>VXAV01005474.1:0-27991 GCA_013399715.1 Alectura lathami | reverse complement strand
CCCCCCCCACCCCGTCACCACGGCAGCAGCCGCTGCTTCCGCTCAGGGAACCAGCCAGATTTATTTGTAATGCAATAGGATTCCGGGAGACAGCGGAGAGCGTGTGCGCCCAGTGCGTGGGAAACGTATTGATATTAAACTGGAGGAGATTTTATTTAGCAAACTTTGTCACCAGGCTCGCAAGGCAATGAATCAGCTGTAGCAGCAGGGAAGTGAGAAGGGTATGGGACTTTAGGCTCAGGTTTGTGAAATGGGATGGGGCAGTCTGGGGGGAAAGTGCTTGTCCTGGGTATGCTGATCACCCCAAATCCTACGGACATTGCCACTGCATGGGGTTTGAATGGGTGCAGTCAGAGCTGGGTGAGGGAAGGAGATGGAAGCCTCAAGTGAAGGTCTCATCCTCTGTGTGGGATGAGCTGTGAGCAGCGACCCAGAGATCTCCAGGTGGGACTTCTGGGGGGCAGTGGCTCTGGGGTCTCCCGAGTTGTGACGGCAGTTCCTTGCATGGACAGATAATCAGGCATCACCCCGTGGCTGCATGCATGCTAACCGTGCTGCACTGCCATGTAATTATTCTCCATCAGGTAGTGAACTTCCTGGTTAAATGAATTAGGAGTAATTATAGGTATCGCAGCGTAATTGCAACGCGCCTGCTGTTTGCTGGGTGATTAATTGCCGTATCCCGGGATGCGGCTCAGCCGTGTGTGCACACACGCCAGGGTCGAGGAGCATGGCAGGGCTTGCACCCATATACCCTGGCCTGGGGGAGCTGCTGATCTCGTGCTTTGCTTCTCGTGCTTTGAAGCCGTGCATTTTGCTGCGTGTTTTGCTGTGCATTGCCCCGGCCCTTCTCCCCATGCCCCAGCCCACTCTCCCTCACGCCTGCTGGGAACCACGTCCCACCAGCAACGATGCTGAGTCTGCAGCTGGGGTTTGGCACCTGCCATCGTTACCTACCTGGGTTTGCCAGGGTTTGCAGCCAAAAGCTTGATGCTGAGCTGGGAGCCTTGTGTCAGTGGGGTGCGAACGGATTGAGCTCAGGTCATGAGTCCTGCTGCAAAAAAGGCAGTGGCTGCAGCCTGCGCATCTGTTTAAGTGATGCATAACATCTGGCGTGGTCAGACAAAGCAAATTATCACGTTGTCATCAGACAACCTGTGGGATACCTGCTTCTGTTGGGAGAACACGCTCTGCAGGAAGGAAAGACACTGCCATGGTTATTTTCGTGCCCACGTGCGCTGTGCTTTGCAGCACTGACCGTTCTGTTTCCTTGGACTGCAAGTGGCAACCAGTAGCCAGCAAGCTTAATCACAGGAGAATATTTTCTATAGATCTTTCAGAATATCTACTTCAGCCTGAATTTAAAACAAACATTGCCATGTTTGGAAATCTCCCTGGCGCGTCCCCCCCATCCTCTCTGCGTGAACTTTTGCTGAAGGGTGACTCATCAGTACCCTTCCGAGCAGCACAAATACCAGCCCCAGCTGCCTGGTGGGAGGGTCTGCACTCAGGGTCTGGACACAAAGGACCAGCCACTCGCACACCCTCAGCCACCAGATGGATTTTCCACATTTTGCCCTTTTCCCTCTATTCTGTAATTTTATTTTATTTTTTTCCCACCAGTTTTAGCTGCTTTGTGGGCTGCAAGAGTGATGCCCTGGACTGGTGCTGGCCTGGGAACTGTGGCAGGGAGGGTTCTGTCACCCTGCTCCGTCCTGCTGGCTGTGAGGCACCTTTCCCCAGGGCGCTCATTATCCATGGCCTGAGGCACAGCCCTTGAGTATTGATTTCCCCCTCCCTGCCCTCTCTTCTCTGCCTTGGATTTAAATGTAAATGTTAACTTCTAGTGTTAATCCTCGTGGCATTGGGCTTGGGAGGTGGATGAGAATAGAAATCGGTGGAGGCTATTCTCCTGGACGCCTGGGCTCTGTAATTAATGCTCTGCAAAACTGCAGTTTGATGAGGGATAACTTTAAAGATATAATTATAGCAGTGCGATAATTAAATAGGCTGATGTGGATGTGAGCATTTCCAATTTACAGCCAACCAAAAGCTCTTTATTCGGCAATCGATAGACACAAATCTATGAACTCCAGTGCATCAAAGTGGGCCGAATCGGTCAAATGCATCCCCCAAACTCCTTATTTGCTTCTCCAAAAATAGGAGAAATGAAATGAAATGATGACAGCCCACCAGTGACAAGGATGCAGTTCCTTCTGGGAAGGACTTAACTAGCTTACTCAGATGTGAAGCATTAGAAAAATCCATCACTTTGGAGTGCGGAGAGCACCGAGGTGAGGAGGTTCCCAAGACCTATTGATTTCTTGATAAAAGTCACTACAACTTACCCCAAGCCCATAACCAGGACAGCAACCTGCTATGGGCATGTGCAATGCGCAGCAGTGCTGTCCCTGCTTTCCCCCATCCCCTACTCATCCTCAACGGATGTTTCATTAGAAATTGAACAATTTCAAGCTCAAAAAGTCCTTTTTAGGGCTTTCAGTGCTGTAGCCAGCAGCAGTCCCCAGTGATTCCTAATCATAACCTGCTGCTGGCTGCTGGGCGCTTGCAGCGTGGTCAGAAAATCCAATGTCTTCTTCGGGGGACTTCGCACAAACATCTCAGCGTCCTGGCCCAGAGAGCAGCTTTAGAGCTTTTCTGCTCACTGGAAAATACCCAGTAAGGAGAAACAGTATAAAAGGGCAGAAATAAATAAAAATTCTGCTGCTTTTACCACATCTTATTATTCTTTCTTAATTTATTTCAAAAAATACAATATCCAAAGGTTCTAGCTGCCAACTTTTTCTCTTTGATGATCTCATAAATCCCTTAAACTAAAGTTCAGCGTTTTCCCCTAAATTGAAGTTAGAATTTATTGATTTAGAAGAGAGAGGATGAAACTGAATGCGTATGTGCACGTATGTCTGAACGCTCTGGCTGAAACCATTTTGGGATTTTGGGAAGGGCCGTCAAGGAGGTGCCTTCGTGGCCATGCTTGCTGTTTCTCAGTAGCTGTTCAGTGCTAACTCCAAGCTCTCCGCATGTACCTGCACTAAGCCAGCGCTGCCTGGAAAATCCTGCCTTCAGGTAGAGGCAATTGCATAGATCTACATGAAATATAAATCTCAAGAAATGCATGGGACAGCCTCCATTTCTGATGAGCAAAAGTCATTTGTTCAAAATTCAGATTCGTGTTTAGTATCTGAGCTTAAATTTACTTTGGGAGAGAAAAGTCAATTCCTGCCTAACCTGCAAAATACTGAATAGGAGTGTGAAGGGGAGCAGGGTGGGGAAGCCAGGTCTAGTCCCGAATTTTGGGGCTGCCAGAGGCTCACCAGGGACATCTCCATCCTTCTGGGCCGTGGGGCCGGGTGCTCACAGATCTCCGACGCGCCCGTGCACAGCGAGAACGTTCTGCAGGAGCTGGGAGGAATCCTAGGGGCTTCCTCACGGAGCAGACGTCCAGCCTGGTGCGTGCCTGGAAGGATGCTGCCATCAAACTGCTGCCAAAACGCTGCTTCCGACGGGGCCCGCCGTGGGAGAGGATTTCCCACGCGTGCATTAATTTCCCTGGGCTTTTCCAGCCGTAGGAAGCCCCTGGGCTGTTGCGGAAGGATTTGCACGGGGGCTGGAGGGGCTCCATGTGGCCACCGGGCGCCTGAAAATAGGGGAGCTTGGAGCTGAAGTGCTGGGGTGGGAACTGCTTCTGCCTTTAATTCATCTCGGCTTTGGGGCTGATTTCTGGCTGTCACCCGTCCTCGTGCGTCCCCTAATTGCTTGCCTGGCTCCGCAGAATTATTTTAAGGATTCCTCCTCTGTCACAAACTGGCACGCTGGAAAAATGCGCTCTGCTTTAGTTCCCTCCTTAATTTCTCCCTGCTCGTCTCAGCCAGGCACTCGTCTGCTTCTCGGATCCGGGTCTGGAAGGGGAACAAGAATTTGTGGCTGCTGTGCTGGGGGGAGCCTTGAGCTGCCCCCAGCCCCCCTGTGCTTCAGGGCCAGCTTCTTCCTCTGGCCAGCCCCCAGATTTCATCAAAACGCCAAGCTTTTCATTTTGAATTAAGTTGCATTCTCCAATGGGAACAGCGTTGGCGCAAACAAAGAAAATCCCAATTTGTTTTGATGTGAGCCAGTCCCCATCCCGTGAAGATTAATTCCTGTTTGCATTGACGCCCATAAATAGTCCTGCTGGATTCGGAGGGACCAGACGTGTGCGGTGAAGCTCAGCGGGGAGGCTCTGCTGAGCTGGGGACACTGATATAGGACTTGTGTGCAAACTGCAGGAAACTCCCTCTGATGTCGACGAGCCATAACCCTCCCTCAGCTCAATTTCCGTATTTTTAGAGCAAAGGTGATGGCAGCGCTGTAACTAAACAGAAGTGCACCAGTGTGGCGTTTTCCACTCCATTCTTCGTTACTATTAAATACATGGAGGCACCTATGTATGCAGACGTGCATGTTCACACGTGGATGCATGCAGACATGCACACGATGGGTATGTAGCTCCCACCACCCATGAGCTAGACCAAAACTGCATTGTCCTCGGGGTTCAGAATGCCATGCCTTTTCTCCCAGTGGGTTTGGCATTCCTGTTGGAGACAGCAGGATGTTTTAGGCAGGGAGCCATGAATAATACAAAAAGCAAGCCAGGGCTGTGACTTTGTTTTCGAGCTTTGCTTTGTAGAGCAGTGCCATGGAGCAGACTGCAACGGAGAGATGCAGCGGTTTGGGGTGAATCGGGAGGTGGCAGGCGTCGTTTCTGAGTTTTTTGCAGTGCTCTCATGATTGCATTTTACCTGCCTGTGTTGCCAGGTTGAGAGCAAGTGTGCCCCTCCCTTGCAGAGTGATTAGAAACCAGCTTCCCTAGAAACCTTCTGGGAACATATTTAATTGGGCTCTAAACAATAAAATGAGAACTTCATAGATTGTTATGCATATGTGACTTTTTTTTTCTGCTTTTATACCTTGTCAGCAGCTTGCAACTATGGTAACAACACAAAGATGAAACAGAAACTTGATTAAATCAATACATCAGACAAGTACCTACCGTACACTGTGCTTCTTCACCCCCGAACAGAAAAACTGCTGAAAAGCGAGATGGAGCTAGCCTGTAGGGCTTTTTTTTCCCCCAGCAAATCATTTGGGATCACTACGTTTCTTTTTCACAGTATTTAGTTTTTCAACTCTTGCTTTTCCATTTTTCCCCATTTTAAACAAAATTGGGCTTGTCATTTAAATTGCAATATTTTGCATAGCTTCAAAGTCAGAGGATAGAAAAGAAAAATGAGATGTTGTTTGGGTTTTCTGTTTGTTTGTTTTTAATTGCGGAGCCAGATGATTGTCCTAAGTCAGTTTAAAGACTGTATGTCACAAAGCTCCAGGTGCACAGGGGGGTGCCCCTTCCTCCCAGGTCTTTTCACCAGGACTTCCATGCAG
The DNA here is from genome assembly GCA_013399715.1 of Alectura lathami. NCBI lineage: Eukaryota > Metazoa > Chordata > Aves > Galliformes > Megapodiidae > Alectura > Alectura lathami. Next base: position 22,555 of record VXAV01005474.1, on the reverse strand, counting down.
TATTTCCCTAGCACAACTGCCCCAAAGTCTCAAAGTGCTTTAAAAACACTCATGCAACCCTACAATAAACAGCCATCAAAGTGAGAATTGCCCTCTGCCTCCCATCCTGCCAGCACATGTAAGCAATCCCTGGCATCTCAAACCTTGCTTTTGATTTGGAAAAGCGCACTTTCGGCAGGCTTGAGCTTCCCGTGCTGACGAGGGGTGAGCACAGGGCAGAGTGGAGCAGCGAGGAAGGGGATAAATCCCGCAAGCAAACCTCACTCCATGCTTAGCTCATGTGCTGGCTCAGAAGGAATGCAGGATGCAGCCCGCAGGGCTGACGAACAAAGCGAGGCACCAGGGTTTGTGAACCCTTAAAATAAACACATGGGGTTTTTGCAGTGCGCAACCTAATTTTTACTCGGATTAATTATTTTTGTGGAGAAATTTGAACTGACAAGAGTATGCAACAGCAAGGCAGCCTTAGCAACCCCAGTAATAAAGAATCTTGGATGAATGCAATTCCTGCTCTTTTTCTACTGGGAGACTAAATAAGACATGCTGAGAACAAGACTTCTCACTTGCTAGGAGCAGGCAGGATTGGGGCCCCAAACTGAAAGCACATTCTTAAGTCGTATTAATGGCCCTGGGATGCGGATCCTCGTTCAAGCTCCATTGTAAGCCGTGGGGAGGCTCCTTCTTCGGACTGGGCTGGAGACAGTTTGTTCCTGCTCGGTGGAACCAGCTGGTGAGATCACAGCTGGTTCCCAAATTGCCTGTTTGGCAATTGCTGGTGGAGGGCTTCACTCCTGGCCTCACCTGCGCCATCTCCAGTCCCAAACCTGGGCAGGAGTGCTCATGTCTGTGGTTCAGGGGCATGCACAGTGCCTGCAGAGCTGGAAGATGCACAAGGGCAAAGTCTTGCACCTAGGCTGCAGAAAATGCCATCAGAAATGCAAGGTGCTTGCAGCACATGAGAGGCTCACACCGCTGGACTGCTCCCCGGCATTCACAGGGAGCGGGCTTTGCTGCAAGAGCACCAGTTCCTGCTGCGGTGTTCCCAGGGTGGTGTTTGGGTCGTTGAGTCATTATTAAAAGAGGAAAAAAAAATAAAAAGGCAGAAAGAGTAGGGACAGTTTCTGCTTACTCCAGGTTATCTGCGGTGGAAGACTCGGTTTCTGCACTTTGCAGGGGGTGGGTGAACCTCACTCCGGGGCTGTACATGTGGGGTTGCTCTACATGAGGCTCGTTTCCATCGTAGTGGGTCAAGGTCTTCCCAAAGTGGGAGTGCTCCTCGCTAACACACCAGGACAAGTCTCCTGCTTGCTCGTGCCTTTTCTTTTCCGACTCCTGCACGGAGTTACAATTTGGGTGTGCTCTGCACTGGGAGCTGTTGGGTAATGATAATTTGGAAGTGCCGTTCCTGTGGGATTTATTAGCAAAGCTGCCTCAGGTGCTGTGATCTCCTTGGCAGTGGTTGGCAGGAGGTTAAATCTGTTATCTTTTATATATTTGTATTCTTGTGAAACATGGTTTTCAGAGTCTCTCTAAATGCATTCGGGCAGTTTCTTTAAATAACCGGGGATGATAAAACGTTATCAGTGGAAAGGCCATCTGTTCCCACTGCCTTGGCAGGGCAGTGGAAGTGCAGCCTCTTCTCCCACAGCCCTTCCTCCCTCCTGACCTCCCGGTTCTCCATCCCAACAGATGCCTGCCCGTTTTCAAACCTCTTTCCATGCACTTTTCCAGCCATTTGTGTGCCTGAGGTCCGGCTCTCCCCGGGCAGAGGTTGCTCTCGGTGCTGTCTCTCCCCTTGAATTTCTCCATTCCCCCACACCACTCCTGTCTGTTTGTTTGGCCCAGACCAGGGGGACCGGTTAACCTTAATCAAGGCAGCAAACGGAAGGCTGGGAAACGATCTTGTTGAAACGTTTAGATTTAAAGATCTGACATTAGAGAGAGTAAATGTCAAGCTGAGTTTAAACAACAGAATAACACATGAAGGGACAAACTTTTCTCCGTGAACGTGGCTGCAAATCCACTCACTTCCCACAAAATTTTGGCTGCATTTCCACATGGGAACTACATTCCCCACCTGGGTCCAGGTCCCCCGCAGCCACCCACCACCCTGCAGCCTCCTTTAGTCTGTAATCCTCCTCTTGCTTGGATACCCGTTGTATTTTCCCTTGTCTTTATGTCCCTATCCAGTGCATTTTCCTCCAGAGGCTCCGGGGTCATTTCCCACCCGTTCTCACCCTCCAGCCCCACAGGGCAGAGCTACAGATGGCAGAGCACCGCTTTGTCTCCATTTGGGTTTCTGCTGAAGGGCTTTCCATTCCCGTGCAGATGCTGTGCTCAGGAAATGATGTTTAATCATCCCTTGATTGAACAGAAAAACAGCAAATATGCTCACTTTTGGGTTTTTCTCAGAAGGTGCTACACAATTGATCAAATGATGAGAAACCTCATTTGGCTCAGTGGGAGCGTGGTCTTTGGCTGGGAACTTATTTATGAGGTCCTCTAATGAAGATGGATGATGCTTGTGATACCTGGAAGAGAAAAACATTCAGCATGCAGGAAGATAATGATTATATGGTTAATTACAAACCCCAACAAAGCACCTGAAAAAATATCAGGACCCTGATGCTATCTTCCAGCATGTGTGTTCAAGGTTACTGCCAACAGCTTTTACTGCCAGCGGTGACCAGAATTATCCCATATAGGCATGCCCACGAGGAGCCTGCTGGAAGCAGTGGTCCTTGCAGCTCTACAGAGGGTAAGTGGCAGGAGCAGCATGGAAGGAACATTAATTAAACAGCGCTTATGAAGTAATTGGCATTAAACATCACTGGAGCCGCCTTGCTGAGGAGTTGTAATTATTGCAGAACATGGTTGCTGGAGGCTATACATAAAATACGCTCTGACAGCCCACAAATAGCACGTGTCTGGCTCGCCTGGTGAGATGCAGAGCAGTGTAACAACACCGGGGTCCTCCCAGGGGGGTCCTGCTTCTTCCCAGCTCTCCAGGCTGCTCCTGCCCAAAGCGTTCCATGCCCCACTGCCATGCAAGCAAACGGTGCTGCCACACCTCCCCGCTGAACACCTTCTTGTGGGCAGAGGTCAGGAGCAGGGAGCTGATGCTGCTTCTGGGGCTTTCCTTCGGGAGTTACCTCATCTGCTCTGGGTCTATCTGGGAGCAGGTGATACTGATGAATGGGAGAAAATTCATGAAATCCTGTTAAGAAGGTAGCAGGGAAGGCTCAGGAGCTGGTTATGAGAGTTTGACAAAGTGGCAGGGAACATATGAGAGGGTACAGATATGTTGGAAGAACATTAATATGGCTGTAAAGAGGGGGTGGGTGTGTGCAGATCACAAGGATGAGCTTAAATAGATTAAATGAAGTTACAATAGGATGGTGCAAAGCTATCGGATAAAATATAACAGGATCTAAAATGTGGGGTTGGGCATTCGCCAAACTACAACCACTTTTCAGATCTGTTTGTGTGTTTGCTTTGATGGAGGCAAAGGTTTCTTTCTTCCAGGGACTGAGTTTTGTGTTGAGATTCCCTGAAGAATTTAGAGATGCTTTAGCAAGAGGAAAGACTTTAAATAAATCTGTGCTGGATTCTCCATCACCTGAAGTCATGCACCCAGCTGGGTGGACAGCTGGAGTCTTCTGGTAGCCTCTTCTGCAGGGTGCTGGTGGAGGTGATTCTCTAAAATCTGACTGCATTGAGCATGGAGGAGAGAGTTTGGCTTTCCTAAATGGAAGGACACCATTGCAACAGGGGGCTTACAGGGGGCTTTGCAGCACCCCTGCACTTCATCTCTCTATGGTCACTTTCACAGCAACACCATCAGAGAATAATCACACACCATTTGTTGTGAGTCATGCCATCAGCACCTGTGAAGCAGGTGCTGGCAGCTTATAATTAGGGCGATTTCATGGCAATGCCCTATTCCCCAGGAGCAGCACTCACATCATTGCAGCCACACGTGGGTTCCTAAGCCCATATTAGCTTTCAGGGCTTCCCTGTGCCACTGCTCCCTGGACTCCGTCCCTTCACTGGGTGATTACTCAGCTGCTTCTCAGCTGTTTTGTGCATCACGTTGCTGTCCAGGATGGGAGAGCTCTGCAGGCAGAGGTATTGCTTGTTTTAGGGCTTTATTTATGGTTGTACTGAGCTACTGGGACAGCTGTGGGTTAGGGACTGCTGAGTGCTGTGAACTGAGCAGCGTGAGCTGGTGGTGTTTGAGAGCCTGATGTCACTTGTGTGTGGGAGACTGATTCCCAAGCTTTATAAACGAGGATCTTCCGTGGTGTGTAATTAGAGAAAGGCAGGAGAGTAAATCCGATCTCTGTAGGCTCAAGCCCCAAATACCCTGGTGCTCCCTGTACCGCTGCTGGTTTCCATGCAGAATGCAACCTCAGCATCCCTCCTCACTCTTCTCTAGTATCCTGCACTTCAATCTACCGGCAGACCCACTTGCAGTTGCTGTTTGATTTGTTTTTAACTTGTCCTTTTTTCCCCATATCCGAGAGCACCCTGCTAACAGCTTGTTCTCATTGCTGCTGGTCAGACCGCGTCCCTCCAGCTCCACGAGCCGATGCTTTGCTTTGCATGACAGAGACATGAACGGCAGTTTCTCTGAGACGATTCTGTATACTGTCCACAAAGTTTTCCCAAACCCACAGCCTCTTTGTCCTCTTTGGGGGGGAACTGAGATGAAGCCACAGCACGAGGGAGATGGCTGCTGGGCCATGGGTTGTGTCACTTGGGCACGTTTCTGACCTCCATACCTCACAAGTTTTCCTTAGTTTGATTTTGAGGCTTATTTAACTAGAGAAAGAAAAGCAGTAGCAAAGATCGTTGTTGTCTGGCTGTGTGTGAGGCTTTAATTAAATACCCTAAATTCCTGTTAGCTGCTCTTAAAAACCTGGTGCCCTGCCTTCTGCTGAGGTGGTGTCATGAGCCATCAGGAGGAAAATCCAGGTCAGCGCAGGCCCTCCTGTTCTCCCAGGCGTCTCTCATTTGTTCTGTTGTGTTCAAAGGCTGCTGCCGGTGCTGCTCCTTAAAAGTGCCAGAGGTGCTCTCTGGTGTTCCTAGAGCTTGTGCAAGTTTCCAGCAAAGGCAAAACTCACCTGTCCCCTTCAAATCTGCTGGGCCCGATGTTTTGGGGTTGGCTTTCTGCTCCAGTGCCCTTTGGGAAAGCAGGCCCTGATAGCTGAGGCACAAACCGCTGCATTTCGTCCTTTCACATCCCCTTGGCCATCAGATACAGGACCCCACAGCTCAGTGTCCATACCGAGGCACGGGATGGAGGATCAATAGCTAAAACCTGAGCCCAGCCACTGCATCTGTAGTGCTCTAACACCTTGAACAGCTGTGTGACCCGAACAAAAGCAATGCATTAACCATGTCCTGTGTCACCTGTTTGTGGGAAGCAAAAGAGTGTGTGTGTGTGTGCATGCAAGGAGGGGAGCCAGCCCCATACCTGCCGTGTGCCACGTGCTGCTTGCAGATCTATCCATCTCTTGGTTATCCCAAGATGTGAGGAGGAAATTCTGTCCCCAGAGGCGGTGAGGCCCTGGCCCAGGCTGCCCAGAGCAGCTGTGGGTGCCCCATCCCTGGGGGTGCTCAAGGCCAGGTGGGTGGGCCCTGGGCAGCCTGAGCTGGGGGGTGGCAGCCAGCCCAACTGCATGAGAGCTGCATGTTTTTTCCAAGCTTCTTAAGCCTGGTGTTTAAACTGTTTGTATAAAATCTAGAATAGACTCCTCAAGTAATCCTGCTCCTTCAAGATCTTGCAGTTGGCCATGTCACAAGCACTGCAGGTAGGATGGAGCTGGTCACGGTGGTTTTTGTCTTGCGGAAATTTGCAGCCCAAAGGAAAGGAGTTGATGCAGTGAACGTTTCAGGTTTTCAGGCAAAAATGCTGACTGTAAGAAATCTGAGCCCCCAGACGTCATGCAGAACGAATTGAAAATGCCTTGACATTTTTTCAGTGAGAAATGGTGCTCTTTTCTGAAGAGGAAACTCTTTGTGGAGATTCTTGTTTCATGGACAAACCTGCTTTTCCTTCATTTGGGTAAAAGCTCCCTCAGAAGATTTATGACCTTTACTGTGATGAGAGCTGAGCTGCTGAAGGACAAAGTCTTCATAACAGGGGAAGAGGTGAAATAGGGGTGCAACAACAGATTACATTAGTTATAAATTCAGGACAGCAGGAAGGATTCCATCCCGCAGTTTGAGGAGCATGTGTGTGATGAGGTTTATGACCCATAGGACTGGCCAAAACACAGGCTCATATGAAAAGTCCCTGCCCTGTGCCAGGTTCTCCTGGGCTGATATTTCAGTGGTTAAATCACTTCTCCATCACTGCTGCTGCTTCCCTGCCACCGAGCACATTGGCATTCCCAGTGTCGTGCGCGGAGATAACTGCAAAGCTGTTCTGGGCTTGTTTAGCAAAATGAAATTATATCTCCGTCAGCCTTTGAGGAAAAGCCATGTCACTAGTCAAGTATAAAGGACTGCTGACCCTTGTTGCTGAGATAAGGGTATAATATCAGGCTCTTTTCTCTCTTTTCCCTGCTCAACACAAGTTAGGAGTGTGCCTGCCTAAAGACACGAATCAAGCTTGATTGCTTTTACCTTGAGTCAGGTAATGCTGCAAAGAGGGAAAAAAAAAAAAAAAAGTACAGAAAGGGGCAGTGGGTTCACAGGAGCCTGCAGGACCCCATCACCAGCGATGGGGCTGGCATTGGGTATATGAGGAGGAACGAATCCTGGTTCCTGCAAGTGGAAGGAATGCGTGCAGCCCAGCAGGAGCTGCTTTCATCTGTGCAGACACTGGGGCCCCTTTTGGAAACGCTGCACGAGAGAGGGAGATGATATAATAAGAATGTGACAGCAAGAAGGAAAAGTAAAGCAATGAGAAAAGACAACGTCTGACAGCCCGTGATGGAAAGAGATACTTAGAGGAGCAGATAATTCCTATCTTTGTGCCCAGGGAGGTTTCTGTCCATTAGTTGCTTTAACACTAATAAGAGTTGTGTGGCCAAGTCTTAGAGAGTGGCTTATTATGAAGCGTGCAGCCCGCTATCAACTGCGTTGTGCAGAGTGACAGGCTCGCCTCACAGCTCTGTTATCCCCGAAACATGGAGCAGAGAGGAGGGAGGGCTGCCAGCTGTGCCATGCTCCCCGCTCAGCTGTGAGCCCTCCAAGCGGGTATTTGGAATTTCTCATCCCATTGTGCCCAAAGGGCTTGGCTATGTAAGGGGCTGTTGGTGGAGGAGAATGAAGAGCTCTGCGCTGTTGGGCTCGCTTGCTTGAGCTCATTCTTCCTCATCCAGCCTTTGCCCTCTGACATCCCAGTGATGTGACATGAGCTGGTGGCGTCTGTCCGAGTCCTGCACACAGCTTCAGGTCTCATAGTGCTTTACAAGGGAAATGAGTGAGCATCATTGGTTTCCTTTTTCCCAGTGGACAGACTTGAGTAGGAAACAGCCACTGCATGATTTGAGGATCCATATGTGTCTGCTGCTTTTAACTGGGCTTGCCAAGATGGTCAGGTGGAAGAGAGTAGAACTGGGGGACAGGAGACAGTGAGTGAGTTGGGTTGATGTTGAAGAAACAGAACATGGAGCTGTCCAGGAGTGGAAGGAGGAGGAACCCGAGCCATCTGGGCTTGTCCCTGTGCTTTCTGCTTTGGAGCCGTCAGCTCGTCCTGCACCGCTCGAGGATGCAATGACAGCCACATGCCCTTCTCCATGAGCAGCAAACAGGGACAAGAGGCCAAGGGACAGCGTCCAGGCCAGGACACCTTCCAGGGCTGGCAGCCACCTCCTCCAGCAGCTGCTGGGACTAGCAGGTGGCACGAAGAGCACACAACAGAACCAGGGCAGGGGCATCGGGTGCCACCGGGGCTCTGGGCGCAGCATCCATCTCACCTCTCCCACATGCCCAGGTCTCCCCAGCTGTCAGGAACCTTTTCAATGCTTCAGCAGCATCACCTTGGTAACTCTTTAAAAAGTGTGTAGGAGAAACATTGAACTCCGCAGCCAGCCACCCAGTTACACGGTGAGCGCTGTCCTGTTAGCGCAATTTCCATCTCCAAACGCCGGCGAGGTTTACACGGCCGTTATTTTTAGCTCCGACATGTTGCACGTATCAGATCGTCTGCAGGATTGGATGCTCTCTGTGCGGTGCCGGGGAATTCGCACGGGGAACCCTTGGGATTTACCCTGTAAGTTGAGACCAGCCCCGGCTGCCCAGCATGAGGCTGGATTTCCCCAGGCATCCCCACCGGCTGCTGCTGCTTGCCTGGGGGCTTTGGGCTGGAGCAGCCCTAGCAGTGGGGGTCCACCCCCATGGGATCTCCAGCAGCACCCAACTTTGCTCGTTGCATGCTCCTGTGGGTGCTTGTAGGGTGCAATGGGGCTGCTCAGTGCAGCCTCTCCCATCCTCGGGGTCACTGCTGGATCATGCCAGCATCTTGTGCAGAAGCTTTTAAAGCAAGGGGTGGGGGGTTGAAAAGAACTTTGTGTTCAGTCGGTGGCAATCTGGGTTCATTATAGCTCCCTGCCAGCTCTCTGCTCTCCTTCCACCAGCCACTTGCTTTATTAATTTGTCCATCTGCTTTGAGGGAAAGTGAGAGAAGTGGGACTGGGGGGTTTTCTCTTCCTTTTTGCAGTCCGGGAAACCAGAGGGGGGGAAAAAAAAAAAAAAAAAGAAGAAAGAAAAAATCATCTGGGAAATGTAGGCCATCCCATTGTGGCACAATCTGGGTCTTGAAACCGTCAAGCTGAGCTTATTTGAAAGTAGCCATTTCTTTCCTGGTCTCACCCTTTTGATTTTATTTTGGCTTTATTTTACTCAGTCATCTGGAACAAGCAGGCACAGAGGGGAGATGAAAGCAGAGAACACTGATAATAGTTCTTCAGCAGCAAGTTGTGCATAAAATAGCTTTATCTGTGGGTTTTGTCCTTTTTTTGCTCTCATTTGCAGCAGTTGAAAGGCATCTGGAGAAGGGCTGGATTAGGCCCACCCCAGTGGTTGAAGTTCTGCTGGAAATCTCCGTCCTTCCCACACATGGAGCATCATGGGGAGCCTCTGGCACTTGCTCCGTGTGCCTTGATCCAGCCTCAGCTGCAGGGCAGCACCACTTGCACCCACCCCACTCCTGCACCCACCACACCCCATAGCACCCCTGTCCTTGGTGTAACAGCAGCAGTAAGCTGAAGGCCTGCATGCACAGGCTATGGGTTTTCTTTTTTCTTTTTTCTTTTTTTTTTTTTTTGCCTACCTACCAGTGACTGACTTGGCTTCTTACCCTTGGAGAGTTTCCACTGAGTCTTGCTGCCTGCAAACCCTAAACTTACTGCGGTGATGCAGACTTGTTCCCTGCACTCTCTGCAACTGCTGCTTGCAACCTCTTGCTTACTGTAGTTCATTTTAATCATGTCATAGCCACAAACTTTGCATTCCCCTGCTCCCGCAGGACGCTCGGCAGTGTGTGTGGGGGGTGCTGGGTGGGAGGAGCGGTGTTCCCCAGGAGGGAGCAGCATGGATCCCTGTGCTCTGTGTGCTCCATGCCCTCTCCTGCATCAACCCACCCTTTTCCAGCTGCTCCTCGTCTTTAAACCGATAGCCTGGGATTTCCCTCCTTCCCGCAGTCTGTCTGTTATCCCTGCGAGGTCTCACAAGGTGGCAGTGTTATTGCTGTCCGCCAGCGGGCTCCTCGCTATACGTTCGGCGCAGCCGATGTATGGTTCAGGTCAGCTGAGATGCAGGCTGTGATGCTGCACAGGTGGTTGACAGCAGCCCTTCCCCACGGAGGGCTTGTGAGGTTTGTCCTGCAGCTCAGAGGAAGCCCAAACTGTGCCCGTGTTTCCCATAAGCTGCTCCTTTCCCTTTTGCTCCACGTAGTTTTGAAGCAAAGCCACGGCCTGAAGGACAGACACAGGGCATTTCCCTAGCAGCATATCCTGCGTTTATCTGCTGCTGCTCTGCCTCCTACGTTGCTGTCTCGCGAGTGCTTGAATTTCCTCCTGCGTGGGCGTGCAGCACTCAGCGTGCTCATCGCCAAAGCCACCAGGAATTCAGAGCGGATTTGGCGGCCGGCACGCGATGTCGGGACAGCTCAAACACTGAGGATGCGCCGGTGTGTCCCCATCTCACCAGCCCCCCAGACATCAGCAGGATCAGGGCTTCGGTGGAGGTGGGAAGCTGAGTTGTGCGCTCAGTTGTGTGCACACTGCTGCGTCCCTAACTTTGTGGTTTGCAAATGCAATTTCCAGTCTTTGCAGCTCCATCTGCGGCACTTACTGATGGAGCACAGATGAGGTAACTGGGCACCACTGTGTGCTTTATTGAAAAGCTTCTGTGCATCTCTGTTGCTGTAGTAAGGCAGGATTACGGTTTCAGAAAGAACTCAGCTTATCACATGCCCAAATTTTAGCATAAAACCTGAACGTTGTGCACATGCTGAAGTGCCTGGCTGAAGTGGGACCCGTATGAGTGTGTAAGCTCAGAAATGCAGAAGGCAGAAATCACAGATGCTGGGCTTGCTAGTGGTGCAGGCTGTCTGCAGAGCCAGAAGGGCTGGTGCTGCAGGAACCCTGTGCAAACCCGCTTTAAAGCGAGCACCCGCGGCGGCACGGGTGCTGCGCTCGCTCGGCGGCACGCACACATCTGCCAGCCAGAGGGCTTGGCTCCTCACTGCCTTCCTTCTGCCTTTGGAGTGAAAGCAGCTTTTGGAACCTGGGGGGCTCCTCAGGAGCAGAGGGTGACTGGGCTGCCAGCAAACAGCTGCTGGAGAGCGTTTAGAAGAGAGAGCTGGGTTCTTTGTAGTTTGCACCCTGCCCACCCTTCTGCGTCCAGGAGAAGCGCACGCTTCTCAGCCACAGCAGCACCAGCAAGCAAAATCTTGCTGGAACCATGACCACAGGGAGGTAGAGCATTAGACCCAAAGCATTTCCAGTAAGGAATTCACAACCTTCACTTTCTGTGCTGAAGAACTGGAAATTCTCCGGGTGCCGGGTCCCAGCCCGTAGCTGGAATGCATTAGGTCAGGACGGAGCTGGGTCTCCTCCAGGCCGCAGCTCCAGGTTGCTGTCCCAGCCAAGGACACTGCAAACCTCCCTGGAACTTCTCTGCAGCAGGCACCCTCGCTGCGTTGCGGGCCTCGCTTCTCCCCTCACGTAAGGCTTTCAGAGTTCTTATGCTCGTTGCTGATAAGAGTAATACATAATGTTGAAGCAGATCATCTGACAGTCTCAAAGTGCTTCTAAATTGATGATCCGAGCATCAGAGCGAGCGCTGGTTGTAAAACCAAAGCACTGCTGTTCTGCGGTATTTCAGACATGGGCTGAGCCAAGATTTTGAAGTAAAAGGCAATTTCAGGGATTGCAGGGCTGGTAAGAGTTTCTTCATCAACTTCTTTTGAGCAGAACTGGTTTGTCTGCATACAATTAATATGTGTGCGTTTCTGAGACATGTCAGCTAAGAAAATCCTGAAGGCAAATCATGAAATAAACACTTTTTCTGAGTTTGTTTTTGTTGAGCTTTCATCTGAGAATTCAAAGCTTTTTGTTGGGAACTTTCACGCTGAGTGTTCCTTCTGCGCGTTTCTCAGGGCTCTTTTGTATCCTGTAGGAAGCGGTGAGGCAGCCCCTGGGTGCTGCATCGCTGCACAAAGTTGGGGCATCGCTCCAGAGCGTTGCAGTCCGTCCCCAGTAGCACCTGCCCATAATGACTTTAAAAAGGTAAATTAAAAAATGCTTGGGTTGGTACATCGGTAGCACGTGTCAGGAGTGAGTAATTCCATGCTGCTGTTAGTGCTGCACCAGGAAACCACAGAAACCCAACCAACATAGCTGACAAAACCACCATGGTGAAAGAAAGTCTGAATTTCTAAATTTCTAGATTTTTTTTTTTTCCTTATACTTATTTTTCCTGTTGGCTTGATCATGTTTTCTGCAGCCTGCTTGGTGATGCAATTGCTGCAGCCTCTTCCTGGCAGACCGCAAGGACACTGTGAGTCTGAGCTGGGCGTAGCCTCGAGCAGAGGGAGATGTTGGGAATTTGGGGTGCTGGCAGTGTTGCTGGTGGGGTGGGAAGTGCTGTGCCTGCACTGGGATGTGCTGAGCAGCTCGTTGAGGAACTGGTCCAGGGCAGATGCTCAGTACAGCATTTCCCATAGACCTGTCTGGGGCAGGGCAAGCCAAGCAGGGCATGAGGAAGGAGGGAAGGGAAGATCCAGGCTTGGCCAAAATGTTCAGTTTGGGTGGAGGAAGCAGCAGTTCACATTTGCAAACTCAGCCCGCAGCAAGAAAATAGGAAGCTCCTAATTAGCAATTTGGAAATATGTTCTTAAAGTCAGCAGATGTGACAAAACGAGCCCAGCTTTGTGGCAAGCAAAATGTGTGATTCAAATTTTAATTCCTAAGGCGGCGGAGAGGAGGAAATCTGCAGATGTAGGAGGGCACGGGGAGGTCTGAGGAGCACAAAGTGTCTCAATGAAGGTTAAAACCAATATTGCTGCTTCAGCTTTCAGGTGATTGTGCAAGAGGATTGTTATGAAAATATGGAGTTAGTGGGTCTATTATCCTCTAATAGTAAATGCAAATAAAAGCCTGTTGTGTTTCGTATCTGAAATAGCTTTGTATCTGAAAGAAGTTTGTATATCCTCTGTGAGATGCAGCGCAAGTGGGCTCCTGGTGCAAACTCACCACCTCAAGGTGCCTTCTTCAGGGCTGGAAAAATTCCCTCTCTCTTGCTTGTCCAGTAAGGGCACATGAAACCCACAAATAAGGTGGTGGTTTTTTCTTTTTTTTTTTTTTTTTTCTTTTGCTGAAGACTCCGTCATGGGGATGTGGCTGACGGAATGGGTGCTTTAGTCATTTGGGCACCCAGAGTGAGCAAACCTGATGGTACCTCTGTGCAGGGCTGGCTCACTCAGGGCAAGACTTGAGGGATCTCTGGGAAAGCATTGAGCTAAGGGGAGCGTTACAGTGGGATGCTGCATCAGCTGTGCATGCATCACCTCCAGGGAGGCTTCCTAAATCCACCTGCAGTTCAGAAATGTCACCCTTCATCTTCACCCTGTTCATCAAGGTTCATTTTTTTGCGCGGAATGGCCCCAAAATGGGACAAAGGCTGCAGTATTACAAGAGCCTAGCATTATATGGATAGAGATGAACCTCCCTGGAAGTCTCTAAACTTCAGCTGCTTTATCCCTTGCTTGCTAAGTCACAAAGCTTGTTAAATCAGAAGGTTTCTAGCAATGGTTTAATGTCTTAAGCACTGACCCAAATTACCTGCTATCTGCCCTGTGAGTTATCAGAAACGCTGCAGCTCAGGGAGAGACTGTCTCCTCCACAAGCCTTCCCATGCCCCAGCCGTTCAGCCTTTACAAGTTTTATTGGTTTAGAGTGCATTTGATAGCAACAATTTGACTTTTGCTTATTGTAATGCTTTTTTAGTAAGCAGATTGGTTTGGTTGGAGTTTGTTTTTAAAAGCCTTGTTCATCTCTAATCCAGAATAATGCTATCTCTGCGGCTTTTAACGTGATTAAATACGGACGGGCTATGACGACACTGGGCCATGCGCTTTCCCAAAGCGTATTGGATTTAGCACAGAGTGAGGCTGCTGGGCCATAAAAGGAAGAATTTTGGTGGCCGGGGTTGGGCAGCCCTTAGTTCAGCCCCCATGTTCTCCCTCGAGGGCAGGGCAGCACAATGCTCCGCAGTCACAGGGTGGGGAAGGAGAGCCTCTTGCAGCAGGAGCTGTCGTGCAAAGCTGCACCGCGTTCCTGGCCATCAGCTCTGAATGTCGTGGGGTTCGAGCGGAAGAGCTCGTGGGACCATTGGTGGGAGAAGCAGTGGGGTGCCCTCTGCATTGCCACGGCCAGGGGCGCAGCCACACTTAATGACCAAGCTCTTGGGACCGCTCTGCTGGGGAGATGCTGCAGCACCCAGGAGCGGTTCATTCCTGTGTGATCTCATGCCAGCCGCTCAGCCTCATTACGGCCCGTTTCCTTTGTGCTTAGCGGGTGGATAATCCCTCCCAAAGGAGCTTGCCATGAGGTGTTGTAGGGATAAACCCATTTGTGGCCCCAAAGCTCTCTCAGGCTCCGTGCTGCTGGGTGCTCTGCAGCTGAGCCACGGCCTGGATGTGAATCCATGGAGCATGGCAGAAGCTGGCATATACAGTGCAGAAAGATGCTAGGAAAAATAAAATGTCTGCTTGTTATTATTATTATTACCACTCCTTGTAATAGCAGAGCGCTGTGAACATAAGTAGCAGTTCACAAAGGAAAGCCACAGGCCAAAATCCTCCACTGGTGGAAAGTAATCTGGGGATCGGGCTTGTTACGTATACTTCCATAAGCTCACGCTTCTCAGTGGCTATAATCTTCAGCTCTTCAGTTCCAAATTCTTCATGGATCTGTACACATGCGTGCACAGAATTTTACAGGACTTTTTCCCCCCAAATCCTGACAATCCCCCAAACGTGGTACTTGCCTTTTGCTGCCATGGGTTGGGTGAGTGTGTCTTCCAGGCTGGGACCTTGTCCCAGAGCTCATGGGATGGGCATGAAAAGGGGTTTGAAAAGGGACAGTGTGAGTGTTGCTGCTAAGGCTGTCACCAGCTCTCAGCACCCAAGGGAAATGTTACAGCACGTCTTCAGACCCTGCTTGCCTCTTCCTGGCTCCCTAGAAGACGGTTCGTAATTACGTGGCAGCTTCTCTGTGTCCACAGTGTCATCAGTAGCTGTCAGAAATAATGAAAGGTGATGCTGGTGGGATGAAAGCAAAGGCAACTCTTTTGCTTTTCTGAGTGTGGTTGCCCTTTCAGTAAATGATAGGCTCTTCCACAGCAATTAGTGCTTTTTGAAGTGTGTTTGATTAAATTAGATATCTCTCTCCTACAAGTAGCAATAATTAATCTATCGGTGACTTGAGTGCTGGCAACTTTGTCGCTTCGCCATCAACATTCAAAGACATCTCCAAGTAGTGAGGACACCACTTTCAAGTCCTCCTTTCTTTGAGCTCTGAGCCTGCTCCTTGGGGCCCTATCTCCATCCACGGATAAGCACGAGCTTCATTTCTGAAGCCTTAGCGAGCAGCCAGGGGTATGGGCAGGTTGAGCACTGAGGTGAGGCATATGGCCTGTGCCGGGGTGAATCAAGGCTGTGTCTCATGGTTCATAGCTCTGGAGGCTGCGTTCCCTTTTCTGCCAGCGGTGCAGGTGTGCTGCAGCGAGGCATGGGAGGCCAGGCTTCCTGGTTCCCGTGCGGGTGGCTCCCTGTGCCCGTTGCTCTCCCAGTGTCTCTGAGCCAGGCTGCCAGCTGTGCAGCCAGCTGCCAGCTGTGTGACGAGGCTGGCCCCGGCTCAGCAGCTATGTCAGCACATCGTCACCGTGCGGCTGTGGGAGCCGCTCCTGGCGCTGGTACATCCCATGGCACAGCATCCCCTGGCTGCGTGGAGGTGGCCACGGTGACACCATGCATGCCCCAGGGACATCCCGGCTCCCATCACCGTGGCTTCGCACACCTCCATGCTTGGCAGCACCGCTTGCAGCTATTGCAGCCCCCAGCAGGGGCTTTCAGGCGAGGTCAGCTCGCAGCACACCAGCCTGCTGACAACGAGGGAAGTAGGCATGAAGTATAATTAAATTGAAAGCATATTTAAACTGTTTTCTGAGCACTACTTATGAAGGAGCACGGATATTCAGAGCATATTAAACTGTCAAATTTAATAAATCTTAAGCAGTGTGGCCATGGGCCAACACCAATGCATATTTTTTGCAGCACCGTTTAATTAAGAGTGAGTATTGTTCTTTAAGCTTATTCATTGTTCATCTGAGGCGGAGTGCACAGTGAGAGCCACAGAAAGGAGTCGGTTCAATAAATTAGACCTGGCTGCTGCTTTTTTGTTTGGTAGCATTGAGTCTTAACCCAGCAAAAGGAAACACTGCAGAAAAGATAAGAGCACAACAGTGAGAAAATAGCCCTGGTGGTGGAGGAACCGGAGCTGCTTGCTCCATCCTAAAGCAGCGTGAGCAAAGGGATGCATTTGAGGCATTCCCTGGGATGAGTTACAGCGGCAGCAGATCGGGGCTGGAGCAAGTCTTAAAACTGGACCTTGCTGGGAGCTTGGCATGGAGCTGTTGTAATTTCAGCAGTGGCTCAGTGAGAATGGGTTTTCTTTTTTCTTTTTTCTTCCAATACAACCTTGTTCCTCCATGGCCTTTGGAAGAAGGCTGAGCAGACCAAGCTGTGAGAAGCCATCTGCTACAGAAATGGCTCTAACGTGGTCTGTGGCATTTAGAGCTCTGGTGAGCTCAGGTACTGCTGAAGCCCCTGACTCATCTACATGGCATTTGTTCTTCACTCGCTAACACTGATGATAGCAGATTTCAGGGCACAAGGATGGCTTTTGCTACATAGGTCTGCCAGTGGGGCTTGTCTCTACCCCTTCCCATCCTTCAGAAGTGCCTGAAACTTAGTGTGGTGATTGTAGCACTCCAGATGTTGTTCACTGGAGGAAAAAAAAAAAAAAAAAAAAAAAAAAAGATAAAGTCAGAATAATTTGCTAAGGAACTTCAAATGTAAATGAGTGAAGCATTCCCAAGATCAGGCAAAATATAACATTAAAATTCACACCCACCACTTCTGTCACGCTTTCTTAGGCTCTGACAACGAGGAGGCCAACGCTTGGCAAGTCCTCATTTAGAGCTGTCAGTCTGTAACCTTCCATTTAGACAAAACGCTGGGGAAATCAATGTCCCCTTCCCTGTGTCTCCTCCTCACCCCATCCCTGCTTGGATTCCTAATGAAAGAGCACGTGCTCCTGCCCTTTTTCCTCCCAAATCTTAGGATCAGTTAGACTAAGGAGGCTGCGGTGTTGCTGTTTCCTCTCCCATGTGCTGCATTAAGACCTTCATCCCATAAGAATAGTAATGATAGTGACTGTAATAATCCTTGCAAATTGAGAGCTGAGATCCCGTTCTGCAGGGAGGTCTCACGGTGCATTGCCTCCTGCCCACTGGGCTTCAGCTCCTTCTGCCTTTAGGTTGTTCCCTCCTTGCTTGCAAAAGCTCCTCGTGCCCGTGTAGGTTGCACCCAGACCGAGTGGATGCCGCAGGAGAGATGCTGAGTGTGGTACAAAGCTACGAACCATCCCTGGGGGGTTTTCTCAGCTGAAGCACTTTCTGTTTGCATGGAAAAATAGAACACTTCTTTTTAATGGCATAGCCAGGGAACAGCAAGAAGGCAGGGTCACTCCTTGGGTGTCCCCCTGAGCCTTGCTCAGGGTCCAGAGATGTGTCTGACTCTGTAGCTGTGTTAATTTTCACAGGACGAGCAGCCGAGCTGTAATTGAGTGGATGACACATCGTGGAGGAGAAAAAATAAATAATCAAAGAGAAGATCGTCACTTGAAGGTGACAAATGTTTAGGTGGCAATGGGAGGTTGTCAGAGGCATCGAGGCACGAGAGCGGTGGTGCAGGCACACACGTAGGGATGCGGGGCACGGTGTGGGCGGAGGCAACGCCACGTTCCTAAACCCGAGTGAGGTAACGGGGGAAATCCTCCTCTTGCACTTAGCCACTTCTCATTGCTGAGACGTTTCCAGAATTACATGTTCTATTGCCAGCAGCCTCCCCAGAACTCAGCAAAACGCTGTTTTAAAGAGCGTTCTCCACCCCCAAGCTCCCAACCCAGCTCTGGGAGAAGACCTTGAAACGGAGCACAGCATATGCTTCCCTGCTTACGCCGCAGACTGGGTGTATTTCTGGCACCGTTCAATGTCAAAACACTCTCAGTATTTTTAGTAAAATTCCTCAGGAGGCACGAGCTTCTTGCAAACCAACAAGAAACAGAGCTCCCTTGCAAATATTCTTGGGATGCCTGGAAAGGGTATCGGACTCTTGCTTTCCTCCCGCTGCAATGGCACAATCCCACTTTAATTAAAGAAATGATGAGCGCAGAAAGGCACGGAGAGCAGCAGAGCAGAAGCAGGCTCTTCCACAGAGCAGAGCAGGTTGCTTCACCCCAAGATTTTACGAGCGGTTGTTTTCGTGCCCCATTCGGGAGCCATGGGGCACCAAGGACAAGTGGCGTTGAGGGGCTCTGTAGAGATTTCTGCAGCCGACCAGATCTTAAATACAGAGATTTTCTGTTTGCTTGGACCGGGAGGTCTGGAGGCCTCTGTAATTGCTCTGAGCTGGAATGCAAATATTTTTCAGTTCAACCTCTGTCTCCAGCTGGGGAGAAAGAGCAAACAAACAAGCAAACAGATTAAAGCAATGCAAAGGGCAGATAAGAGGGCTGCTGAGAGGGGGAGACTAAAGTCCTTCCCTTCTGATGATGATGATGATGATAATAAAACATCTGAAGCAGGCAACGTGACAGCTGGGTAGCGTTGGCTCCAGCAAGCTGCAGCCCCTTTGCACAGCTCTGGCTTTGTGTGCTGCTTCTCCCTGTGGGTTCTCACTGTTCGAGCTACTTTTTAAAACAGGAGGAAAGCAACAAAACAAAGCATCCTTCCCCAACTGCCCTGCGCTCCAAAACAGCCCCGTCTCCTTCAGCACATAGTTACCGCAGCTTGAAAATGTTCTTCGCCATCGTGGCCTTGGTCTCAAATTTAATATGCTAGATTCTGTTGGTGGGGAAAGAATCAGAGGGGTTGTTTTTTTTTTCTTATTTTTAATCCTTCTGCGGACTGCTTAGTCACAATTCAAAGCAGACCTGTGTATCTGTGTTTTGTGAAAGACGCAACTTTGTCGTTGCAAAACAACTGTAGGGGGAATGTAAAAACAGCATAAATCATGCGATGGATAAAGGAAGGGGTGGGATGCTTTTATGTTGTCCCTAAGTATTAACATTTTATGCCACTCACATTCACTTTCAAATCTGCGAGACAAGAAAGTTGCATTGAAGGGGATGAGAGGAGATAATGCAGTGGAACATGGTTAATTATTAATATTAATATTTCAAAAGAATTTATGGTGGCTATGGAAGGTTCTGTGCCATGTGATCTCCTCTGTAGTGCGCAGCGTCTTCCGCTTTGTGTGGGCAAATTGCAGGGTGCAGGAGCTCAGGTTTTGCTGTCTGCAGCTCCGCACCAGTCTGGAGCACCTTGGGGGTGGCCACGTGCGTGGTGACATTGAACTTGAGGGTTTTAATGAGAGCCAAGATCTTGAGCTTGGCACCAGGGACTCAGGCACACCTACGCAGGGCAACACATCCCTGGGTCAAAGCTCTCAAACCAGGACTCATCCATCGTGGTGCAGCCACATCTTAGGGTTTCTGGATTGATGACTTTGCTCATGGAGATCAGCCCTGTCGTGGTGAGGATAAAGGAGAAACGTGACTTTTGGAGCCAGAACTGCTCGAGTAAGATCCAAGATTTGAGAAGTTTGTCCTTCTTCTGTCCTCTTCTCTTTGCTGTCTCGAGGGTTTCAAGAAGCATAAGCAGATATTTAGCTTTATTGGGCAGTGGGTATCTCCTAAGCTCCCCTGAACAAGCCATCACCCTGTCCTTATAGAGGATGAAAAGTGAGATCTGCTGTTACTGCTCTGCTCCGTAAATTCATCTCCGGCAGCTACTAGCAAGGCGTGGGAGAGGAGAAAAGGATGCGTATGCGCATGCCCTAGCTGTCACTGCTGGGCTATAACTGCAATTTCATCAAGTCCTAATTTCATTGCCATCCTGACCCTTCGATTGAGCTGTGTCCGGGGCTGTCCAGGGCTGCTGCGTTACCGCAGGTTAATGCACGTTTGCAGGCGCTTCGGCATTGGCTTCCCCGCAGGATTGATGGGCTTGGGCTGAACAGAGAGAAGACGGATGCTCCTCTGCGAGCTTCCCCAGCACGGGCTCCCAGCTCCCACGGCATTTCCTTACAGAACGCTGGGAGATCTGATTCTTGCTCACAGCAGGCTTGCAGGCATCGCCCAGGGGCCAGCACAGCCCTTGGTGACGTTACTGGAGCTCAGGTGGTGCGCATCGATGGAAACCCCAGAATGTGAACGTTCACCAGGGTCCACCATCCATGGGGCTACAGATCGGGCTGAAGAACAACAGGCTGGAGGTCCCACATGGCCAACCTTCGCTCCTGGCTTCCGTTGGTTCAGGATTTAACTCCAGCAGGAGTGTGTAAGCACAGAATCTTCAGTGCATGTGGGACTTCTGGGTTTAGGTTTTGGTTTGATTTTGGTTTGATGCCTTCAGGTATCCCCAGCCCCCTTGACATCACGTTTAGCAAAGTGCACACAGCGCAAGTTGGACAGGAAGTGCAGAAGCTGCTGCTTTTATCCAGGTGAATTGGGAGTATCCATCACAGCAGCTGCTCAGCCCCTGGTCCCCCAGCTGGGACACCAGGGCCACTTCCAGCCAGGAGGCTCCCACCTGGGGCTGGGCAGCATTTCTCCTGCTGAGCTGCAGCACAGAATTCCTTTCACTCATCTCCCGACAAGCCTCCATCCTCCCATTTGGGGCCACACAGCGCTTGATATCCAGTTCCCAGAAGAGGCAGGACAAGAAGCGTGCTGTAACACTTCATGGATCGTTTCTATCCCAGAGGGACCACAGGATGCATCAGTGTCACTCAGGTCCTGGTTAATGAGTTTTGCCATTAACATCTGGCCTTTTTACAGCCCCCACCCTGGTGCTATGTGTTCCGTGTGGCCGCCTGGACAGGCTTTCATCAGTGTCTGTGCACAGGGAGGACAGATGGACTCCCAGGTGAAGTGAGACCGTCAGTAAAAACCTGAGCTCTGTCGAGCTGTCCTCACTCACCTGCTAAGAAGTGTTCTCCTCCTTCTCTCACCAGCCAAGAAAAATGCATGCTAGGATTTCCCACNTGCAATGCAAGGCAGAATACACTCCTCATATATAGTTTGCTCTCTTTTTTTTTTTTTTTTTTTTTTTTTGCATTTTCTCTGAAAGGCACAAACCCTGCGAGCAACCAGCAGTCAGCGCTGGCCCACTCCATCAGCTGGACTCTGCAATCAGAGCCAAACTGCAGGTGCTGCCCCATCCCTTTCATTTGGGGAAATGAAGGTACAATCAAAATGCAATTTGGCATCCGTGCTCAGATGTGCTCTGCTCCTCCCTGTGTGGTGAGATTCCATATTCAGAGAAATGATTGAAGTAAAGCAGTTCTGCAACATGAAGGCAGCTCGATGAGCCACCTGCACTGCGTTCCCCTCCGCTTTGCTGAACCCCATGCCAATCTCATCAGAATATCCCTGCTGCAGGTGCAGGTATTTCTCCTCTCCATCCACCTAGAAGGCAGCATTTGGGCTCCTCTGCCTTACAATTTGTTTGTTTGTATTCAGGTGAGGGTGCAGTAAAGGCTCCGAGGCTGATGAAAACCAGAACTGCAAAATATCCCCCAGCCAAGGGAAAGGTCAGGAGTTTGCTCCGGAGCAGTGGTGGGGTGAGCAGAAGTGGAGGTGTTGGTAGCAGCAGGTTTTGTTCCTTCTGTGCAAGTGGACTTTGCAGGCACGTTTTCCAGAGGGGAAAACAAACAAACAACAACTAACCAACCCACAAATCAGCAGGATGAAGAGTTTTGGATTTGAATGAAAATTCCCAAGGAATCATCTGGTGATTTCCAATTGCCAACGGATGGAAATCATTGGAATTTCATCTTGTGGGTTTTTTAGTGAGAAGCCAGTTTTTTTTTTTTTTTTTTTTTTTTTTTTTTTTTTTAACTATTACAGAAGGACTCATCCTCTGTGTAAACTTATTTTGCCAAATAAGAAATCAGGAAAAGGAGAAAAGCTCCGGGGGCGGTGCCAGTGACCCTGCCTTGCAGCAAGGGGCAACCTGCTTGGGGGAAGCGGCTGCGGAGGTGCTGCATTGCAAAAGAACTGCTCTTTCGCAGAAAAGCTGCTGAAAAACCTTGCCTGGAAAAAAACCCTTCTCATCCAAGTGGTGTCCCAGCCCAGTGCTTGGCTTTCCCTGCACAACCTCTCCATTCCCAGTACTTTGGGAGCTGCATACGGGTGGCAGCGTTTGTAACACCCTTGGGTTCTCCTGCACCTGCACGAGCTGGGGCCGTGGGCCTGGAGCTGCACCAAGCACGAGGGCTTGCAGACTGGAGGTGCCAAGCAAACTGAAATTAGTACATTAGAGCTGCACCAACCTCTTCTCAGCGGCACGGCGAGCTGTGATGTGTGTTTTTATTGAAGCTGATTAGAGCGTCAGTGGTTGAGAATTTGTTTTTGATGTATTTTATTGCGTGGTGATTTACAATAAGCTCTTAAAGAATGCACAGTCATTGCTTCTAATAATCATTTAATACATATTCATAAAACATTTCTAAATAGTACCTTCATTCAGAATGGTTTATTGGAAGTGGTGCAGGGGCTGCAGGTGCCTTCTGAGCTTCCCCAGCATTAGCTGTGTGTGAGACCGACACAGGCTGGATGGAGGGAAACAACTTTTTGCTCATTTCCCAGTGCAGCGCTGCAAAGCTTCAGGGAACCTTTAACTTCCTCAGAGATGCAGTTCTCCAGGACAGGAAAAAAAAAAAAAAAAAAAAAAAAAAAAAAAAAAA
>VXAV01005472.1:78415-94117 GCA_013399715.1 Alectura lathami | reverse complement strand
AACATCTCCAGGGATGGGGCACCCACAGCTTCTCTGGGCAGTCTGGGCCAGTGCCTCACCAATCTCTGAGGAAAAAAATTTCCTTCTAACATACAATCCAAATCTGCCTTGTTTTAGTTTAAAACCATTCCTGCTTGCCCTATCACTATCAGTCCATGTAAAAAGTCACTTCCCCTCCTGTTCATAAGCTCCCTTTATGTACTGGAAGGCCACAATGAGGTCTCCCCGGAGCCTTCTCTTCTCCAAGATGAACAAGCCCATCTCCTTCAGCCTTTTTTCGCAGGAGTGGTGCTCCAGCCCTCTGAGCATCCTCATGGCCTCCTCTGGACCCACTCCAGCAGCTCCACGTCTTTCTTGTGCTGGGGACCCCAGGCCTGGACACAGTACTGCAGATGGGACCTCACAAGGGCAGAGCAGAGGGGGACAATCTGCTCCCTCTCGCTGCTGGCCACCGCTCTTTGGATGCAGCCCAGGACATAGCTGGCCTTCTGGGCTGCAAGGGCACACTGCTGGCTTGGGTCAAGCTTTTCCTCCACCAGAACCCTTCCAAGTCCTTCTCCACAGGACTGCTCTCAAGGAGTTCTTCTCCCAGTCTGTACACATATCTGGGATTGCCTGTACCGAATTGCAAAGCAAAGTGTACATTTTAAATGACCTACCATGAACAGATCCATGGGTTGGATGATTGTTGTTTTTGATGAGACAAATTGAGCTCCACGCCATACATTTGGGTTTCTGTTACTAGGCAGTGTTGAATCCAAGCCCCAAACAAAAAATGCATCCCTTAAGACACATCTGTCTCCTTAGTGTTTACTAATTCAGTTTGCCTGTCTCCTGATGCAGCTCCCTGGCTTCTATGAAAGCTTCCTGGCTTTCCACATATTGTAGAGCAGGGTAGTGTGCACAACAGAACTATGGGCTTGGAACAAAGACTAAGACCTTAGGTTGTGGTGTGTTTTTTTTTTTTTTTTTTTTTTTTTTTTTTTGTAGCTTTTTACACCACTTTGTGAAACAAGCTGGGTTTTACATTCCAAAATTATGCTACGTGTGTCTCTAGTGACCTCAGCTGTGTTATTCTGTGTTTGGAGACACTGCTCTGCAGGAAGTTCCATGTTTACTCTACCTGTTTATGTATCATTAAGAATTACATGAAGAGTTCCATTTTTACTCTACCTGTTTTTGTCTCTTTAAGAATGACTTTTTTTTTTTTTTTAAACTTCAAGATTTGCCCACTAGCTGCATATATTCAGGGTTTTCTGTTTGTTTGTTTCTTGGTTTGTTTGTTTTGGTGCTTTTGAAAATTAGTTTGTCAAAACAGGTCATGCCCTTCGTGTGCCTTGGTGTAATTTCATGCCCTTCAGTGCACATAAAATTGCATGGACTCAGTGTTTCAGCGCTCACTAAAGCTTTCTTAGAACATCAATTTCCACAAACCCTGCAAAGATCTAACAATCTTCAGAGAACCACAGCCATTTATCACGATAATTTTGCTTTGACCTGGCCATTAGCCACACCACAAACTGCTTTAATCCATAATTAGCCTATCTGATAGCTGTTCAAATTCAGAAGACGTAGGGTTATTCATTGGGGTGGCATGGCATCTGTCTCTTTCAAAGAAAAAGTACCTTCTCCAAGTGAATTCTTGTGCATGGGCATCCCAAGACACCACTTTCTTTGAATAATCCTTTCTGGAAGTCTGCAGTGTTCTTTGTGAACTCATGCGAACAGACTGTAGGTATCCAACGACTCTGGGCTTGCTGCATGCAGTAGCGTGGAAGATTTCATCTGAATGATTTTCTTTCAGTACCACTATATCAGGCAATATTTGAAAGTGTTATGACCATTTCCTGCAATTTTGTCAGGTTCCCTTCCAGTTTGGAAGTCGCAGACAAGTTGTTTTCTCCACTTTTAGTTGTCTTTAGCACTGTGCATTACTGAGTTGGCACAAAAAAGAGAATAGCCACTGTCTGGGAGACAGAGGGTGAAATGAAATTATCCATTTCATTGATAATGATGGTTCACAGTAACCTATTACTTTTTTCTACTGGCAGGACCTCCAGCCTGGTGAGCTGAGCACCTCCCCAGCCATGGTGCAGCTGTCTGTCCTGTTGGCAGTAGAGATCACAGAGAATGCAACAGAAGACTTGGAGTTAGTCTTCATTATGGTGATGACAACTCTGGTTGTCAACTATGGTGATGATGCTCTCCAGAGCAGCAAGGGAGGTGGAGGGGGATGCTGTCCTCCATGTATTATAACATAGATGAAAAATAACCAAATAACCAGACAGCAATGAGTGCTGCAGAAAAGAGTAGATGAACAATGCCTGCTTTTGCCTGCTGTTTCTATGTGCAGGTCCACAAATGTAAAATAATGAAAAGGTTGTAATTCTTTTTTTCTTTTCTTAATTCTTTTTTTTTTTTTTTTTTCTTCTCAAAACTGAGGCTTTCATCTGTGTCTGGAGAGGAAGCAGCTGTATATTGTCAGCAGTCCCCAGACAGAGACATTGTGGTCAGAGTGAACTCAAATGCTGGGAATCCTGGAGGAGTGCATGGCGCGGTCTGCTTTGATGCCACTTGAAGATGAGAGCACTGCGTCCTTCCTCCCCCAGCATAGCTCTGTTCTGTCAGCTCCTGCCTCCCTCCAAGTGGGGATCCAGAGCTTAAATCAATAATAGTGTGCTTGACTGCTTTTCCATCTTCTGCAACCTTGTCTGCTGTAGGCCTAAGTGAGATAGCTAGCTGTCTACAGCTCTTTTCCCTCCCTCCACCTTGAGCTGTGGTTGGAGAAGCCAAAGAATCAAGTTTCTTCAAGACCTGACAGTGTGAAATTTCATCTCTGTAACAAGGAATGTATGTATTGCACTGCAACAAGTGTACTAGGATGTTAAATACATGTGCATATACGCATATACATCTACCCGAACATACATATTTCATACACAGGTGTAAAACATCTTTATGTCTATATCTATGCGTGGGTATATTTTTTGAGAAAATATAATTGATGACTAAAGCATAATCACAGAATCATAGAATGGTTTGTGTTGGAAGGGACCTTAAAGTCATCCAGATCCAATGCCTTGCCGTGGGCAGGGACACCTCCCAATAGACCAGGTTGCCCAGGGCCTCATCCAGCCTGACACTGAGCACTTACAGGGAGGGGGCAGCCACAGCCTCTCTGGGCAACCTGTGCCAGGGCCTCACCACATTGATAGTAAAGATTTTCTTCCTAATGTCTAACCTAAATCTACCCTCTTTTAGTTTTAAACTGCTACCCCTTGTCCAATCACTACAGTCGCTGACAAAAAGCCCCTCCACATTTTTCCTTCAGGCCCCTTTTAAGCACTAGAAGGCCGCAATAAGATCTCCCCAGATCTCTCTCCTCTCCAGGCTGAACAAGATCAGTTCTTTCACCTGTCTTCACCGGAGAGGTGCTTCAGCCCTCTGATCATCTTCATGGCCTCCTCTGAATCTTTTCTAACAGATCCACATCTTTCTTGTTCTGAAGCCGCAGAGCTGAATGCAGTACTCCAAATGGGGTATCATGAGAGCAAAACAGGATTCCACCTGGACATTAAGTAACTGACTGTAATCCTTTGGATGTGGACATCCAGTCCATTCCTTACCCACCAGTCAACCCATCAAATCCATGTCTCTGCAATTTAGAGACAAAGATGTCGTGTGGGACCATATCAAAAACTTTGCACAAGTCAAGGTAGGTGGTTTCAGTTGCTCTTCTCTTGTCTGCCAGTGCAATCAGTCTGCTGTAGAAGGCCACCCAGTTAGTAAAGCATGATTTACTTTGTGAAGCCAGGCTGGCTGTCTCCACCCACCTCCCTGTTTTCCACATGCTTTAACATTGTTTGCAGGAAGACCTTCTCCATGATCTTATCAGGTATGGAGGTGAGGCTGACCTGTCTGTAGTTCCTTGCATCTTCTTTTCTAGCTTTCTTAAGAATGGATGTTGTGTTTCCCCTTTTCTCTTATGAAAATGGGGACTACATCTGGCTGTCACAACTTTTCTGATGTAATTAACCTGTCAGAATGGCTCACTAATCCTCGTCACTACTCCCTTTCAAATTGTTGCAGCTCTTGTATCCATACTATACACGCATTGTTAAGCCTTAGCTTTAGCTTATGAACTTTAGCCTTGCTGACAGCAGGTAGGTATGGCTGAAGTTCTCTCTCTCTCTTTTTTTCCCCTGATGACAGACAAACCTCTGTTGTGATCTGTCATTTGACTAAATGGCAAACTTGCATCAGGAGGCTGAGCAGTATTACAGTAGTTCACTTTGAAGAAGCATGATGCACAAATGTATCCATGACCAAGTAACAGCTGGAGAACAGGCAAAAACAGCATTCAGGTGTAGATCCTCAAATAACGTTGAAACTGGGCTTAATTTCTGGATTAGAAGCTGAAGTTTAGACCCTCCCGAGGAAATCTGCATTCTTCTGCACTCCAAGCTCATGGATAGGTTTTGTAACAATTGAGATCAAAGGCTGTGCCTGTGAGATTTGAAACTTTTTAGCTCAATGTGCTGTAAGGATACCTACTTCAGTTTGCAATCTACCTACTAACTTTGAAAATACGTGTCTGATGAGATTCAGTTGAGTGGAAATCTGAAGGGCTAACTTTGAATTTGGCAGGGTGGAATTTGATTTCTCCGTCTAGTTAAACAGCTTTCATTTAGCTGAATGAAAGTTTGTACGAGCTCATTGAAAAGAGCAAATAAATTAAACAAAGCATCTTTCTAGTCCAGAGTGGGAAGGCAAATGGATTCCATTGCCATTGCAGGATGTTTTACAGTGGTGTATTGTGCAGGGGTTTGGCTGTATGTGGGAATGGTCACAGAAGTTTTCTGGTAGAAGGAGAAAGCCACTGGAAGCTGAGGGCATTCAACCCCTGGCAGATCTGGATGCCAAAAAGGAGTACTTTGACTTTTGATTGTTGTTTAAAAGGAATTGAGTTGGAGGTGGGCCTAATTTTGGGTAACTTTTTCACATACATAGGATGTGAGTCATATTGGAAATATAGTCTGTGGTTTGAGAATACATGTGTATTTTAGGAATATATGTGTACTCCATGATGAAGGTATCAGGGTATGTACTAGAAGAAAGGCTGTTTTTTAAACTTTTGTGTTGAATTACCTGACTTATACATTATTCCTTTTCAAACTGTTTTGCATATTAGCAAAAACTAATCAATAGCAAAGGCTATAGCCCAATGTTTGAGTGGTTGTATCTGTATTTTAATGTTGTTAGCACTTTTTTTTTTTTTTGATAAAACAGCGAAGTAGGCTTCTGTTGGTATCACTGATGACCTAAATGTTCAAATTGTACTCTAAAAAAACATTGTAAGTAACTTTTTCTTGGCAGACATTCTGTCATAAATGTTTCCATCTGAATACATTTATCATTGTAATTTTTTTTAAACTTCTGGCTATGAGTATAGGGACATTTTTTCTCTCTGCCAGATTTGTTGAATATATAACATATATTCTGTGAAATGTATGTGAAACCAGACTTAACAAGTCTGGCAAGGCAGAATTTTTTGGTGACGAGTTCTTCATCGTGAGAAGAGGTTACAAAAGAACCAGTAGAAACTGCTGCTGGTGGTGGTTGTGCAGGTTTTGGAAAGCAGGGAACTCAATCAAATGTATAAATATGAATTTAGATGCCTAGTTTTGAAATTCCTGGCTAAGAGTTAGTCAGCCTATGAATTTTTACAAGCTCTGCCATGGCTCTGCATCATCATGTGAACTTTGATCTTAAGATGGTTGACTTAGGGTGAATACAATCTTCGACTTGTTTAGCAGAGCCATATATGTGAAGAAATATCATTTTCCAATCCCCCCAAAATTTTTTCTTCTCTTTTGCCTGTAGATACAAAGAACTAGTTTTAATATTTTTTAGAATTAGTTTGGCCAAGCCAAATGTTAAGGTAGTGACAGTTTACAAGTCTGGCTACTAGATTTGTGTCACACTTTTACAGTGATGGTAAGTGGTTTCTAGGACCTTCTTACGACAGCCTCATAGACATTGTGAATAGAAGGTAAAAGAGTGACTGACCATTTTTCTTGTTGCTCCTGCTGTGTTGTGCTGTCCAATAACTTTATAATTGTTTGCAGTTGCAGATAAAAAGATGTTTGTCTCTGAAAATAAAACTTTTTTTTTTTTTCAAGAACAAAGAAGAGTCATTAAGACCTCCTTAATAGACATGTCCTACAATAGAGAAAGTTATTTTATGAACCAGATACAATCAGTAAATAGAGGCAGTGACAAAATATGTTTGAAAAAGAACAGGATACTTAATGGATCTACACCTAATGTTTATACTTTTTTTTTTTTTTTTTTTTCCTGTTGCTGCTAAAGCTTCTCTTTCAAACTCCCAGGTTTCTCCAGTACTGCTCAAACTTGACAGTTTGTACTAAACTCCTCTGAGACCTGACAAACAGGGAGAAATAGAAAACCCTGTCCATTTAGATACTGCATGAAGACACAAACAAGATACTGGGTAACTCACTCCAGCTATGGATAATAAACATTGCAGGGGCTTGCACTGCTGGCAAAGCCATCTCTGTGAGTGGCACAGCTGTGTTCCTGGCTGTTGCTGTTTTCTGCCACCTCAGTGGATGCAGCAGTGCTGCTGTGGTTGCTCTGTGCTTGTGCTAGCACAGCATCTGGGAGCCTGAGCAACTTATTTTATAAGGGTGGGTAGGAGACAAGGGGAGAAGTATAGGGAAGAAACTGAGCAGCACCATACCACCAGCAACTCACCTGGATGAATGCTCTGTGGGCACCAAGCCTTGCACAGTACTGCATAGGACTTCTGGTGGAGGCCTTCCCAGGGATGAAAGTCAACATGTGAGGGAGGCCGACTTCATGACTAACTGGAGAAAAAGAGGACAGGCTGGGACATTTCAGTGTCTATTAGTAAAGCCTCTGTCTTTACTAGTAAGGCCAGTTTGCCTTCAGGGTACCCAGCTCCCTGAGATGTAAGACTGACAAGGAGTGAGGTGAAACTCTTATCACCCAATGGGAAGCTCTAAGTGACCTACTACAGCACTTGAACTTTCACAAGTCTATGGGGTGGATAGGACTCAGCCCAGGGTGCTGAAGGAGCTGGCAGAAATGCTCACCAAACTACTTTCAGTAATTCACCAGCAGTCCTGGCTAACCAGAGAAGTCCCAGTTGACTGGTGGTTAGCAAATGTGACTCCAGTCTACAGGAAGGGCAGAAAGGAAGATCCAGGGAACTACAGGCCTGTCAGTTTGACCTCAGTAGCAGAGAAGGTTATGAAGCAGATCATCTGAAGTGCAATCACATGGCACATAGAGGACAATCGAGTGATCAGATGCAGCCAGCGTTTATCAAGGGCATGTCCTGCCTGGCTAGCACGATATTCTTTGATGAAAAGATGACCTTCTTATTGGATGAGGAAAAGGCTGTGGATGTTGTCCACCTAGATTTTAGTATAGTGTTTGACATTGTTTCCTACAGCATTCTCTTGAAGAAACTGGCTGCTCCTGTCTTGGACAGGTGTACGGTTTGCTGCTTGAAGAATTGGCTGGATGGCTGGGCTCAAAGTATCGTAGTGAGTAGAGTTCTACCCACTTCGCAGCCAGTCACCAGTGGTGTTCCCCAGGCCTCAGTCTTGGGCCACTTTTGTTTAACATTTTTAGCAATAATCTAGATGATGGGATCAAGTGCACCTTTGATAACTTCACAGACAATAACAAGTTAGCTGGGACTGTTGATCTGTTTGAGTATAGGAAAGCTCTGCAGAGGGATCTGGACAGACTAGAGGGATGGGCTAAGTCCAATCGTATGGCATTTAACAAGAATAAGTGCTGGGTCCTGCAACAACCCCATGAAGCAGTACAGGTTTAGGGAAGAGCAACCTGAAAGGTGCCTGGCTGAAAACAAAAGGAAGAAGAGCAATGAATCTGATGGAGGTATTAGAAAATAAGAGATAAGCGGAGTAGCTGAGGGACTTGGGATTGTTTGGCCTGGAAAAGAGGTAATGAGGGTGGAACTAGATGATCTTTAAGGTCCTATCCAAACCAAACCATTCTGTGATTCTCTGATTCTGTGACTCAGTAGGTCAAGTTGATGGTTGAACTTGATGATTTTTAAGGTCTTTTCCAAGCTAGATGATTGAAACTGAAAACAAATGTATTATCTATAGTAGTGAATGGTAGTCCTATCCACAACATATCTTCCTGTCCTCTAGCTGTTAGTGTTGAGAGCCTGCATTAGCAGTGAGACAAAGGTGTCTGAGTCCAACAGATTGTTGTCCACTGTGGCCATTTGGATTTTGGCATCTGTGAGGCTGCAGATTGGTTGGAAGGTCCGGAGTTAAACTCTCCCCCCACCCACTGTGGTGCTTTCTGCTGAAGTTCATAATTTAGCACAGCAGTTATCTGGAAGAGCATGCAGCGCCCGGTTCTGCTGATGGATAAGATCAGATGCTTTCTGTACAGGCTATTATTTTAAACCAGGTTATAAATTAAAGAGGTCACAATCAACTTGAAAGTCAGAATTTCCTCCTGACACAGTTTTCCATATTTCTGCAGATAAGGGACAAGATTCTTTCAGCTGCACAAGCAGCTGCACTGCTTCTTTAACATTTCTGTGCTAGGTGTAGCATCTAGATTAATTTCCCTTTGACTTTTTCCTCAGGGTAGTCTGTTAGCTTTTATGTGAGTCTTTCACAGTAGTGCAGGGGTAAGGGGCATTCAGGTGCTACTGAGTCTTTAAAATTAATTTCAATAGTTCAAAAACTAGACTTTGAGTTATCAGTCACCTTGTAGAGTCTGTGTATCATGCAAATTAAATGCTGGTCTAATTCTGGTCTCTTTTTATATGAAGGTAAGTCAGGATAAATATCACTAAAGAGAAATGAAATACAACTCATACGAATTTAAGGGTAAACAAGAGACCTTCCAGACACATTCCCTTTCATATTTTTGGCACCATGCTTCACTTTTTAGCAATCCATGTTGCTAAACTACTAGAAATTCAGAACAGGGTTTTTGCTCAGAGAAACATCTTTCAGCTGTTGGGCTGACTCTGACATTTGAGAGAGATTACGTAGAGATGAGGATTCAGGGTGCACAGTGTAGGGGATTGGTGAGGCTGGGAGCTGGGCTGGGATGGGCAATGGGGCACTGGGAGAAGATAGCTCTGTCTGTGGCTAGTTGAGGAAGGAGGATTCCCCACTCCTGGCTGCCAACCCTGCGGGTGACGCCAACTGCCACCAGTCACTCCATTAATTCAAGCATGGAGCTGCCACATTGCAAGCTCCGGCTCCGCTGTTGTCCAGTATAACTACACATGAGGAATATCTGATGGGAATAAGTGGTTAGGTTGTCTTCTTCTTTTAGGAGAAATGCAAGCAATATAAATGTCCCAAAGGTACTAATATTAATCTTTGGAAATTTCACATTCAGAAGTTGAGAAAGGCTACGTTTGCAGGTGCCCATACAACTTCAATTAGACCCCCGAGGTTTGTGTGTTTAGTAGTCTGTAATTATGTGATTACATACCACCTTATCCACAGGATTTTGCCTCAGTAAGTGCACAGGATGAAATTGCTTTGGGGGTGAATAAAAGGTGTGTGGCAAAGGAATATTCTTTTTTGTAGCAATCAGATTTCATTTCTTCCTTTCTGAAGTCTGAATAAAGCTGATTAGTATCTAAGAACGCCTTATGAGTGAGAAAATATATTTGGATTTTGCTTTTACTTTGTTTTATAGAAAAATTTCTTCTCAAATGGGAATAAGAGTTAACAGAGTTAACAGAGTTTTTTTTTTTTTTTTTTTTTTTTTTTCTTTTAAGAATTCTGTAGTTACCAGGGGACAGAAAAGTGTTTTGTCTTTCTCGATGCCTGAGTTTAATATTGACTCTTTCTGCAGGCACAAATGGATGATAAGGCCATTTCAGCCCTGGTGCCATTAGGCAGGGGATTGTGAAGCCTCCCTCCCTCTCAAATAGATGGAGGAGGTGGAGGGAGAGCTCAGCTGTGGCAGCTGTGCAGGCAGATGTCAGCATGCTCAGACAGGGAGGAAAATTGTCTGGTTTTGGGTAGGCTGTTGAAGGACTGTTTTGGCATCTGTAATTTTTCTACATCCTAAAGAATATTTGATTTTTCTTCAAGGGCATTTTATTTCCCAGTGGAAAGCTTCCAGTCAATAGTCATGAAGGAGACAGAGGATGCCAGGAACAGGAAAGGAAATCTGATGAAGAAGTGTTCACTGAACAACTGGGCTCCCTCCTCATTTCTGCCACAAAGCTCTGAGAGATTTTGGTTTAGTCATTTTACTTAAACTTCTGGCTGTCACCAAATGTCCCTCATGTTTTCAGATACCTGACCTGATGCCATCTTCAAAGGAAATGTATATTCACAGCTGTAGAAAAAAATTACCAAGAATATATCAAATGGATTACATTCAGTATAAAATATGCTAGAAGTCTGGATGAGAAATTTTTCAAATTGGGTATCCACTGTTACAAGCCCTTTTGCAAACTGAAATTATCATCAGTCATACAAACATTATTGTGGAAATAAATTAATTCATAAATATAGAATCATAGAATCATAGAATGGCTTGGGTTGGAAGGGACCTCAGAGATCATCTGGTTCCAACCCCCCTGCCATGGACAGGGCTGCCAGCCACCAGCTCACCAGATCAAACTGCCCAGGAACCCATCCAGCCTGGCCTTGAACACAGCCAGGGATGGGGCAGCCACAGCTTCTCTGGGCAGCCTGTGCCAGCGCCTCACCACTCTCTCAGGGAAGAATTTCTTCCTGATGCCCAACATAAACCTCCCCTCTTTCACTTTTAGCCCATTCCCCCTTTTCCTATCATTTTTTTACCTGTGTAAAAAGTGGGTCCCCCTCCTGCCTGTAAGCTCCTTTCAAGTATTGGAAGGCTGCAATGAGGTCTCCCCGGAGCCTTCTCTTTTCCAAGCTGAACAGTCCCAACTCCCTCAACCTTTCCTCACAGGAGAGGTGCTCCAGCCCTCTGATCATTTTGGTGGCCCTCCTCTGGACCCGCTCCAACAGCTCCACATCCCCTCTGTACTGGGGGCCCCAGGCCTGGACACAGCACTCCAGGTGAGGCCTTCCAAGGGCAGAGTAGAGGGGGACGATCACCTCCCTCTCCCTGCTGGCCACCCCTCTCTTGATGCAGCCCAGGATGCCATTGGCCTTCCTGGCTGCAAGAGCGCACTGCCGGCTCATGGCCAGCTTTTCGTCGATCACAACGCCCAAGTCCTTCTCTGCAGGGCTGCTCTCAAGGAGTTCTTCTCCCAGTCTGTACACACACCTGGGATTGCCCCGACCCAAGTGCAACACCTTGCACTTGGCCTTGTTGAACCTCATCAGGTTCTCGTGGGCCCACTTTTCCAGCCTGTCCAGGTCCCTCTGGATGGCATCCCTTCCTTCAGGGGTATCAACTGCACCACTCAGCTTGGTGTCATCAGCAAACTTGCTGAGGGTGCACTCGATCCCACAGTCTAAGTCGTCAATAAAGATGTTGTAGAGCACCGGTCCCAAGACGGACCCCTGGGGGACACCGCTTGTGACCAGCCTCCACCTGGATGTAGAGCAGTGACTACAGCCCTTTGGCCCTTTGGCTGTGACCATCCAGCCAGTTCTTTATCCAGCGAACAGTCCACCCATCAAATCTATATCTCTCCAGTTTAGAGATAAGGATATGGTGCGGGACCGTGTCAAAGGCCTTGCACAAGTCCAGGTAGACGACATCCGTCACCCTCCCTTGCTCCACCGATGCCGTCACTCCACCATAGAAGGCCCCAGATTGGTCAGGCACGACCTGCCCTTGGTGAAGCCGTGCTGGCTGTCTGAGATCACCTCCTCATCTCGCATGTGCCTTAGCATCTCCTCCAGGAGGATCCGCTCCATGATCTTCCCAGGCACAGACGTGAGACTCGCCGGCCTGTAGTTCCCTGGGTCTTCCTTTCTCCCTTTCTTAAAAATGGGAGTGATGTTTCCCTTTTTCCAGTCACCAGGGAAAATAAATATACAAAAACACTTAATAATTTTAGTAATTACTAGTACAGAAAACCTAAGATGAAATTACAAGTTGGTCTTCAAATGTAGGCTGAGAATGATGTCTAGTACTTGAGGCATTAATTGATGAGAAAATGACATCATTGTTCATTAATTTAAAACCAGTCATGGAGGGGAACAAGGCAATAGTATTTCAATATGTAAATAAATCTCCCGTTTTGTGCAGAAAGGGAATGCATACATGACCTTTTGTTTGTTAATGATTTAGGGCTTTGCAACCTTACTCATGCTTTTTATTATAGCATATAAAGAAACTGAAGATTGTTACTAGAGTTCCCTGAATCTTCAAAATATAAGTAAAGGAACTCCATTGTTCATTTTACTGCTTAGAGTTTTAAAAGACCTGAGAGTTGTGTAGGAACCATTGAACTGCCCATATTGGGACAGTCTTTGTTGTACTGATCCCACAGTGAGCTAGACAGATTGCTGAAGAATGTCAGTATATATCTGTCTACAGTTTAAGTAACTTACTGCAGCTGAGTCTATGACCTCTTTGAGTAACCCTGATAACTCAATTATAAAAATACTGTCTGAAGGAGCAAAGCTCAATTCTTTAAGTTTTCTGATATTAAACTACCCACAAAGAATTAGATTCTAAACTTCATTGCATGTCTGATCCTGAGTCAAAGTCTGATTAAATAGAAGTAGAAATATTAACTTCTTATTGCCTAGATCTGACTGGGGAGAAAACTGGCTTTTTCCTGCCACCTAAATTCCTGTGTGTTTCGAGTGTACTGGGAAGTGAGCCTTCCTTGAGCCTTAACTGAAGCAGTAGTTCAAGTGCTATTTGCAAATTCCTTACAAAACATGCTTCAAATTCATATGTGCAAGAAATAATTTCCCCCTAAAGGATTTGGATATACTTCAGTTTGTCAGAGAATCTAAATGCCCTCATCTCTTATTATCTTGTCAGAGAGAATGAACAACTCGCAAACAGTCGAAAACTAAGAAGGAATTTTCCAGATATTTGACAGATAGTGCAAGCAGGCCGTGAATCTGAGAAAACTAGCATTGCTTCATGTACTGTTTGCTAACAGAAGGAACTTCATCAGAATCAGTCTCTGTGTTGATGGAAAATATTTGTCAAATATTACCTCTTATGTTACAATCATGAAAAGCTTACTTCAGATTTTTTTGTTGTTGTAAGACTATGTAGGACATTGTTTTTCCTGACTTCTAGTTCTTTGCCATTTTTCTGTTGCTTTTTTGAAAAATAAAGTGAAAGTTTCCAAGTTGTATGATGTTTTAGCACATTATTCAACTTTTATTTAATTTTTTTTTTTTTTCTCACACATGCCTGCAGAAGCACATGGATGTGTCAACACTTTTAGGAGAGAAAGAACAGGTCTGGGCGAAGGGCATTGCAGAATATTTTTCTGACATCAAAACAGAAAGTTGCAGAGAAGAATGAGAGATCTGAGAGTGGTATGATACCTTCTGCTAGTGTTCAGAATCCACCATCTGTACAGAAAAAGGTACAAAGCTCAAAAAACTCTCAAGACCATACACACACCAGATAAGGGTGCAGGTGACAACAGTCAGTACACCATTGGTGGCCTGTGAAGCACTCAGCACAAGTGTGTTACTTCTGTGCAGTGAAGTCCGAGCAAATCTATGCCAAGAAAGACAGTCAGCAAGCTGCTTAATGAGACCCTGTGAAACCACAAGTGGTGGTTCACATTAGAGGCTCTGGAAGAAGTGAATGCAACTTAATCAAAAGCATGGTAGGAAAGTAGCTGCAAGGACTGCATATGACCCAAAGATAGTTACAGTTTATTAAAACGGCCTCCTCAACCCTTTTGTTACGGATTGCCATTTCTGCCTCCTGGCCTTTGCTTTGGAAGCTTTTATATATATATATATATATATTTTAGCAGCATTGCTGCACTGAAAGGAAATTGTGGTTTGGTTTATGTTAAGCCCTCATCTACAACAGCAATAACCACAGAGTTTACAGCAAATGGCCTGTGAACTCCTCAGCACCTCACCTGTGGAAGTTCTGCAGCTTGCTCCATCACACCTTAGTATCTCCTTGTGCCACGCAGTCCTCTCTGCGCAGCATGTGAGCCATTTCTCTGGGATGCTCTAGCCTGTCCTTGGTCGGAGCTGGTGGTCAGTCACGGCTCATGATCCTGAGCATTGCTATAGCTAGCTGAAAATATTGTAGCATGCAGCAGTCAGTGGCATCTGCCATGTTACTTCAGGGCTGCCCCTCAGCCCCCCATCTCTGTGTCACCATGGGCTGCAGCTGGCTGGTGGGGCCCAACATGACCGCCATCCTTGTGAGCGCAGCCTGCCTCGCTGCATGAGAGCGACCGTCGTGGGCAAGCAGGTGGCAACAGGTACATCTTCTAGCCCCTTTCTTTCCAAGATCAGGCTGCAGAAATCACATGGAAATGCTGACTGAAGGGGAGGGTACAGGGGACTCATATCCTTAACTTTTCATTGATTAGCTCTGACTAATCATCCTCTATGAATCACTGCCACTTGTGTGCATAGGTAGGCTTCAGGAGATTTGGAAATGTGGCTATCAGTAACGATGACAGTAGCAGAAATACACTCCTGCAGTGTGCTGCTGTAACAGGAATAGAAGACAATTATAAATTCTTTTCATACAGCCTTGAGTACTGGGACTGTGGTGCTGGCAGCTGGGGCAGTGCTCTGCGCTGGTACTCTAACAATAGCTTTTACACAGAAGTTCAGAGCTGCTAAGTTGGCCTGCCTTACTGAAAGGAGATAAAACCTTGTACAGAGCTACTATGTAAATTCTGATGAATCACTGCAGCCCACATGGTTTATGAACCAGCAGCATATACGAGAAGTGGGCAGAAATGAGTTTTTTGTAGAAAGCAATAAGAAAAGTAAGGCTGAGACATCTTATTAAGATAAAATGTAAGGCAGCTCTTACTCATCTGAGTTTAGATGCACCTTTATTTGGAACAGAGATCCAGCACCACCCACTACACTATGAACGGCTGGCTCAGGCTGGTTTCATTTGTCATGCCAGGATGTGCTTCTAGATATTTAAGTGCCCAGTCTGGGTACCTTTGTTGCTTCAGTGCAGCAGACAGTTGGCCAGTTTGGGCTTAACCAAGATGAGGCTTCAGAGTGTCTGTTTCTCCTTACATTTGTGGTTTTAGTTCAGAAAGCACAGACATTGATGTTCCTTTTGCTACATGAGGATAATTATTTATGAGAAGTTTATTTCTGAAACTTTGATTTTAGTAGTATAATACTGCTGTTGATCTCCGCATTCCTGCCAGGTGTTCACTTTCAGCAGGGTTTATTTGCTGTCTGTGCACCCCGAGTGCTGAGTGACTCCTGGCCTGGACGCATGCGCTCTGCTCCCATTTGCCTTCAGCTGTGGCTGCTCTGTTCATCTGCTCACCATGGTGGGAACACGAGCTGGTTCAGAGCAGTGAAAAAAAAAAAAAAGACTGCTTGCTTAATGTTTCTGAGCATTCCTTTAGTACTATTTTTTTTTTTTTTTAAGATTGAGTGAATTGTTCTGAGAGCTGAATGCAGAGGTTTCAGAAGGACAGAACTGGTGGCCAGTGATTGTCAAGATTTCTTCACACTCTTGGATAGTCCCTTTTTTTTTTTT
>VXAV01005472.1:66051-78405 GCA_013399715.1 Alectura lathami | reverse complement strand
TTTTTTTTTTTTTTTTTTTTCTTCCATATGCAGTAGCTGGTGTAGTATAGGTTGCCCTGTGCTGTTCAGAGTCCAGAGAAAAACTAACCAGCCGCTTGGATGAGGGCAGTAGTTGGATTTTCCTCTGGATCTGCAATGCATTAAAGAGATAGGAATAGAAGACTTCTCCTAAATTCCAGATTAACAGACTGGCTGAAGGTGTGACATTGAAGGAGGGGATTAAAATCTTTAGTAATGTTTTTCAGTTTCCAGTGCTTTCCCCTGTGTGATGCTTCTATTGCCAGATGTGGAACTGAAGGACAGAGCGGTTTAGTGCCTGATAGTCAAAACAGCACAATGTTATAGCTATTTGAAACAAGTATGCACAAAAGTGAGACTGGTAAATCTGCCCAGCTGTTGCCTGTTCAAAGTTCACAGTGGCCCATATTTTCCCAAAACCCCTTGGGGGAGACAGACCCTCTACTTTCTGCGCATGATTTTGGCAAACAGCCAGGGGCTTAGCTGATGTCTGAAACCCCTTTAGAAGTCATTAAACAGGTTTTCCCCCTTTCTGCTTTCTTTCTTTACTCTCCAAGCCCAGAAGGCTTAAAATAGGCCAACTCAAAACATGTTGTAACAAAACAGGGAGCAGGAAAAACAGCTGTCTGTCACCAGTGTCCCCTTCTATTATACAGCATTTAAAAAGCACTCTGAACTTTGAAGGATTTCCCACATTTTATGATCCTTCTTGAGACTCTACAAATCGCACCAGTGGAATGCCTGAACCTCGCTTTTGCTCTGGGCTTTGGAGCCCTCTGGCTCAGTGAGCAGCTTCAGAACGTCTTCTAGCAGAGAGTGGTGTGCCCGAGATAATCACAGATGGAAAAGTGATTAACTGCTCCCCGGGGAGGTGGGAGAGAGGGATTTGTCTGTTGAGAGGACTTACAGGAGAGGCTGTACGCAATTTTCCTAGATGAATATTGCAAAAAGATGGG
Source organism: Alectura lathami (assembly GCA_013399715.1). Lineage (NCBI taxonomy): Eukaryota > Metazoa > Chordata > Aves > Galliformes > Megapodiidae > Alectura > Alectura lathami. The sequence goes on along the minus strand of VXAV01005472.1, from coordinate 77,431 downwards.
TTGTTGGTACTGAAGTGTGAACACAGCATGAACACCCTTTCTCCTACTTCTACAAGGGAGCAGAAGGACAGATGGAGAGTTGCTCTGTCAGGGAGACTTAGGTCCTGAATAGGGATCTGATTTTTCAGGATTTTTGGCACTATATGTTACTGTACATGCTCAGAGAGTTTCCACTGACGTCTATCCATCGTGTGCCCTATGGCACACAAGAAAACCGAGCCAAAAAATTCAGAAAATGAGAGCAGAATCACCTTCGAGTTCCTCAGGAATGTAGTTTTGTGATAATGACCCCCAAGGACAGTGCGCTAAAGTGCAAGATAGCAGCTAGTTGTCTGGCGTATGGTCAGGACGACACAGTTTGCATTCTGCTGCTTATCAGCTCCATAGATGTGCAAAAGTCCCTAGATGGAAGCAACTCTCGACACACAACCTTCCACATTTCAGGCTTTCTGTGCCCAGTCAGGCTCAGTTTAAGGCCAGAGCAGGCTTTTACTGGGGAAGGTTATGTGATCAAAGTGATATGTGATTACGTGAAATTTTTGCATCACACTCCAGTGTCTGCTGTGCAGGGCTCCATGGGTTCCAGAATGGCATAACAATACCCAGTGCTGCAGATGTAAGTAAGTTGCCATCAGTTCTCCACGGGCATCAAGTCTCCATAGGTTTGAACTGCTAAAATAAAAAACATTACTGCTCATTGGCTCTAGAATATGCAAGCAAAATTCAACTGTTTGTTTTAGCATGACAGGACTTTCATTTGTTTCCTGATTACCTTTAACTCCGAGCACGAATCATCCCAGAAAGTTTCAGCCTTAAAGATTACAGTGTTTAGCAATGTTCTGAACAATTCGAAGGTGATTAAGATTGCCTGGCACTTCCCCTTACAAGAAATCTTACAATTTCCATATATACTTAAGTTCCAAACTGAAAATAATTTGCACCTAATACTTTTCTTACTGGAGTTAGAAAAACTGTGATGACCATGGGTAATGCAAATAGGTCTGGCACTCTGCTTTTTCCTCCAAAGCCCCTTGCTAGCACAGTGCTGGGTCTATCTGCCACACAGCCCCAGCGACTTATTCCGGAGGGCTTCCCTGTGGTTCAGTCAGTTACTGTTGCAGAGCCACAGGCAGGTCCTGCCGGGCCACAACTGGCCCCCTGCAGCTCGCCTGTGCTTTCGACAAGGCTCGCGTCAAGCTGCCGTCCCGGGGCAGGCCGCGAACTCGCTCTTTCCTGTGTCCTTAAGGCCCCCGACCACCTTATTTCGACGGAGAGAAACGTGTCTTTGCGGCCGCCTCTCGCAGATGACACAGTGACACCCAGCGGCCGCTCCGGCGGGACCGGCACCCTGCCACGCCGCGGCCGCGGGCCTCGCCTCCGGGCCGCGGGCACCTGTGGAGCGCCGCGCGCGCCTTGCTTCAGCGCGCGCCACGGGTCCTTCCCGCCGCGCTGCTCTCGGACGCCGCCGGCTTCCAGCGTAAATAAGTGTCGGCGCAGGCAGGCCCAACACGCCCCTTGCAACAGTGCCACGTTACCGACGCCGTAACGCGGATCGTAGGGTACGCCCAGTGTAGGAAACTAACGGGTGGGCCAGCCCGCCCTGCCCACAGCACCGTGTTGGCAGGCTCAGCTCTGACGCGCCCCCCGCGGAGCTGTGGGAGCTGGGACTCGGTGGTGCTGCACAACTCCGGCTTTCCTCTGATGGCTGTGTTGCTGGTTCCGTCTGTACCTCCAGCTCAAAGAACAAGTGGCTTGTCACGGTTACGTTAGATCAGAATTCCTCTTAAAACATGTTACGATACAACATTCTGATTATAGTTTTAACCACACTAGAAGTGAAAGGAACAGTTACTAACCCTCACTCTAGAGGCAAACCATCTTCGCCATGAAAACATTACCAGTTTAAACAAATAATACACACTGTGCAATATTTTGTAGTGTAGGCTCTGCAAAATGCTCATTTAAAAAAGGAATTCTAGTGCCAAATTTCAACAGTACAGTAACTCTTCTTGTTAGGAGACTTCATTTCTTGATTAATATGTTTTTAATGTATAGTTATTGTGTTCAGCCTCTTCTAAGCTGAAAAATGCATGACTAACTTGTCTGCCTCACAGTAAGCCTTGATTTTTATTTAGTTCTATTTTATTTTCTTGTTTGTTTGTCCATTTGCTATAAAATTTGTGACCTTAAAGTGCTCAGGATTTTTGTAATCTCACCCTTGATCTTTATTTTGGACTGCAATTTATTGTTAAACTTGCCTAGTGTAGACCTACATGTTATAGCATACTTACTGACATAGCTCCACCACACCTCAAGAGGGAGGGAACAGGAGAGAACAGGGGCAGAGAAAATCCTCTGGCTTCCAACCTAGCAGTCAAGCCTCTCTTGAGAAAACTGGTGATAATCTGCATCTCACTGGGTCTGGGTCCTTCTCATCCTCTCTCTGCTGTGCCTTTTTCTCCTACCATCCTGTCCCTAGCAGACATCCTTCCCCAGTTTCTTTGAACAGGTCAGCCACTTTTTCCTCCATCATCTCAAACAAAGTGCGGACAGTTGAAAACTTTTATCATCATTAGTGACCAGTGAATAGGATCAGCTCCTGTTGAGAAGACTTGTTTTCCCATGAATATCTACAGTGACTTATTGCCTGAAAAGACATAGACATTTTAGAAGATTTTGTTAGGACTATGTTAGGTTTAGTTTGTTTTCTAGACCTACTGATGAACCAAACAAGTATATAAAAGTTACAGATCAATGTTTCAAGGACTGCAGCGGTAATGAAGACGCTAGCTATGCCTCTGCAGTGAGGAAAGGGAATGGGGAAGGAAAGGGCACTGCTGTGTACTTTCCAAGGTGGCTGCTGCCACTCTGACTGGGGTGGAGATGAAAGCAATTTGTTCTGGTTAAAAAGCCAAAAGGCTTCAGGGAGAAAATGACCATCACAGGACCTGGGGAACAAGTCCCATTTTCTGAATCTTTGGCTCACTCAGCAGCAGAGCAGTTACTCACCATCCCTTAAATAAGAATGGAGCAAAGAGACAGATATTCATCAAAAGCCACTCCACAGCTCCACTGAGGTGGGGACTGTTCTTTCCAGAAGAAGTACAGGTTAATTACCGTAGCTCTAAGTTATATATATAAGACACGATTCTCTGAGAAACATAGTACAGCATTAGTAAAATAGACAGCATAGCAGAGATGGGTTACTCATGAACTAACCTTATTACTAACCATAACTGGACTTCTGCAAGCCTTTTGGAATGATCTCACACAACATCCATAACTCTAAGTTGGATAGGTATGGATTTGAAGAGTGGACTATTCAGTGGATAAGGAATTGGTTGGATGGTTGCATCCAGAGGGTTGTGGGCAACAGTTCCATGTCCGGGTGGAGGCCAGTGACAAGTGGTGTTCCCCAGAGGCCAGTCTTGGGCTCTTCAACATCTTTATCAATGATATAGACTGTGGGATTGAGTGCACCCACAGCAGGTTTGCAGATAGCACCAAGCTGAGTGGTGCAGTTGGCATTACAGAAGGAAGGGATGCCATCCAGAGGGACCTGGCCAAGCTGGAGAAATGGACCCAAGTGAACCTAATGAAGTTCAACAAGGCCAACTACAAGATGCTGCATCTCGGTCGAGACGATCTTTGATGTGTACAGACTGGGAGAAGAACTCATTGAGAGAAGCCCTGCAGAGAAGGACTTGGGTGATGAGAGGATTAACATGAGCCAGCAGTGTGCTTTGCAGCCCAGACGGCCAACCGTATCCTGGCCTGCATCCAAAGAGGGGTGGCCAGCAGGGAGAGGGAGGGGATAGTTCCCCTCTGCTCTGCCCATGTGAGGCCCACTTGCAGTGCTGCGTTCAGGCCTGGGGCCCCAGCACAAGAAAGATGAGGAGCTGCTGGAGCAGGTCCAGAGGAGGCCATGAAGATGCTCAGAGGCTGGAGCACCTCTTCTCCAAAGAGAGTTTGAGGGAGATGGGCTTGTTCATCCTGAAGAAGAGAAGGCTCTGGGTAGACTTCATTGTGCCTTCCAGTACTTAAAGGGAGCTTATGAACAAGATGGAGACTGACTTTTTACACAGACTGACAGTGATAGGACAAGGGGAAATGGTTTTAAACTAAAACAAGGCAGATTTGGATTATATGTTAGGAGGAAATTTTTCCTCAAAGGGTGATGAGGCCCTGGCACAGGCTGCCCAGAGAAGCTGTGGATGCCCCATCCCTGGAGGTGCTGAAGGCCAGGCTGGATGGGCCCTGGGCAGCCTGATCCAGTGGGTGGCAGCCAGCCCATGGCAGTGGGTTGGGACTGGGTGGGCTTTGAGGTCTTTTTCAGCCCAAACCATTCTGTGATTCTATGATTCTGTTTCTCATTTCAGAGCTATTGTGTAGTTCCCCAAGCAGCCGCTATGGAAAGAAGTGGGAGTGGAATGTATCCACATAACGTAAGGCTTATGGGAATTTTAGAGTTTATTATTCTTATTTTCCTTTAAGGTAATATTTTCCCCATTTGCACTTTTTGTTCCCCCTTGAATTATAATGCAGTTACTGTAGCTCAACAGATGTGGGCTAGAACTTAGGTTTGTGTATGACTCATATTTTAAAGGACTTTTTGAAGAAAATAATTTTTCAATTGTACTTACTAATTTTTACTGATATTCCCAGAAGATTTGATTTTTGGCAAAAGGTGTAATTTTAGTTTAAAAGTTTTCATTAAGTAAATTCAGTTGAATTACAGATTCAATTTCTGTAATCTTTCAAGAAAAAGAAAAAAATTATTTATTAACATTTTTAGCTGATGTTTCAGAATCTTGGTATTTTTTTTCCAAGGTTGTTAAAAATTTCCATCTTTGCATACTGTGAGCCAAAACCAGTAAAACATTTTGTGAGGGTAATTCTGTGCTTTCACAGACTGCTTCAATGGCATGCATGTGACATTTGGCTATTCAAGTAAGGAAAAGTGTAAGTCTTTAAGGAAAGGTGTAGCAAAAAAAATTGAGGTTTGGAGGGTGTTAGGAATGTGTCAGTCTCTCCAGCTGTCTGATTAGCTGTCAAACTTCTTGTTCTGAAATCCGCACTGACAAAGGCTGTTCCTTTCAGAGCTATTCTTAATTCTCCCATAGCTTTCTGCAGCAGTTGCCTCTGTCATCTACAGTGGGATGTCTGTAACTGTTCATGGGCTGCTATTGTTATTTTGCATAGACATACCGCAGTAACCTTGTCTGGTTTTCATATTGCTTCCTACAAATCCACAAATATCCATGCTGCAATTAATTATTTGAAAATTTCAAATTTTGGGTTTTTATAATTTTTCCATCGTTGTTCCAGAAAAATAACCGAGATGAAATTTGACTTTGATGTGCAAAGACAGTGAGAATGTGGAAGTATTTCTGTACTGTAATTTCTTGCTGAATTCAGCTGTGACAATAACTAATCAGGGTTGATTTTCATGGTCAACATCAAAAGGAGATCTTTGCCATTACATGTTAATGAGAGTAAAGAGACCAGATCACTGCCATAAAGGCTACAAGAGTGCAGCTTGTGGGCATGAAAATTAAGACTGGTTTTTTCTTTTCTTATATATATATATTATTTTATTTTATTTTATTTTTATTTTATTTTATTTTATTTTATTTTATTTTATTTTACTTTTTCCAGCAGGTATTAATTTGTTGGACTTATGTGAATTTTGTTACTATGAAAAACCTCATGAGGGACCAGGCATATCTAGTGTCACCTGGGAGGAAACTCTCAGGCACAGTTTTTTTTTTTTTTTTTTTTTTTTTGTGTGCGTGCGTGCGTGTGTGAAAGTATCAAAGCTCCAATAGTCTTTGTGGAACGGCAGTCCCTGAGAAAGGATTGGATAAAATCTGATCAAGGAATTGATCATTTCCTTCTCATAAATCTGAAATAAAGAACACCTCTCCTAACCATTCATCTCCTGAAGTGTGACTGATCTGTGCAGAACTGTTTTCAGTATCTGTTCTCTGAATATCTTTTATATTCAATGTGGTGTGTGTTTCCTATGTTTCTTTTGCATTTAGCTAAAATATGCATTACCTCAGTAAAGACTCATTTGCAGAAGGAGCAGGTCCCGACCTTGACTTACTTTGTGTCGGTGCCTTTTTTTCAGCATATTTGTGAGAAGTGTCAAGGCTGGTTGTAGAGCAATGAAGAGAACAGCAATGCCTTCTTTCTTGAGGAAAGTGAGATACCAGTTCAGAGGAGGTCACGGGTACTAGTGGCTTACTTGGTGTCCTTTGTTTTCATGATCATTCTCTAGCTAAAATGCCACCCATCTGGTTAGTGTGCCATACAAACGAGCATTTTCTTCAAGTCTGTGTGAAAGTTGTTTCAGGAAGATCAGCAACCAACGTTTATGTCTTCCAACTTGCTGAAGTGGTAATGCTAAATAACCTATCCCTCCTTTTCAACAAACACATCAAAATGTCTGTCTGTCTGGGTTCAAACTGGGGTCTGATATTGACCAAGAGAAGGGATAACTGAATGACAGTCTATATTAGGGGGGGAAGTAACTTGGAACATTCAAAATGTCGATGTGCAAACCAGCAAACTTTTTTTTTTTTTAAAAAAAAAAAAAAAGCTGCAGTTAGAACTTAAGCAGTGAGAAGAGATATTTGAGAAAAGCAACTGCCATCATACTGTTATTTTATTGCTTTGAAAGTAAATAACCATGAATAAATGCACCAGTAAGTACAAATGTTTTGAACTACATCTTTTTTTTTTTTTTATTGCAAAACAATTGTTACAGAAATCTCAGAAAGTTCTACTGTAGTAATTGCCAACTTCTGCTTTTTATTACATATCTAAACACAATCTAAAAGTGCATTGTGAATCCAGTAGACCTTTGGAAAGTACCATTTTCCCTAGTGATATACATTTAGACAAATCATACTTGAAAAGCTTCATATTAGTAGGAATTTGTTTAAAATGACATTTTAATCATTTTTCTCCCTTTATAAATGATTGTTATGCACTTACAAATGATAACCCAAATAATAAACGATTAAATAGCTATTAGTATAGTATATTGCAAACACTGTTCCAGACAGCAGTAGCAGCATATAGACTCTCCTCATGTACAACAACTGCAGTGGTGGAAGAATATAACTTTAATACAATTTACTCTTGTGAAGGCATAAAACTGTATTTCACAGCCAATTCCCACTTCTGTTCCCTCTCCCTCCCTACCAAATACTAAAATAAACAAGAGTTTTCACTTCCCTCCAGCAGAAACAGCAGCAATTCATAATCAAGCATTTTTTCCTAATTTTTTTTTTTTTTTTTAAATAAGTACTCTGTGGCTCTATGATAGGTCTGAAAGCATACAGGAAAAATTAAAAGGCCAGAGATGTTCACAACCAGTCTGGCTCAATGGCTCAGTCACTAGACTGCCCACTTGATGATGATTTAGGGTAAGCTGAGTCATGACTCAAAGTAATATAGACCAAGAAAAGCAGAATAAATCCATCCTCAGCAACAACTTCTTCAAAATCTTTTTCTTTATTTTTCGGCAGATTTGCACCAGCAGTGATACGACTATAACTGTAGTAATTATTGGAGGAAAAAAAAGCTTACATTATGTATTCTTCCTGTAATTAGTTATAAAGCTGCATAACTCTCACCGAGGTGCAGAAAGTTAGTCCATCCACATTCAACACTAGTGCTTTTATGCAGGTGTGTGCCAAGTCCAGTGAATACCATCTAGAGGAACGAATGGGTTTCATTAGATAAGCAGACACCCCAGTGCTTTACTTTTGCCCAGTTTGGAGTATGCATTTGTTTGAAGTGGGTGAGGAAAAATTCATGCTAGGCAGCTTTCCTATTTATTTTGAAGAAAGTGATCTAAACCTAGTACCTTTTAGCAGAACTGAAAATCTGGCCTTTTTTTCTGAAACAACTGTGCCTGTGCAAAAATGCAAATATACTATTATTTTTAAGCAGGGGAGAGACTCACAACTACATAAGTATTCCTAGGGAAATCCAGGAATGACAAGCTCACATTTTCCCTTCTGGTGATTATCAAATCCTATTAAGTGTATAACCTGAGCAACATAACAAGACATTTATGCTTGTTTTCAGAATTTGCACCATAAGTTTACAGAGAATTTTGTTTCACTGGCTCACCCCAAGCTAATGCCTTTGATAACTTCTGCTCTCAGGACAGAGATGCTTGTTTGCTCTGACTGCAGTCATTGGACTAAGGCTGTGTGCTGCTACCAGCACATTTTTTGAGCATTTATTTTTGTAGTTGCATTTTCCATGTACTGACAGTTTCTAAGAAACAAATCATTTTCTTCTCTTACAAAAAATATACCTAACTAAGATATTTATCCCCTGACAAAAGGCTATCCATTCCACAAAAAGTACAAATTATTATCTTTTTTTTTTGTTTGTTTTTTTACCAAAAATCTATAAATGGAAAATGAAAAAAAAGCAATCTATATTTGGAACCCAGTGGGCTTTCCTTATGTGCATGAATGGATATTTTGGGTGTTCATTATGTTTTTAAATTATCCCCACACTGCCATTTATTAACTGGCACTTGTGCTAAGAAAATAATGTAGCACCTTATCTCTTCCAAAAAAGAGAGAGCCAAATGTCTGAGGACTGCTGTAGGTTCGCATTTTGTGTTGAATACTTCAATTTCATAAAATACAATTGTCATTTAAAAATAATTAAAAAATCACTTACTTTGCTAAAGATCAAACATAATGGAAACAATGTAAACATCCAAAAGCTTGAATTCATTCCTAACTGGATTCATCTTTACAGGCAGGCAATAGCAAAATGTTAAGTTTCATAGCAGTCCAAAGAAACTCATGGAACAATGCATGCATTTTCATTGACACAAAAAAAGACTGGACTGTAGGGAAGAGAAACTATTTCAGTCATACCACAAGGTTATTGTGAAAGAATAATGTGCTATAATCCAATACCTATGACAAGTGTATACCTGAACTGTAGAATAGCATCACTTAAACTGGAAACAACAGAATGGATTACTATAGGAAAATATTTATAAAATACTGTACACTGCTTCCTCAGTTGGCCAGCATATGTAAACAAACAGCTAAATTCAGTTGAGTTTCAAAATATTAATAAAGTTCATTTATATTATAATCTTTTGCATAACATGCCAGTTCATCTTTCACACTACCACAACTCACCTGTCACAGCCCACAGTGGCTCATTAGAGGCGAATACATGAGCTCATACAGACATTTAAGTGGAGCTATACAGAGAAATGTGTGAAACATACCAAACTTACACACCGTGACCAGAAATGCATATTCCATATGTATGCTAATAATTGGAAAGTGGAGCTTAATGCTTGATGCAACATGTGCTATTTTATTGAATGTTACAGATTTACAGACAAGACCTTATAGCGTGATAATAACATTGTCCTGTAACGTTCACTAATATTATCACATGTCACAACGATACTGGTTTATACATGGGAGATATGTATATATGTGTAGATACATATTTCATAAGCGCTATCCTCTGATACAGAATATGTCATATGGCACATGCTATAGGTACATGATGATGGATGATAAGACTTCTACTCTCACTAAATGCTCATAGTAATATCAGAAGTAGGAAATCTGGTCCCATCGCAAGGAAGGGGTGTTTTACCACCAAATTCAGAAAGAAGCAGTTTGATGCAATGTGTAAAAAACAAGTGAAGATGAAATAACCTAACATCCATCATAATATATTCTATAGACATCACATTGCAGAATAAATGGGAAAAAGTCAGGAAAAGTAGTGTTCTGACATCCAGCAATCACACTTTTAACATCTGAATTTACATTTTATATATAATGGCAATTTTAAGAGGAAAATAAAGTGTCCTGTTTCCTTTTACCTGGAATGTGTGCTCCAGATCAATAAAGTGCTGTATCTTAAATGTTTATACAGCTTCTGGGTTTGGCAAATTCCTTTACCCTGACAAACTAAGCAATGAAATCTATCCCAGAGGAGAACCCTATGCCTAATTCACTTACCACTGTTGACAAATTTCTAAGGAATTTGAAGTTCCACTAGAATAGGTCAGGAACATGGTGTAGGTGGAAAAGTCCACAAATTGTTTCAGAAGACATTCGTAAAAGTAACAAAGAAAACAGAGCGAGAAGATCCCCCTATACTCATCAAGGACAGATAGATTTGGAGAAGCCTTAGTAAAAGGCTGCTAAGAAAAGTTGGCACGTTTGAAGCCGATTGTTAAACACAAGTTCCTTTGTCCCTGGGTGTTTTGCTGCTGTTCAACAATCAGCCTGTCACAAGCATGCTTCATAATGCACAGAAAGGTTTCTGACCTTTCTTGGTGTTGCCATGTGACCATAATGCTGCACATGGACTGCAAGGCAATTGCATAAACATGGTGTCTTGGTGGAGTTTAGCTCATTGAAAGCGTGGTCATATAGAGTAAAGAAAGGAACACATTGGTGCAGGAAGTACAAAACACATTGTGCTTAGCATCTCCATGTTGCATTTCTTTATTTCACGAACTTTCCAATCTAGTGAGTCAGTACCTAGAAGTTTTCATCTTCTTTGCCTCTTGTCTTGAGCTGGATGATTATTTTTATGTCTGGATATGTTGCCTTTCAGACTTAATTCTTACATCGTCCTTAGGGTCTCCGAAGGTGAGATTCTAATGAGAAAATGTCAGCTTACATTTTTAAAGCTGCCTTAGAGATTTGGAAGATAATTCCCATTTAAATAAATGGGAAGCATGTACCCCACTTGCACGTGCTCTTATTTAATAACTAAAAGGGCTCGGTTCTATGCAGGCATTGGTTGTTGTAGAGATGTTTTACTTTTTAACAGCACTAGTTTTAACTCTTTTCAAGCTTAAAAGTTGTCACTTCATAAAGGATGTGAAATTTTGGTCCAGTTGCTGTTTATGCTTCTCTGCCATTTTCCTGTCTTCTCCATACCTTTCCCCTCTGTCCACTCTCATATCTTTCCATAACAAGTCTGAAAATCCTGTTGATACTATGAACCCTTGGAAAGTAGATGACGTCAGCGGAGTTTCTATTGCCTTCAGCCAAAACCCATAGGTAAAATACAGGTCAGACATACTTTCTACTAAAATGTATTTTGTGCAGTATGTTACTGAATGGTAGAAGCATACTTGCAACTGATGGCTTTTGCTGCTAACAGACAACTCCAGTTTCACTTTGGTTCTTTAACTTACCTTAAAAGTATATATACTTTTCAGTGTTTTCCATTGCTCTGTCAAGAACGTTTTCCCTTAAGCAACTTCAGTATCATTTGGTTAATCTGGATTCAGACCAGATAAATCTTGATAAATCTTACACAGTTTGAAATATTCAAATACAGCCAT
>VXAV01005472.1:51335-65503 GCA_013399715.1 Alectura lathami | reverse complement strand
AAAAGAGACAAGTGAACTTTATGGTTGTTATATTGTTCATCTTTCTTCATTTACACAAGTGTAGGGTTGCAAGGTATTTGGGAGACTTTAGGTTTGTTTGCTGCCAGTTCCTAGAGGAATAACAAATGCTTTTCATCAGTCATCACAGTGGTGAAACAGATGAAAAGTAAGCTGTAATTGAAGTTTGGAACATTTAATTCGTACATCTTTTTTTGCCCATTAATTCCTATGTCCTAAGAACTTGTGAATAATAGACCTTAGGATGCCTTCCAATAAAAGACAGGTTTTTGTACTCAGTTAATTACTTGTGACTTCCTGTAGGGGTCTCTTAATTCCTGTTGTTTACTGAGGTCTTTTGTAAGTCTTTAATCCCTCCCTTTTTCCTTAAGTGCAAATGTCAACTGGGTCAAGACGCAGTAACTCAGCAGATGATGCTGAGGCTGACAATGTGTTCCCTTGACCAGTGGCCAATGCCAACTGGAGTTGACATGGAATGATATGAGGTGTGGTAATTCTGCTAAGGAAAATGGACTGGAGAGCAGATGACCCTTTGACTGCCTGAAAGCTTTGTCTAGGCCTAGCTGTGCTTGCTTTCAAAGCTGCGGAAGGCTCCTGTTCTCGACAGTCTCCTCATGGACAGGTTGTCCCCTCTGCTTTCTGGCCTTGAGGACTTACTCCTCTGGAAGGGGTTTCTCAGGCTCGTTGCATTTCGCTGTCTGTCAAGTTTATCACTGATTGAGTAGCTCTTCCGTGTGTGCTGTGCATACAGCATACTGGACTCCTCTGCAGAGTAGCTGTTAGCCCGCTCTATTTTTGGAAGTGGGATGCTGTTGGTCAGAGTTCTTGTGGCATTGCTGTCTTGAGGAGATAAGGGGATCCCCTTCTTGTCTTTGGCCTCAATATCCTCATGATCAGAGCTTGGATGACTTAATTCTGCTTCTCTCTCTGGGTGGCAGCATCCCAAGTCTTCCACCTTGACCCCAAGACTTCCAGGGAAACTGGCCCTCTCTGCGATGGTCTGAGGGGCACTCACACACCTTGTGTCTATGCAGTCTGTAATACTTGTGTATTCTGCTGTTTTGACTGGGACACCAAGGCTGCTGAAGTAGCTTCGAGAAGGAGAGAACATAAAACTGTGAGATTTCACAATTGGCGTTTCCTCCAGAATGAATGGAGTTGTAGCCAGATAACGACTGCTTTTAGATCGCTCTAAAGTGTGGTACAAGGGAGGGTCTGAATCCCAGGGGATTTGGCAATCTGTGATTTGTGAATAGTCTGAAGAAAATGCTCTTGTTTCTATTCCAGATGTTTCCTCATAATCAAGACTCCTGCCAGAAATTTTTTCACCAGGTGTACTGCTAATATAAGCACTGTTAGCTAAAATGGAAGAGGCTATGTGAGCCTGCAGGGCCACATCTCCAGTACCAAGAATATTTATGGAGCTGTCAAGAGGCTCTGTGTCAGAATGCATCTCATCCATTGCAGAAACGTAGATGTCTATACAAGATGAAGGCCTTCTGGAGTCTGGGGCAATTGACAAAGTGCTGGTAGGGGCTAAGGGAATCTTTCCTTCTTTTGCTATTGAATGGGAACTGCTAGCCCGGTGCAGGCTTGGAGATCTTTCCTTAAAAATGCTTTCCAACTTTTCCAGTCCACACTTGTCTTTCATATTTGTTGCATAGAAAGAGTGGCTTCGCATGCGAGGTGTGACTGTAGGAGATGTTGGGGACATGGACTCCTCTCCTGTAGGATCTATGCTCTCTTGAAGCTTGTAAGTATTTCCTTCCTGACTGTTGAAGCTACTCTGCCTAACAATGTAGGCTGCATCAGTACAGTCGGATGACGTCCTGGATCGTATCTTGGTTGTTTCACCCCTCTCTATGCCAGTCAGTTTTTCTAAGGCTGTCACCATTCGTCCTATCATATCTTCCAGCTGAGCAAGCCTGATGTCAACAGTCTGCAGAGAGGCCTTCATACAATGCTCTCGCTCATTTACTTCTTCCAGTCTCATGGCCATGTTCTCTACCCTTCAAAATGGGAAAAATAAAATAGGTTAATTCATACAAAGCAGTGATACTCAGACAGTAGGTCATTGAAACAAATGGGAGCAGATAGGACTTCAAATTAAAAATCGTTCTACACCACCTTATGTGCATCACACCCTGCTAAAAGAAGTTCAGGAGCTAAAGGATATTGCTTGCTCAGGAAGCTTTTCCATCGGGTTATACTGATCACCATCTGCTGCTTATTGATTGCAACACAGAGGTGATTTTAGGTGTGCTCTATCCCGGGAACAGACAGGGACTATTACAGAAATATTATGATTTGCTACCTCCCTGCTGCCATAGCTTCTAATTAGGTTGTTATGTATGAATAAAAATTGCAGCAGATGCCACATGACATCATTCTCAGTTTTGCTACCAGCAGAACTATTGTGGTTAACTCCTGAATTAAATGAAGTCATGGAAGTGGGTAATATTCTGTAGAAGACAGACAACATTCCACACTTTATTCTGGTTTCCCTCCACAGATTTGTACCAGCTACTGCTGTGTGGACCTAAGGAAATATTTTCCTTGTTCTCTGATTTATTTTTAACACAGATTCATACAAAAAGTTTATCAGCTATTGTACAGAGTGTAGGTAATATAAATACAAGAAAATTGCAGACAGTGAACACCAATCAAACAAAATACAGTGCACAACCAGGTATACATACCAAGATTGTTCTCTTCATGTGTGTGTACTTCGTGTAGTCTGTATTAGCAGTTTACGCATTGAAATGGTGGATTATGAAGTTATTTACTAGCATCCTATCAGAATCATGGATTCATAGAATGGTTTGGGCTGGAAGGGACCTTAAAGATCATCCAGTACCAATGCCCTGCCATGGACAGGGACACCTCCCACTAGACCAGGTTGCTCAGAGCCCCATCCAGCCTGGCCTTCAACACCTCCAGGGAGGGGGCATCCACAGCCTCTCTGGGCAACCTGTTCCAGTGTCTCACCACCCTCACAGGAAAGAATTTCTTCCTAATATCTAGCCTAAATCTCCCCTCTCCCAGCTTAAAGCCATTAACTGTTGTCCTATCGCTACAGGCCCTTGTAAAAAGTCACTCCCCAGCTTTCCTGAATGTGTGATCCTAATTTAACTTCAGTAAAAATGTCCTACAGAGTAGATTTATCTCATTTTAAAATGTTTTCAACTTAAAGTGAACTATGTACTAATTTATGCCAGTGGCTTCTAATCATTTCTGTTTCCTGGTCTCTAAAATTTCTCTTCTGAATTTGTATGGACTTCTCCAATTTCAAACTAGAAGATTGCCTTTAGCACATATGAAATTTATTATTGTAGTAATTTTCTCTGGTAGTAGTCTCTAGAGAAGACCAGGGACTTCTATTATCTGTGAAAGATGTACTAAAAGCTGCATATTAATATGGTTTTCTTATGTACATGTCTTATTGAGCTGCTCTCCACATTTGAAAAATGGCTGTTGGATGAAGTCCCAGGTGACTGGAAAAAGGGAAACATCACTCCCATTTTCAAGAAAGGGAGAAAGGAAGACCCGGGGAACTACAGGCCGGTGAGCCTCACGTCTGTGCCTGGGAAGATCATGGAGCGGATCCTCCTGGAGGAGATGCTAAGGCACATGCGAGATGAGGAGGTGACAGCCAGCACGGCTTCACCAAGGGCAGGTCGTGCCTGATCAATCCGGTGGCCTTCTGTGATGGAGTGACGGCATCGGTGGAGCAAGGGAGGGCGACGGATGTCGTCTACCTGGACTTGTGCAAAGCCTTTGACACGGTCCCGCACCACATCCTTATCTCTAAACTGGAGAGATATGGATTTGATGGGTGGACTGTTTGATGGTTAAGGAATTGGTTGGCTGGTTGCAGCCAAAGGGTTGTAGTCAATGGCTCTAAATTCAGGTGGAGGCCAGTCACGATTGTTGCCCCCCAGGGGTCTGTCTTGGAATTGGTGCTCTTCAACATCTGTATCAATGACATAGACAATAGAATCAAGTGCACCCTCAGCAAGTTTGCTGATGACACCGAGCTGTGTGGTGCAGTTGATACCCCTGAAGGAAGGGATGCCATCTAGAGGGACCTAGACAGGCTGGAAAAGTGAATTTTTATGTAGGTAGACAGTGATACAACAAGGGGGAATGGTTTTAAACTAAAGGAGGGGAGATTTATGTTAGATATTAGGAGGAAATTTATCACACAGAGGGTGACGAGGCACTGGAACATGTCGCCCAGAGAAGCTGTGGATGCCCCATCCCTGAAGGCATTCAAGGCCAGGCTGGATGGGGCCCTGGGCAGCCTGGTCTGCTGGTTGGCAACCCTGCCCACAGCAGTGGGGTTGGAACTAGATGACCTTTAATGTCCTTTTCAACCCTGGCCAAACATATGATTCTATGGTTCTATGATTATTCTTAAATTTGCACTTCTGTTTTGCCCTGTTAGTTTAGACACTGAGAAATGAACAGAGGAGTGACAAATGGCAGGATTTCCACACTTTGCAGAAGTCTCTCATTCTCTGCCTGTTAGTGCAATTCACACTCAAACATCAATATGAACCCTGTCAATCATAGCCAGGTTTTCTTTACTGCCGGTAAATTAATTTATAACAGGAAAAATGACCTGAAACTGGCAACACAAACACTTCTTGTCCAAAACGAAATCAGATTCTGGGTAGCATTAATGCCTTGTATGTCACTGGATGTTAGCCAGTGAAACACTGAAGTCTGACTACCATGTGGTGTTCTGGAGCAATCACCCACCCACACAAGAGAGGAGAAGGGACTGGCACTACTCCCTGCAGCAAGGCTTATATTCCCATGAAACATGGGCTTCTTGTGTTAAAAACCATGAATTTTGAAAGCACAAACACAGCAAATCAAATGTATATGTTTGAAGCCTTCTGTGAATCAGCAATTGTATTACTGTCATCAGACTTCAGTGGATGAATGATCACATAAGCTAAGACCCCTGCTAAGAAATAAACCTGTAGTTTCAAGTAATCTCTTTCTACTCAGCTTATTATTATTTAGCCAACTGTCTACCTCTTCTACCAACATCCTCCAACAAAACAGATTAATATTACTACAAGCATAGGATATAATTCCATAGAAAGAGCAGTTTATGTCAGAAACAGTTCATTTTCCCTTGTGTTATTGGTTATCTAAACTTTTATTTTATCAAGAAATTATACTTTGAAATATGTATTAGCCAGTAACTGAGTGTCTGGTCACACATTCAGATTCTGTAATAACTTCTCGATGATAATGACAGATATAACTTTAAAATGTTAGGGCTGCCAGACATACTGAACAATCTGAGTTGTTATCTTTTTGGACTAAAGAAAAGCATTTTTTTCTGGATATTATTAGAGCAGACACAGGGTATAAGATCAGTGGTGTTACCAAAGTGAAGCTTCTTGGCTACATGGACTGTTTGCTATGGAACTAATCAATTATTGATCACATTGATAGTATTGGGATATTTATTTGGAAACACAGCAGAGGTTCAGAGACAGAGGGTAACCACAGATGTACATAGATAATGGAGAGGTACCTACATGTATCTACACTGGATGAGCCTCCAAAATATAATTTTTATTCATAAAAAGAAAGCTTAAGTGATGGTGATCTCCTTCAAACACAAAGCTGTTAGCTGACTTTAGTCACCTTTTGTTATATGTATGTCATATGTTCACTCCCCACTCCCCAGTCTTTCTGGCAAATACATATGCTATTAAATAGGGATATTCTCATGTTAATTTGATGGTCAGTTCTGCAATCATTCAGCACAAAGAGCAGCAACATGGTCTCGGAGTAATCCCTCTAGAAACATGATATAATCGCATCATCCAAACAATGAGGACATAAGAAGATATGGAGAAATATGGTCAAAATCTGTTCCTTAAAATGTTTTAATAAATGAAATTTTCTATTGCCCTGTATTGGACGATATTGCACTCAGTGAATAAACAGTCAGAGCTGCGTCTCCTTCATGAACAGTTTAGAATTAAAAGACTATTTCAAAATAAGGATGTCCAAGCTTTTCTTTAGATTTTTTTTTTTTTTTTTTTTTCAGTGTGTACTGGAGATAGCATAAACCTTTTGGCAAATCTCACAATATCCATGTATGATGCCTCTGTTGCACCTGTCCCTTTCCTTACAGCAAGATTTATCCAATGTATGAGAGAGTGCCAAGCCATCCTAGCAGATGGGCACAAGAACAGAAAAAGAGAAGGCTAGATCTAAAATGTGCATCAAGTTCGTTTTGCTGAAGCCCAGAAATTTCTAATAGAGAAACAAACATAGACTAGCTAAAGAGAATATTCAGTAGTTGGGGAAAAATACAGGCTGACAAAGGTGTTACATTATCTATGACCAACCTTGTTAATTATGGTTTGGGAGATGGTGGATTTTGCTGGCATTCACTTTGGTTATAGCCATTTTTAACCTCTGCACAACTGTTCATCTATAATTTAATTGAAGTAATGATTTAATGGGAGTAAGGAGCTCTTTTCAGAAATAGACCTCTTAACTGAATTAGACCATTAGAATTAGGTTCACAAGTCCCTTTGTGGACCTATGTCCATTTTTCAGGCATTCTTTATGTCTTCAAAATCTTTTTCAACTGCTGTAAACAATACAGACACTGAAAGTCCCTTAGAGAGGGACCTATTGGGTGATTGCAGAATGGTTTTGTTCTTCTGAAAGCAGTTCCCAAGCCTCTCACAGACTATTGGTACTTTGCCTGACGTTTTTTACACATTACTTGTGTAAACAGCCAGTCACTTTTCCCAGGCATGGTGGTTTCTGCTGGTTAGGGTGTTGTGTTGTCCTGGCTGTGTTCCAATCACGAGCCTAAGATCACTGAACTGTGATTGCAGTGAGATATGGTCAGATTCACAGATCTTTCCTAGCCCCACTTAGCACTTTGGCCTGATTTGTTAGGTTCTGTATTGACCCTTTTACCAGCCTAGGCCTGTTTCTGTGCAGTTCATTTTGCAGTCTCTGAAACTAGGCTAACAGTGATATCTTCATTCATGGATACTGTCAGTGTAATTGCACTGAACACTGTAAAATTTTAAGGTGCTACAGTAATGAATATCACACAATACTAAAGATGACATAATAATATCTACTCCAAACAGTTCACCTGATTTTTAAATATTATTAGGATATGACACTGCTCCCTTTGGAACAAATATAGGGTCAAGATTTGACCATAAGAAAAATGTCTGCCAAAGAGATTGTTTTAGACTTTATGCCAGGTTAAGAAACATAGTACAGTCTTTTTTGATCATATTACATATGCCTCTGTGCTGGTCAAAATGTGCCACTGAAACCTTCACAGTGATTTTTTCTTCATGAAAAGCTGTGATTTTTCTGTAGCAGCTAAGTGGATTAGTCCAACTTTGCCTTCCTCCCTGGTTTACAGATTTCTGTAAGGCACCACCTTACAGCTTTGTACTGCTTTGTATATTTCAACATAATCAATCACTTCCTCTGATGAGTATCATTAATACAGAGCTACCTGCATGTGCCTGTGTAAGATCCTAGCCAGCAGGGAAGGACAAACATCACGGTTGTTTCATGCTTTTAACTTCCAAATGTTAAAGTGTCAGGTAAAGGAGGGATTCTGTATGGTGACACCGACTCTGGATGCCTCTGTGGTGGTCTTCGCAGTAAGAATGGCAAGGCATTTGCTCAGCTCACACAAGGCCCCACAGGATATCAGGGTGGACTGACCCAAGGTGAGAGTACAAACTGCAGCATGTTTTAGGTGGTAAGGCACTGTGGTCCTGACCTAGCACAGTCACAGAGACCACAGCTGAAATTACTTGTTTGCAACCAGTTCAATGCAGGAAGAAACAACATCTCTTGTTCTTTTATCTTCCTGAGCTCCTCCCTGCCTCTGGGACCTGTCTAGGCTGAACTTCAAAGGCAAGACTCTGTTTCCATCTCCTATTTTCCTTCCAGTGATAGCCCCCTTCTCCTTCTTCCAGGCTTACTGGGCTCTGCATCTAGGGTGTACAGCTGCTGCTGTTATAGGTAGCCCTCAGGGCATGCTGATAGATCAAATTGCAAGTAGAAGCTGCTCAAGGGAATGTTTAAGAGTTGAAAACATTCTTGTGAGCTAAGTGTATCACAGATGCCTGGAGGAGAGGGAAGGCTGTGAGCAGTCCAGGTGCAGATATGTCACTCAGGCCTTGTCCCAGTTCCTCTTTCTCTTCCAGCCTAACTGCATCCTCAGCTTCCTGAAAAGGAGTGCAGGGAAAAACTCCACACACTTTCTCAAGTCATTCTGGGTCAATTTTACACCATGTAAAGTTGAGTTAATTGGTCAGATGACTAGGCTGGTGATCTCATAGCTATAATGTAGGTATTGTGCTTGGCCTAATACTATAGGCTAAAGACTGGATATTGAAAAAGAAACTGTAGTCTTGCACCTCCTCTCTGTTTTCTTTGCTTTATATCTTGTTAATTGTACAAAGACATGTACATATACTTTGCTTTATACATAGCTTTGTACTATGAAGCATAAAGCTACATTTTAAATATTTGAATGTTCCACAAGTTGGAAAAAAGATGTTTGGTGTTTTAGATTCAGACACTTCAAGGAATACATGCTTGACCATAATAGTAGGCAAAATGACAGATCTGGGAATCTGGGTCTTAAAAGTGAGTGTTTTTTAAGACACTTGGGTAGCTCTCACCTAAGCACATTAAATTTAACGTCTGCAGTTGTGTTTTGTAGGTAGAGCATTACGGTGGGTTTAGCAAAAAGAGAGGAGAGATGAATCCCATAAGATGTGACTTTACTGCTTTAAATCTTAGTAGTGGAATGTCCAAATTCCCTGTGTTTGGATTTGGAAGTGGCCTCTGTAACCCATGGAATCACTAACTGGGCCTTCCATACAGGGCTGGGACTTGCTAAAGTCAGCATTAAACTACTGGCTAAGGAAAAAGGATTTTAAAAGAATAATTTCTTTATGAGGCTCAGGTGCTTGTCTTCATTTACGATTCATAACCATGAACTCTCCTCTGGAATTAGGTGCTGTAAGTAGTTCCCTTTAAAGTAAAGGGAAGGGCTACTTTAATACAAAGCCAAAACAGAGTGCAAAGACAGACTGTTACATATTTGTTTTTCAGTACTTGGAGCACTTGCCTAAGGTAGGGAAAGTCGCAGCAGGGTTACTTCTTATTTACAGAGGCTTCAAACATACTTCTTATTTCCTTGTCCACCAAAAGTATATCTATGACCAAACAGAGATTTGAACCTGCATCTACCATGTTCAGGTTAGTTCTCTAATCTCTGGTCTATCAGAGCACAAGAAATCTCAGACCTCAGATCAATTTAGCTCACTTTCTTTGAAGCATTTGTAATTCTTCTCCCTTACATTTTCCAATCTCCAGTCATTTTCAGCTTAGGACCTTCATGGACTCAATAGGGTCTTTATGTATTTCGTAGTCATTACAGGATTCCTCTTCCAAAAGCTTGTCTAGTCTACATTTTAACCATTGAAGACTTTTAACTGACATCACCAGCTTCTTTGAGACCTCGTAATCTTTGAATAATTCACTCTTCCACTATTTATTGCATGAAAAAATCATGTATTTTCATTTATTTTGAACTGTCTCCTGCTAGATTAATTTGTTGCTCTCCCATTTCTCAGAATCATAGAATCATTGAATGGCCTGGGTTGAAAAGGACCTTAAAGATAATCTAGTTTCAAATCCTCTGCTGTGGACAGGATTGCCATTCACTAGACCTGGCCACCGAGGGCCTCATCCAGCATGGCCTTGAACGCCTCCAGGGATGGGGCATCCACAGCTTCTCTGGGCAGCCTGTGCCAGTGCCTCACCATCCTCTGAGTGAAAAATTGCCTCCTAATTTGTAATCTAAATCTCCTCTCTTTTAGTTTAAAACCATTCCCCTTGTCCTGTCACTGTCAGACCATGTAAAAGGTCACTCTCCCTCCTGTTTATAAGCTCCCTTCAAGTACTGGAAGGCCGCAATAAAGTCTCCTCAGATTTCTTGTTTTGGGAAAGACAGAAAACAATTGGTTTCTACTCACCCACTCCTTGCACTCAGAGCTATATAGACCTATATGAATTCATTTCTGATTTGTCTCTTCCGGACTCAATACTGTTGGATTACTTGGCCATTCCTTATGAACTAGGTATTCCATGCTTTACCACACTCCCCCTCTAACACCCTTTTCTAAAACATGTGTCTTGAGAGTGCTATTTTCAGGAATGCTGATGATTAAGGACATTACATTTGCTAATCCTACTCTGGGATTTATTTCAAAAACAAATTAAAATCATGCTTTCTTGCCAACAGGAAACACATTTTAGGCATGGCTGTATCAGCAGTACTGGAAGATTACATATAAACAGAAGAGTGTTATATCTATCTAACCAATTACTCACTTGATCACTTTTAAATGCATTCAGGATAAAGCAGAGTATTCAGTGTATGGAGTATACTCAGTGTTTCTCAAGTTTTATGAATATCTGTCAAGATACTACCCTAGAATATTTATTGGCAACTGTGCCATACACTGAACCACAACCTTTGTCCTCAAAATTTAGGTCTGTTGCTCAACTGCTACATGATGGAAGCATGCAAACACTATAGGAGATTAACAGAGTTGCGAATTTTAGGACTGTTGAATTTGAAAATTGGTAACTTGCGCTAAACTCACCTACTATCTTAGTTCTCTGTGTGTTTTATTGTTGTAGGTGAACTGTCTACTTCCTTTGAAATTAATGACAAGATCCCCATTTCTCTAAATGAAACTAATTTAACTAGCAAGACCATCTGGAAAGGAAGCTCTTCCTTTATCTAAATGGCTAGCAGGTCAGTATCTAAGTGGCTAGCTCTAGTTTTCACTGAGGAACTCTCATGTACTCTTCCATTTTGTTCTGACCACTTGTGCCCTTAAACTTTACTTATCACTGAAATGCATGAAGAACTTCTGCATGCCTCGCTATTTTATTTGCATACTATTACAACTGGTTAAATGATTCAAAGTTTTCAAAACTTGGAGGAACATTTGCTTTAGCAAAGAAGAAAGAAAAAAGATTCACCATCTTGTATCATCCTACTTTCTAGTTAACACTTATTAAAAACTACCTCAAATATGTCCCTTTTAATGAAAAAGAAAGGGTGAGAAATATGTTTCTAGATCAGCATATGAGAGAACGAACAAAAAAAGTGCACCTTTCTGAAGTGACACGGATTCGTTCATCATTGGAGGAATTGAATCTGTCATCCTTCTCTCTAAAATATTCTTCTATGCACTGTTCTTCAAAATCATGGACTTTTTTCAATTCATCCTCAGTTATGAAAAGTTCTGTGGAAAAAAATGGATGATATGAGAATTTGGAAAAAAATTAACATATGAAATTAACGACACTCTTATTTAAGAGTTCCTGAACTAAACTTTCAAAAGCATGCTTCAAGTTTATCTGGCAATCTGATATGAAAGCAGAGAGATGCAGCTGATTACCAGCTTGGTGGCTTCAATTATATACGTGTCTGGAGACAACAACACTTACGCACGAAAACAGTGTAAACATGAGTGTGTTTTGATTGCACGAGACTTAAACAGAACTGTTGGTCCAGGACCAGGGGAGATGGTAGGAGTCCAGCCCCATCTGTAAGCTAATACAAATTTAATCAAATTAGGCGGCTGCTAGGAGAAGAGTATGAGAGTACTGAGGGTCTGTTTGACATGGCAAAAGATGAAATCTACAAGCAGCAGCAAAGGCCATGGCAGATCCAGTGTGATGTGAGTGGAGGAGAGCAGTCTGGCTGCACTTGCATCTCAGGTGCCACCACAGAGCTTCAGCTCCTTTTTTGTGAAGAAGTGGGCTGTGGCATGGGCTAATGTTGGGAAGAGGTGCACATCCCCTAGCTCCCTACTTCTGTCATATACACTGGGGGAGATCTTCTACTCTGCAGAATTAGACAAGGAACAGAGGTGAACATGTTATCAAAATAATCTGACAGGTTTTCCATCATGCTTATGGGAGTTCTAATTAAAGTGTCTGGAGAAACCACTCTTCCAGTTTGAATCAATATCAAGGACAGAACATGTGTCTACAAAATAATTACTCCTCATCATCTCTCATCTTATCTAGGAAAAAAGTGTGTTGAGGGGACATATGTTCTGTTTGTTCAAAAAATAGGAATGCTATCTCTGTATTTTCTGCAATAAAACTGAAGATCTGGAAGTGTAAAGGACTTGTGTAAAGTGTAAAGGAGTATTACAGCAATAACAGACCTCTAGCAACAGCAAAGCAAAACTCTTTGCTTTGAAGAAAGAAACAACCCAAAAAGCCCAGGAACAACCTAGCCTCATCAATGCTCTGAGGAGAACTAAGAACTAGGCAATGCAAGTAAAACTAACTGATTCAGGTAGGAACTTGCATTTAACAGTTTTCTGCTGAAAAGGCTATCAAAATGCCAGACTTAGCCTTCATTCATGTCAAACACTAAATATTGCGCAGGGCAATGGAATGTCCCATTCTGTAACTTCTTTAAGGCTTACTTAATCCGTAGTCTCTCTCATCTGGGTCGCTTTCGTGTTTCCGCCATCTGCAGCAGAGGTGTTGGAATATCATAGTCATGTGGCTGAAAATGATCAGAGGAGGTGGGAGAACTGGCCTTTCATGAAATGTCATGATGAGCTGATACCTTTGAAACTTCCACACTTGGTTGGATATAGATTTGACTTCAAAAAATGTATTGCTATAAGGCAAGAAGAGGAAAATACCATCAGACTGAAGCATTTTTGGGTACTTTGCCAAAAATGGTATGACAGCATCCTAATTATACACATTTCACTAATAGTGGCAAATTTTTCCTTGTCACAGACAAAAAAGGAAGAACAAAAGAAAAGGGCTAAATAAGTTTGTTCTTCAGTGAAGCACAGTAACAATCAGTCATTTCAGAATTATGTTACTACTGTTTATTCTTGCCCTGTGCAACCAGTTAGTCTTATGACAACGAAATGAGAGGGGAAAGTATTTTTATTCTCATTTTCTATATTGGGAGTGAATGATGCCATAACTGTACTTAACATATTTGGCTTTTCTTTTCACACTCCCATCAGGTGTCTGTTCTTGGAAATGAAACGATGTGAAAAACTTGGCATTTCCCTCATTCCCTGGAGACAAGCTACTACTTTATTCCTTCTTACCCTCGTATCCTCTGAAGAATGGCTCTCGTCAAAGTCTCCATCTTAGCTGCCTTCTAAGACCATGAATAATGCCCCCCACTCCCAAATCCATCCTTTACAATGTGTCACTCACTTGAAAACAGCAATCAGGAGGTTCACCAAAAGGATGTTTGCAACTAAGAGGTAACAGGCCATGATGGCAGGAACGATCCACGCTCCTGTCTTGCAAGGAGGCAGCTGGATAATTTTGCCATCTTCTCTGGTTTCATTTTGACCACAAGGAGCTGGGAACAAAAATGCAAAAAATCAAAACAAGAATGAATCTTATTTTTCCAGTGCTTTTTAAAGAAATATTTAAATATTTATGAAGGTTTGCCTGCCAAAGCAGTATCTTCCAAATAGTAGCATTGATGCTCCCCCCAAGAAATTTGCACTTGCTATAGGTGGTGGTGATCACATGCTTGTCAAATTTATCACAGATTTTACAAGCTGCAGTTCGTGATGCTGTATGTTATCTGCCATGAATATCAAGATATTCCCTCAGAAATTTCAGGGAACATGTTTTGTGTGAGTAAGCTGCCTGTTCTATATATCTAAAATAACTTAGGACTCTGTAGCAATTAGTGAGTGTGCCAATGAAATGATCAAAATGCTTAATCCTGCAAAAAGCTAGCATGTTTTCTTCTTTTTCAATGGTGAAAGTTTGTTCTTTTTTTCTGATTTTTTTTTTGTATTTATTTATTTATTTATTTTGGGTAGAGATGTGATAAATAGCATAAAGAAGTACATGAAAATAAAGTAAATAGTACACATACATTCCTGTGCACTGCACTGTTCAGAGCTTCTCTGGAAGTATTCATAATGGCCCTCTGCTGTTAAAGACTTTTGACTGCATTCCTAGAAACAGTGGGGGAGATTATCAAGTCTTTACTGCACCAGGTAAAGGGACATGTAGGCAGC
>VXAV01005472.1:0-46476 GCA_013399715.1 Alectura lathami | reverse complement strand
TTTTTTTTTTTTTTTTTTTTTTTTTTTTACTTATTAAAACTGGTTGATAGTCCAGAATTTGTAGGAATGTTGTGCTTGTGTACATCACTGATAACAAACCGTACCACTGAATAATGTGCTTATACACCCCAGAAGTGAGGATACAATTCTGTCCTCACTTTTGAGTTGAAGGTGAGATCACACGCCAACAGGACACTAATGCACACTCCAGTTAACATACGTATTCTAAATATGAAATGAATACAGACAGTATGGGTTAAAAGGGTAAGTGTACAAGACGTGCATTATTTTAGAGACATTTAGTTGATGTTTTAACAGTGCAGTGCATTGAGATAAAAATCAGACTGGACACACTGGATGGACAGGCTGTGAACTAATGAAATATATTGAGACATTGCATCTGATCAGCCGTAATGGCATGCTTCACAAACTAAAGAAAGTGAACAAAATGAAAAGTAAGTCAGAATTTTTAGAGTAACATACATGTTTTTGTACGTTTCTCAGACATATTAGGATAAACTCCACAAGCATGGCTTAAAGGTATATGCACTTCCAAGATTAGCATTTTTGCTGAATCCCAGACTTGCAAATAATGTTGCAATATTAAACACCAAAATATTAAGAAAATCACACACACACACACAAAATTTAGGTTTGCTGTAATAGCAACAACAACAATAATAATCTGCTCCAAACTATAAAGTTCAATTGCAGTTTATCTGCAATATGCAGATGTAGCATAACAATTTTTATCTTATTTGAGAAAGTACAAACATTGTAGTACTCTAACATGAATATAGTGGCTGATTTAGCTTAGAACAATTTGGAAAATAGATAACGATAAATTTCCAAACAGTGAAAAAACAGTAAGTATCCTAGTTAAATGTCTTCTGTGCCAATCAGGTCGTTTTGATTGAGTAACAACATCACCAACCATTTGTTCATCCTCCCAGTCTATTCCAGCAGTAACAATTCTCGAGACAACCAAGCCTCTGACACACATGACATATTGCACATCATTTGTGCTGGAAGAGTGGCAGATTCTAATTCCCTGCATCATCTGTTTCTCAGAAAGGAGGAACTAGGTGCTGCTTTTCATTCTGGCATCACCGCTTTTGCTGCAACTCCTAGTTTCTTTGACACAGACAGAAGAACAACACGTCTACAATTACAGCTGGGGTTGAAAACATTAGGAATTTTGCTTTCCCTAAGCCTCAGAAGATATCACCCTGCACGTTTTGCAAGGTTTAAATGTTGGGCTTCTGAATAACACACAGGATCACCCCTAAACCCTTATGCAAGGGTATGGAGCCTGCCACCCTCTTTTTATATTTAAGAACCATTCTGCATTCAAAGACACTTTAGTTTCTTAGGTTTCAGGGTTCTAAACTATAATCAGCACTTCGTTAAAAAAATACCAAGAACTGCTTATTCAGCCAATTGCCATGTTTGTTGCACTACGGTTGTTACTTAGTACAACATCAATAAATGGCCACTTGTAGAGGGACAGATAGAATTCTGCTTAAGCATGGGAGTCATACTTTTAAAAGATAAACCTTTATCATTCCATTATGCCTTTGGAACAAGCTGAAGTTTTAACACCCAACTATTAAGCCTTTGGAATGAAATGAATTTTTCAGAAGAAAAGAAAAGGGATAAAAATGAGGGGATTAGGTGAGAATCTAAACTCAGGGAGAAGCTTTGTGATTCTAGGTATTTACACACTTCCTTGCATGACATGCTGCCTCTAAGAACAAACTGTTGAAGTAATTATCAAAAAACGGTTGCATCTGCATCCACTGTAATGATTCTGTGCTACCCAGGAAAACAAACAAACAAACAAACAAAAAAAACCACATCAAACTGCTGAAATTTCTGACATGGGATATGTAAACCTCTGTCCATCCGAAATTGTGTAAGCTGGGGTAACTCGTGGCGGTATGGATATATTCATTTACCTTAACCAGTATGGGAGAAAAAATCAACATCTTTTTTTCCATTCAAACTTTGTCAATACTGAACACTGCACTTTCGTAAAGTGGTGCAGAGGATAAAAAAGAATACCTTAAATAGGGTTTTAATGGATGCCATTTGCTACTGAAAGAGATACTTCTAAATGCTGCCAAGATTTATACGCACTTAGGTAGGAATGATGAACATCAGCTACATGTTAGAGTTAGAGGTACATTGTTGTTCTTAGTTTGTTCCATTTGTTATCTGTAGTGTCATTTCTCAGGACCACCACTTTTCTTTGGCATAATGCACTGGGTGGCACCAAGTGGTTTAATTTAAATAGAAAACTGGCATTTTACTGATCACCAGCCAAATGAATCCTGAGGAGATAGTATATGAAATATTGGCTTTTGTTCTGTTGCATTGATGTGAGCACATTCTTGCCTTCTGGTAAATAAATTTTAAAAAATTCTAATAATGTATCTACTCTCCTCGAAGCATTGCATCACATAGCTTAGCATTAAGGTGGTAACAGTGAGTAGGTAATAGCGAAAACAAAGCACAGTGGATTAGATCCTCATGAAGCGCGGGAGCTGAACGTCTAACCCAGCACTATTAGATTTGATGCTTGGCATGAAGTTAGGTGAAAACCATTTAGGTCTAAAACAAACAAATGGATGAAAAGGTAAAAAGTGACATTTTATGTCTCAGATATACCAAAGAACTCATCATGAATACCTGGGAGGGTATCCCTATCACCTACCCAGTTAAAAGGAAACATTCCAAATGTTCTTTAAATGTAATAAAATTTAGCATTACAGATTTCTGGTTAAATAGTTGCAAAGTGATGCCAGAAGCATGTTCTAAAACTGAAACCCCAGTATTAGCTGTAAAAATATTTTTGACCGTTCTCCGTGAAGAAGGAGTCCTCTATCCTGAGCCATTTATTGAGCGCACACACACAATCTAGTAGGACATCATCTGATCAAAATTGGATACCTGACTTTGGAGTATGAGAATCATAAACTTGCTTACGGTCTATCTGGTCTGCAAACACTTCCCCATAGATCATCCAATAAGGCATGTAAAAAATGTTTTTTGCCAGCTTCCACGAAGGCTCCTCATTGGGGAATAGAATAGCCTGTCTTGCGACACCGAAGCTCATCAGAACCACCAACATGATGATGACAAAATACATCATGTCTATCATCTGAATATCATGAGAGGAAAAGAGAGAGAGAGAGGGAGAGAGAAGGGACAAGAGTTAAAAAAAAAAGTATGTGTCCATATTTCCATTATTCAATGCTGCAAAAAAGTTTTTAAACTTAAAAAGAGAATTTCCAGGAACAATTTCTTCCCAGTTTTACAAATAACTTTTCATTTTCGAAGAGGGAAAATGGTATTCTTGTGTCCTTGGTTTGGTCCAGTGTTGCCTTTGAGAACAATTTATATGTTATGAACAGGTTTAAAAACACAAGTTACCATCTGGTCACACCAGTTGCCTGGTGTGAACAATAATATAGGTTCATTGGCATCAGTAGCCTGGTCTGAGCAAGGGTCACAAGACGACTTATTTTTTATAAACGCCTACTGGCAACTGTACTAAAACAAAAGGGCTGAAATGGATTATTTTGCTTCCTGGTACCCATTGTTTTGGTGCAAAGGAAGGATGCTGCATCTAACATAAGGAGTAACGTGTGGTAGAACAGCCTGTTATTGCAACATAAGGCACACCACAGTGGTAACCAGTGAGAAGGGAAAGCTGTGACACTGGCTGGACTAGAAATCAGCCTGTTGGTCAAGTATGACAAATGCCATGAAATGCAGATGACACAGACACTCAAACCAATTCTTCTGCATTGTTGAATTCCTCATTAGCATATGCACAACTTTAATTAGCGCCTGCAAAAAGTGTCTACCCATTCAAAATGTTCCTGGAAAAAGTGGGACATCAGTCCTAGGAGGTTCTGAGTGGAAGCTGAAGATTAGAAGAGCAGCTGTGCTGGCAGTATTTGTAAGGCCCTCCAGAGAGCAGAGCAAAGGGGGAGCCCAGGGCATTAAACAGGTACAGCACAGAATACACCCAAATGATTGTGAAAAAAATGTGGGTCATGTAAGGTCTGTGCTAAGATACCTCTAGAATTAGGTACCGATGTAGTTACAGGCCTTTATTTATAAAACGTGGTATGACAGAGCTGTTTTTCACAGGTGTGGAAGTAACTTTTGTCTCCAGGCAAAGCTCAACCTAAAGAGCCTCTAAACTTTCTGAGTCGTAAATCCTTCAGCCTCTGCATTCACTGGTACACTACATTCAGAATGCCCTGCAAGACAGGTGTGCAACCCACGTGCACCGCGAGCGGTGGCCCTATAGCCCCACGCTGGGCCTGCCGCAGCTCGGGACAGGGTGGCTCATTTCCAGAGCTGATGGAAAAGGGAGACTGTTCCAGCAGATGGATCTGCCACTGCTGCAGGGGTTCTTCAACTATAAAGCACAGGGAGAGAGACATGAGGTCAAAGTAACACTGGGAAACAGCTTAACAGAGAAAAGAGAAACAGAAAGGAATATTCTCACACTGAGAGACAGACAGTAAGAGAACGAGACCTGTAGGAGAGGGCCCTGGCAGGAGAGTGTTAAGGAGCCAGAAAGAAGGAAACAAGGGAGGTGGAAAGAAGAAGGGAAAATGAAATTCCTGAGGTACACCAAAAAATGCAGGGAAGGAAAAAAAAAAACAACAAAACACAACTAAGGAGATGGGAGAGGAAAATGAATGCCTTAAAGAAACATGAATCATGAACATTCCTGTGTTATTCAGGGCATTAATGTTTCAAGAAACCTGACTGAAGCGGAATTCCAGATGATTATATCTCAGACAGCAACCTGCAGTGGGCAAGCTGTGTAATTACACTTAGTTCTTACTGCTTTTTGTGAAGAAATATGGAGATGAAACCTGTATCCTCCATTCTACTGTGATGAAACTTTGTTTTCAGGTTGAAATATATGATATGATATGTTGTAGTTAATATAATGATTACTTGGTGGAAAATTAAGAAAATTTATTAAGTGCTTCCAATGCTTTTGGTAAGGAACCACACAGGTTTGAACTCACATTGCAAGAAATTAAATTTTCTGTGTTAATTTCTGTTCAAGCAGTACACTAGCTTTCACCCTCCTTTAATTGGGTATCTTTCTATCTTTCTTATCTAAAGTAATTTATCTTAAATCCTGTGAAATAGATGTCTGAGTTTCCACTGACTGTAATGGGCAGTGTATAAGGCCCATTGGCCTGCAGGGTCAAATTACAACTGCTGTTTTAACAAGGCAATGTCCACTTCAGTCATTCTGAAGAACCTTTTAGACGTCTATTTAAAAAAGTGATAGAACAAGTGTAGTGTAGTTTTATTAACAAGCAGGCTCCTTTTTTTTGCATTTGTTTGTAAAGAAACAAAGAAAACATAGACATTACCACAGAGGAAGGGAACCAATATACCGATATACTTCTGACTGTCTTGACATGCCACAGTGATTGCATTTCATTCCCAAATAGAGGGCAAGTAAACCTACTATTGTGCAGAAGTCAGAAAAGCACACTATAATAAGCACATTCTGCAACTGAAATTAGTAGACAATAATAAACTCGTCCATTCAGCTTCTTCCTCCTCTCACCATCTTTGCTTTTTAAACCTCTCAAGCCCATTCCTGCCCCTTGCTTAATCCATTTGCATACTTATTCACAAGGCCTAGGGGCAAAACCTCTTACAGCTATTGTGTTGGGCACGATGATGATGGAAAAGCAGGTGAAGAGAAAGTTCCTGAACACTGGAAAAAATGCAAAGAATAATCTATTCCCTCCAGAGTCTAAAATTTGCTCAAACAGATGCTCAGTATAAAAGCTCAGGCTAAGGGTTGCATTAAGTATAGTTTGCTGAGGAACTCAATAGCTGTGACAGGCTTGCTCTGTAGAAATATGTAGAAATTGTCTCCACAGTACTGAATGGTACTTGCAAGACGATGAAAAAGAGAGAACCCAAGGAGGTAAATGGGTGTGTGATTTAAAAATACATAAGGGAGTCCAATGCAGCCTGGAGCGAGCAGGTGCAACTCCCAGGGAAGTTTGTGCATGTTATAAATGAGTTTGCCATTACACAGGGGAGTAAGCTGGCCAGAAAACAGATGCGAGGGGCAAATTTATGTAACTCAAACCAGCTGGGCATTGCATGTGTGGGCAAAGTAGATGTGTCAGAGTTGCTGAGTACATGGAAAATTGGATGAGGTATGAAAATCAAATAACAGGAAGGCATAAAATAAAACAACTTCCCTCCTTCCACAGATGCCCACACCTTCACAAGTACTCTGGTAGCTGAATTCAAAACCCTCTGAGTGAGTGCTGAGCCTACAGAGGCCAGTGACTTTCCTGCATTTGTTTTCCAATGAAAGTGGAGTGAAGCTTAATTCATTGTACATGTGTGATAATGACAAAGGAATGGAAATTATATTATTTTGCTGATTTCAACCATTTCCCTTCTGTGTTGTCCTCAGGGGAAGAAAAAACACTGTTCATGTTTCTGGTGAAGCTCGGCTCCTATCAGCCCTCCACAATACTGTCTGCTAGAAGGTTTTTATTCATGGCCAATCTGTTTAATATTGAGCTGGGTTTTGAGCTGTCTTTGCAAGCACAACAGCTCTGAAACCTTTTGTCCATTGCATCTGTGAAAATTACAATGTAACAGACAGATAGTTGTTTTTTCTTCAGGAGTTTTATACACTGTATAACTGTAAATAAATCATGAACATGTATATAAGCTACATGTGCAGGTACTGAAGTATCAGGGATCTGTATATGTGCTTCTGTAAACTCAGCCATTTTCTTAAACTCAGACCACCAAAACTGTGTTTTAATGCAACATTTCTACTGATATATAGATACACACACACATAAATATAAAAAGTTGAAAGTTATACATCCAGCATCAAGTACCGCTTGATCCCCTTTATATGAGTTTACTATTAACTCCTGCCAAACGATATACACATGCCATGGCCAGGAGACACAGGCTGCAGTTAGGCACATGGATTTCTCATCCCACAGGGATACACCTGAACTGGCAGGATGGAAGGACACGGGGATATGGAACAAAACATAGAAAGATCACAGTCTTAATCATAACCATTATGATTTTAAGCAAACCCCACCTACTACAACACAATTGGTTGAGAATCTTCAAGTTCTGAATGCTATTGTCTTTTAATCCTAACAAATCTCCTTTACAACTACGTAAGCGTTAGCACCCTCTTATTTACTGCAAAGGAGACACAGAGATGTAGGATAGCTTTAGTATTGAGGAAAGATCAAATCGAAAGATAAGCAACACATCATCTTACAGAACAGGGAAAGACAAATGCTCAGTTCTGGGGGTCTGTGCAGATTATTTGATTCAATAAGGACCTGATTTCTAGTTTACATGGAAATACTAATCTGTAAAAAAAAAAAAGTGATTTAGTTGACCAAACGAAAGACATTGAGTCAAGAACATCCTGGCAAAAAACAGAAGGAATATACCAACTTTTCTTACCATTTTTCCAATCATCATAACATATGGTCCCAAATACTTGTTTACTCCGAAGATGTCTAGTAACCGTATATACCAGTAAATGATGTTAACACAGTATATAACCCGGCCATCGCTCCGGAGTGGCAGATCTTGCAGACGGAGGACCATCCCGACAGAGAACAGGAGGATGGCGATGAGATCTGTAACATTCCAGTACTCCTGGAGCCAAACTTTAACTTTCTGTAACAATTTTCCAGGCTCTGACATCAATATCTGAAGGACACAGGACATGGAGTGGAGAGAACTGAGTCATCTTAATTTAAGCCTGAAGTAAAGCTATAGTAAACAGCTATGTGCCACACAGGCCAAAATCAGAGCTGATAGCCTGCTAACATATAAATACCTCATGTGCAGTCTGATTTTTTTGTGAAACCTTCCATTTCAGCTGGTGTTAACCTGCACCTATGTGCACTATATACATATATATAAATGAAAAAGAAGGAAGAAAACCTCAATTCCTCTGAAATCCCCATGAAAAAAGAAATTTAGGTATGACCTTCTGTTTTTCAGATTGATCCTAGTTAGTCTTGGAATAAAGGGAGAAACATAGAAAGGTATTCAAACAGTAAATTCAGTGTTTAAAAAGCTATAGATTTAAATAAAGTTATTCTAAAATGTGTATCAAACTGTCAAGAAGTAATTCATGACCATAAAGATCTTGATTTAGCATTAAATCCAGTAAAAGACTTTCTTCTACTTGGACCAATTTTTTGAAATTCATTTCCACAGCTGAAAATATAAGTAATAAAAATAATTAATCATACCTTATGAATTTATCATCATTCTATTTGCAAGATCATTTGGGAGAGCTGATTGTTTCCCTGAATTACTGTTGAAACTATTCCTCAAGTGATTTCTATGAATAATTCCTTGCTTTTAGTTAGTTAACAAGCTGTTTGTTTTAATTTTCTATTTTTAGCCTGGGGACATTTGAGCAGACTCACACAGTTCCTTAACGAGAGGAATGCCATTCTTACAATTTTCGTACAATTCATTTTCAGAATGAATTTTAGGCTCATCTTCCATAAACATCTGCTTAGGAATCCATTCCCACAAATGTTCTTTATAAACTTTGGTGGAAAGGAGAATTTGGGGTGAATGATGAGACACAAAGGACACATGCGATTCCTGCTGGCAGCCTCCCACCTATGGAGCCAGTGGTGCTTTGATTCCATCAGTGCTGCGGAGCCCTCGTGTGGCTGCTGCCGCTATCTCCCTTTTCTTTTCGTTAGTAAAGGACGCAGGCACAATTAATGTATTTTTCTCTGCTCCTTTTATTTATAAGGTAGTGTTTACCACACAGTGTTTGAAACCTCTCTTCTAAGTGGCTCTTGCAGGACCATTTTTCCTTTAGTCCTCAAGAGCATTTGCTGCAGACTATACATGCGTAGATGGCAACAAATTCAGCCCAGGGGTACAAATGTGCTGTTTCAGTGGAGGTCAGCAGGACTCACACCCACTCACATCAGGGCTGAATTTGGCCTCTGGTGCCATTGTGGAATAAATGCGCATTTGTCCAAGTGGAAGTGGCATAGTGGTAGCTGCGAGTGGGAGAGGCCACAGGGGGCAGGGGATGGCAGAGCAGCGTCACTCTGCCTGCAGTCTGAGTGCCACCTTCAGTGCTCTCTCTCCTCTACATTTCTGCTCTAGCATCTTCTGGGAGGTGCATACTATTGCTTGACATAATTCGCAAGAAATTTCAAGATTAAAAAGGGGAAAACTATTACAAATGTGCTGCAATATTGAGCATGGATCTAATTTTTCCTCCAGTTACTGCTGTTTTTATTTGAAGCCTTTGCATGATATACTCAGACAGACAGAACAACTGTAAATTTTGAACAAACTCTGAGGTAGGGATTCAGACACAGGCATTTTGGTTGGCGTTTTATCTCCAGGTCTCCATGTCTATTCAATAATACTGTATCTCTCTTCCCTCTCATGAAAACATACCTTAGCTCCTGGCCAACATTTCAAGGACAATGGCCAAGCTTTAAGGCATATCATAAGCCTCCCTGCCTCATATGCTATTTAACATGCATCATGCAGAAATCTGAATAGAGAAGTTCCATGGAAATAAGGTTTTTATATATGAAGAAAGAGATTCTTCATTATTATATGGAGAAATACAGAATTCTTAATGTTATGTTTTTAACAATCCATCTGCTTTTCTGAAAAAAAAAAAAAAAGAAAAAAAAAAGAGAAATTTTATGGTAAACTCATTCATCAAAAATATCCTAAGAAAAATAATAAGAACAGATAATAAAATGGGGAAAAAAACCCACACCACACATTATATTTTTCATTATATCTTATGTGGTTGGGGTGACTTTACCTCTCTCATCTTCTCTATTCCCAGTGTGAAAATGTACGAGATGACAATCCATTCCTGTGTAGATGGCCAGCGATCCATCTTCACTAACACTATGTAATTGAACAGCATCAAGTAGCCTATATATG
This sequence comes from Alectura lathami, assembly GCA_013399715.1. NCBI lineage: Eukaryota > Metazoa > Chordata > Aves > Galliformes > Megapodiidae > Alectura > Alectura lathami. The sequence goes on along the minus strand of VXAV01005472.1, from coordinate 36,456 downwards.
CCAGCTGTAAAGAAGTATAATGAAATGAATATCAATAGTCACTACATTTATACAGCTGAGCTAGTTTCTCAGGTATGATTTGATGTTCCTAATTCCATCATAACCAGAATTAGACAAACGAGCAATCAGAGAGTACTCTTGGTGCCTGAAAAAGCTCACATTAACACATACTATGTGGAATCTGCAAAATATATGCACAAATATCATCTACTCCAGCTCCTCCCAACAAAAATGTATGAACGGAGTCCACTTGCACTGTCCCTCAGTGACATGGCACAACCATGTCATATACCACAAGCCAACTACCACACTCTGACTTACCAAGCAACCTATGTGAATACTTCTCCCTCATCCACTTCTAACATCTATTACCCCTCTTCTGTGTTTCTTCTCCTTATTTGCCTGACTTGGGCTGGCTCACTCTGACATTTCATGTCATTTTTGCACAACCCTTGCCTGGCACCCAGAAGGTTCTAGGTATTTCTAGAGATGTCTCTACCCAGAGTATTACTGCCTTAACCTCCACCATGATTCCTCCCCAAATACTCCTACACACATTGCTGCAGCAAGTAGCCACATGCAGCAATGCATTTATTTGCCTCATATTTTCTGCAAGTTTTTAAGCAGAACTGTTTTATTTATTTTTTTCTTTTCCTTCTCTAATACATTTACCTCCTGACCTAATTTTTGATACAGCAGAAAGTGTGGATTAAGATTTTGGCTTCTTTCTTCCTTTCTTTGTCATGACAAATATCATAATCATAGAATCATAGAATCATTTGAGTCGGAAGGGACCTTTAAAGGCCACCCAGTCCAACTCCCCTGCAGTGAACAGGGACATCTACAGCTGGATCAGGTTGCTCAGAGCCCTGTCCAGCCTGACCTTGAATGAATCCAGGGTTGAGGCATCCACCACCTCTCTGGGCAACCTGTGCCAGTGCTCCACCACCTTTAGTGTAACAAACTTTTTCCTTCTATCCAGGCTAAATCTCCCCTCTCTCAGTTTGAAACCATTTTCCCCCAGTCCTGTCACAACAGGCCCTGATAAAGATTCTGTCCCCTTCTTTCTTGTAGCCCCTTTTTAGATATTGAAAGGCCGCTACCAGGTCTCCCCGGAGCCTTCTCTTCTCCAGGCTGAACAGCCTCAACCCTCTCAGCCTGTCCTCACAGGGGAGGTGTTCCATCCCTTGGATCATTTTTGTGGCCCTCCTCTGGATGCGCTTCAACAGCTCCATGTCCCTCCTGTACTGAGCACTCCCCACCTGGACGCAGCACTCCAGGTGGGGTCTCACCAGCGTAGAGCAGAGGGGCAGGATCACCTCCCTTGCCCTGCTGGCCACGCTTCTTTGGATGCAGCCCAGGATGCAGTTGGCTTTGTGGGCTGTGAGGGCACGCTGCTGGCTCATGTCCAGCATGTCATCCACCAGTACCCCCAAGTCCCTTTCAGCAGGGCTGCTCTCAATCCTTTTGTCCCTTTTGTCCCTCAGCTTGTATTTATAGTGGGGGTTGCCATGACCCAGGTGCAAGACCTTGCATTTCCGTTTGTTGAAGCTCATGAGATTAGCCTGGGCCCACTGCTCCAGCCTGTCTAGGTCAAATGGTTAATAATCAAATGGTCAGTAAAAGAGACAAGATGAGCAAATTGCATCATCAAATTCATGAAACTCTGAGAAGCCCAGGTGGAGTATGGACTGTAGCAAGGCTGAGTGGCTGTGGCTGGGCTCTGTGGTGGTCAGAATCCAACTTCCTGTCTCCTTTGCCTTTCAAACAGCAGCACTACAAGAAAATGTACCTTAAGCCAAATTTAAATAATAGAAAAGATTATTCAGTTCTGTGCATTAACATTTTAAGCTTTGTTGCAGAAAGGTTACTGCATACACCTGTATCTGAATACAGTTCTTCTTTCTCAGTCACATATTACTCACAGCTATTGTGTACTCAGTATCAGACTTTAGATGCAACAACCATAGAAGGGCCTGGGACTTTAGGGTAGGATTATTTCAGCGGTCAGTATCTCAAAGAACAGGATTTATAGTGTTGTATTTGTTAGAGAAAATTGGTTCTTCTCTACGTAAAAGCCACAGGATTCTTGCTTTCCTTTCAGTTGCTGGTTTGAAGGATACTTGGGAGAATTCTTTACATTGACCATAAGGATCTGCTCGGATAGGACAGCCAGTTGAATCATGGCTTCTGATCTGCATAAAACAGAGGAGGAAGTGATCTCACTGGTCTTTCAGTTTGTGTGATGATGGATTGCAGCTCTCAGGCCTAGAGCTATCTTGGTTTTCCCTTACCAATCCTGAAGGAAGATGAGAGCAATATAGACTTTGGTCAGTACCTGGGGTGTCTGCTGAGTCAGAAGAAAGCCTATTTGGGTGGGCAGAACTGGCACACGCCTCCCTAGCTGAAACTGCACCTTCCACTATATCACAAAAATAAGCAAGCAATAGTGTCACCCAATGTATCTTTTAGAACAAGTTTATTAGATCTTATTGATAACCACAGCGAATCTTATTAATTTGGTCTGACTCAGCAGCCTTTGCTGGGCCCTTGTAGTTAATGTGTTAAGAGAATTGGGACACTAAGGTGACAGAAACTCAGTGTAATTAGGGACTTTTAATTCTTATTGGGTTTAAGTTTTTGTTGTAATCATTTTTTGTCAACCTATATTTACTGAAAATTACTGAAAATTTTTGCTTGGCAAAAAAAACCCACCCTGATTTAAGAATGAAGTGATGCTAGAATCACATCATTTTCATCCCAAGAAACCAGCCCTTCAGACCAGAGGTGATGTCCTCCCTCTCCCTGTCCAAACCTGTAAATTCACCCTTCCAGGGGCATGTTCCAAAACAACACTGCTGCCAGCCCTCAGCACAGATACCTACGCTGGCACTCAAGATTTTTTGGAAGTGCTACAACATAAGTAGCTGAACCCTATTCAGCTTGCTTTTACAAAGAGCTAGGGGCTGCCATCTTCACCCTTGAGGCCTGAAGAAACTAAGCAGAGGAATACCTGCTAAGAAGTTTCTAGCATGGGTTCCTCCCTGCCTTCCTATGGGTGCTCTCCTATTCTGTGTATACTCGAATACTCATTACAGTAAGGGACAAACCTGGAAAGTGCATCAGCAGGAGAGTGCTTCAAGAGTGTGACTACCCTCTACTTTTCTCACCGACTGCAATAATTAAATGATCATACATTCAAGTTGTCCTAGAATGAAAAACCTGAGCCAAAGCTGTTTTCCTGTCTACAAGCTGACTCTTCTTGGAGGTTCAATGCCTTTTGTAATTATTCCTCCTCACAGGAGGTAGATGTGGGGCTAGCATCTCGACCTAAACTTCATAGTTCAATGGGGAAGGTCATCCCCTTCTTCTTGGGCAGTTTTTGGGATTAAACCTTTGAATCACACTTTTCAATGCGACAGCAACAAAACATAACAGAGTAGTTGACTTTTGAAACTACCGCATGCCCAGGGAGAAAGACAAAATGCTTTTGATTTTGCCTCAGTTGTTGAGCCAAAATATTGCTTACTCAAAATCCCCCACAATAAAACCACTCGTATATTTTAAGAATGAAGGTAGATATAAAATAATAGGAGATAGGTAGATGTAGAATCATCAAATGGTTTTAAATGGCATATAATAGCTGTAAGTATAGTCACAACTTGCATTTTGGATTGGAATGTAAAATTTTGAGTATTGCTTTTGAAATCTATGATAAGTGTTTCTGTCTGTGTGCTTGTGAAAAGCGTGATAGGCTGCACAATTCTAATGGTCATCTGAAAGCTGTTTTCCTTTTGATGCTCTGGAGTTCCTCAATGTACCCAACTGGTCAAGCACAAGAACCAGAATATACCTTGATTTGCTCTTGAAATACAGGATAGCCAAGATCCAGCTTAAATAAGTGACCTTGAATGAGATCTGCCTCTGGACATAAAACTGTAGAAACAGGTCTAAATGGAAATGCAATATTGATCTCTTTCTCCCATTTCAGAATTGAACTAACAAGAAAGCCAGAATGTTTCTTTCTATTTACTGTGAAAAGACTTTTCTGGTTATGGATAATTACGTACTGCAACAGATAATGAGACTAGGCTGCTGATGAGCAGTATCTAGACTCATCATGCTGATTAACCTTTAATGGCTACGGTTCAGTAAGTAGTAACTCCAAGCTGCCAAACTGGAACTATTTGCTAGAATAAGCAGTCCACCATAGTTTGAGGTCTGAAGATGTTAGTTGTTTCTGCTGTCTGTAGACACATTATCTGGATCTCAGTAAGGCAATTTTTCTTTCAAGAAGTCATCTTCAGAAGGAGGGAGAGAAATGCACTCTTGTGATTTGCTGCGCATTCAGCAGAATGATTGAAAATTTAACTGGGAAGGACCACTAGAAACCAGCTGGCAAATTCCACAGTACCAAGACAGGATTAATTGCAGTGTGCCATATTGGGCATATGTTTTGATAAGATAGACTTAGAAATCACATGGAAAATCTACTGTTTCCTTACACAGTTTATAACTATACTTCTCAGAACAGTTAAAAGCTGTTTCCTAACGTCTTAAGAACTGCCTTGCTGCAGTCCTACTTAGCAAGGATTTGGAGAGTATTCCATTCTGTTCCTCTTTAGAGCAACTTAGATGTATTTGACGGCTATTACATTCCTTCTGCAGAGTTATTTTCTTCTACAGAAAACTACCTCACTTCCTTAAATCTTTCCCCATAAGTAATATTTTACACACCTCTGGACACATTTTTCATTTTCTTTTTTTATGTCCTTCATACCAGCCCACATTTGTCACATGATCCAGAAACTGAACTGGGTTATAATATTCTAGTGAAGTAGACTGAAAGGATTAATTCCTGTGCTCATTTAACTTTTCAATCTCATCCCTCTACATTCTAGTGCTATTTGCAAAACTTCATCACCCAAGGTCTGAATGAAAATATCAGCTAGTACCTGACATGGGAGAGACTTAGCAGGATCCTTTCCAATCCCTCATTCTCAATGGACAGTGAGTAATTAACATAGACTCCTGAGGATCAATTACCAAAAAGCTTTGTATTCATGTAATAACTTCAATATAGCAATTACAAATTTATCTGTGAGAATACCTAGAAAAGTTTCTGACAATTTCATACTACAGCCAAAACATCTGACCTCAGCTGCTTTCTGTTCCATCTGCAAGGTGTGCTCTCCATACTATAGACTGGTTAGACATAGCTTGTACATGAAAAATATATGTTGGCTCCTACTCATTGCTTTGTTGTTTAAAGGCTACTTACCCAGACACTTTCTCTCAGAGACACTTTGCAATCTAGTAAGAACCACAAAGCAAAAATGTTCCAAGGAAAGATGTACTCTGTTTCTTATTTTTATCAATTATTATCTCATTTGATATCCTGATTAAAACCAGCCTCCCATTGGGCTTACTACTGGGAATTCTCCTAATGGGAATTCCTTGGGATCACTGACTGCAGCAAGGTACTTGTACTTGAAGAATAACCTACACCCTACCTAACCACTAACTTCCTGAATGAAGTGTCCTTAATTTAAAACTCCTAGGTTTGCAAGAGCTAGCTAACCTCCACAAAACACTTTTATTAAATGATTTATGGATAAGCCCTCCAATGCACACAGATGCAGACTTTCAAAGAAATACACAAGATGATCCTCATCTAATGCAAGTGTTTGTCCAACCAGTAGTAATATAACGAGAATGATATCTTACTGTATAAAACCAAAATTTAACAATGGGAGCATTGTAGAACTCATAAATCTTTCTTCCAACAGGAATCAGTCTGTGCCTGCTCTGAACTTCCTCTTCCTCTTTCTTTCTTGAGGACTCTCCATTCCCACGTCCCAGCATAGCCTACAAGAAAGGACATCTTTATGTTTATTTCTGAGAGACAAAACAAGCTTTTTTTTTAAAAAAAAAAGAAAAAAATATTCAAAAGGGAACTATTCAAAACTTATCTGATTTCTTATTTTTAGACAAAACCAAGTGGCCGTAACTATGTGTAAATTGTTTCATTCTCAGATTATCTTTTATGGAGGGAAGCTGCTGTTTAGCTCCTTCTCAGCTGAAGAAGTAATGCTTTGGCAGTACTGGTCAACAATAGTATGAATTCTTTGACTGATGAATGAAAAATGAGATGTGGAGAACATTTCTCCTTTTGGCTGTAGAGACAGCAAGATTTTCTACCTGAAAACAGCTTATTATGTACTTCTATACAACAAACAACTGCACACAGAAAACAGATAAGTTTTGTTTTTAAACAAAGAAAAGATCATAAGGCTGATACTGAAAGAGAACAACAAGAGGAAAGATGAGTTGGCAGTTGCTGAACTGGAAGCAATTAAGCTAGGGACTGTGTTTATGTTGATCGAAGGATCCATCACAGGCCACGATTCCACAGTGAACTCCACGTGGATGTGGAGGACCGGCCAGTGGAGTTCGCTGCAACGTTAAGGCCTTAGATCACAAGGTCTCTCTACATGATCACAGCTTCTTCTATAATGAAGTTCCAGAGTGCTCATGCTGTACTTCACACTCACAGAAGATCTACAGAAGAGCTATAGAAACATACTTAAGAAGTCTCAGTTATGAGTGTGAAGCTAGCAGGCAAAAGGTGCTGATACTGTTTACTATTCATGTTCAGCTTCAGAGAGAAATGGAAGGAGGGACTACACTATATGCTCACTAAATGTAATGCTAAAGGAACAAGACACTTCGTGTTTAGAATACAGATTGATCTATTAAATGTTCTTAAAAAAAATCAGTTGTGAGTAGTAGTGTCATAGTGGATTTCCGGTCACTGCCCTGAGCAAGTTCCTTCTACTTAATCTGTGGCAGCAGCTATGGATTACAGCACTTCTGCACAGAATACAGATACATCTGGCCTATCTAAGTAACCAGTGGTTGCATCATTACTCTTTTATTGAAATCATCCTATAATGCTTTTCTACAAGTAGATCAAATCCTTTTTGTACATTTATGTTAACTGAAGTAAACTTTCAAAATCCCTGAAGGTACTGCTGGTACTATTATTCTCCACAACTTAAAAACATGGAAAACTAAGTCACTAAAGACAAAAATGAGATGACAGACTTATTGTCTTCCAATTAAGAGGTCCTTCTTTTATCTATCTGTGCTGCCAGATTCAATGCGATATTCAGCACATACTTAACTAATCAACTTCAGGAAAGCTATTTGATCTGGTTCTAGTGCACTGCAATTCTCACATTTTTAAAAGTAAGAAAAGTAAGAATCACAATGCCTGCAGATTCCTATGTTTATTCCAATAAATGTAAATAAAACAAAGCATATTAAAAAAAAAAGTAAATTAAAGAAACATCCTGTTGATTCTCACAGAGCACATAAAACCCCTCTACAGTCCACCAAGATTTTGATAAGAAAGGAGAAAGATGAAGTGGCTGTTAAGGAGAGAAAGAAAGTGCTCATTAGATGAGCAGTCTGCAAGAACATGAGACTTACTGTGTATAACTATAGTAACAGAGGCTATACCACTTTCACCGAAGCCCAGGTAGATTTCATGATCTGAAATCTACAAACACAAAATGATTCTTCAATCTGTAACAAGGATTGATTATTTGGGGAAAAATGTGCAATATAATCTGAATGCTTTGAAAATATTCTATTCTATGAAGGTAATTTCTTTGCTTCCCTCTACCTCCTGTTGCTGTTTTAGAAAACAACTGCCATCTGGTGCTTCAGATTTTTCTGTAGCCTTTCCTAAGGCTTTGTCTCTGCTGTCCTCTGGTGCCCAAGAATTTTGCAGGAGAGTGAAAATATATGCTGGTAGTTAAAAAAAATGAGCAGTGCCATGCTTTAGCAAAGGGGATTATTTTACAGCTTAAATCCTTCACAATTTTACAAATTTACTTATTTTGAGAGACTTTCTGCTCTCACTGAAATTAATGAGTTGTGCATGCTTTTAGGATAATGTTCTTTCCATACGTGGCTTTATGCTCATGGATGCTGATTTCTTGTTTGTTATCGCTTTCTTGTTGATAAACGATGCTCTAATTTTATCTCATTATATTTTTGAATTAACTGTGTACAGTAGAAGAGTAAGCTCTCCCCTCCTCCACACTACAGATGGGGAATTGTTCTGAGATGGCTGAGGATTAGATTTGACCTAATGTCTCCAACTGTTAATTATATCATGGTATTAACAATTTGAAAAGCCTCCCCATTAGAAACGCACAGAAATAATTTAAGTCACTGTGCTAACAGAGTAACTGCAATGCCAAATGTGAACAAATGTGTTTCCACTTGGAGGGGGAAGAAAGAGGGTGGGAATAACTCAAGACACTGCTCTGCGTAGGCGGCATCTCTTTCTCTAATACACAATTTTATCCATGATTCACTATGAGTCATGCAAGGTAAGCCTGACAGCAGTGCAACAGTAAATTACTGTACAACTGCATCACTGTAGCCTGAGGGGGTTCATATGTGTGTACTTCTTACATGGAGATTTTCTATTCAGGATTCTGTTTTCTCTGTTGTTTTCTTGTTCCCCCTCCACCCCCCCCTTTTTTTTTTTTTTTTNGACAGAGAACCAGGGCATTTTTGGGTTCTGTATTTTTTTTTTGCATTAAGATGCATTAATGATCAAATTATATTTTCATCTGTTTTAATAATTAAATAAAAGGAATTCTAGTCCTGCTAGTACAATCATAAGCTCTTCACAGTTTATCCTTTGTGAAATGTACGTACTATGCATAGATTTACCCTGTACTCACAAAAATAATTGGTTTGGAAATGGCATATACCTGGGTGGATATACCTACCATATCTCCCCCTGCACAAACCCCTGTACTCTACGGTATGCACAGAAATGCTGCCTCCATGCTAATTTCTCCAGAGCAACCCTTCTTTGCATTGCACCACTGGCAGAAAAAAAAGTTCAATGCCTTTGAGTTATAGTTTTTTTGCTGCTCAGTGGTTCTTTAAGGTTAACAGAGAGAGGAGATAAATTACCACGAGCTCAGCCTTCCTGGCTGCTGGGCACTATGAAAGACATGGAGAGTGCAGGAGCAGTTGCATGGCAGTGGCACACAAACCTTCTGAGCACTGGACAAAATCCCTCACCATGAAGAATGCCAGCGCTGGCCCTTCTGACATGTGAGCCCCAGCACCTCCCACTGCTGTTTTCCAGACAGGCTGCAGGTGTGCCTCACTCCTGGCATATGGGAGGCTGCAGGTGCCATATCCCGATGGGGTGGGTAAGCCCGGATAGGGGCATGACAGCACTGGTCTGCAGCCTTTCCTATAACTGCAATTTTACTGATTTACTATTTGGTTAAGTCTTGCCATGGAGGAAAAAGTAAACATATGTACAATGGATAAGATACGCATATGCCCACAGGCCAACACAACCAGCCTTCTTTCTGATGAAAAATCCTAACTTAGACTATAAGTGCCCATGGAAATCCAAACTTCCTATTTGGTGTGGAAAATTAGAACAAAGCAGCAACTGAAATTTCTTCTAAAGCACAATGAGTTATTCTGTACTGTGAAATAACATCATTTACCGGGGAAATCTAGTAAGGCACCAGATAAAGATCAAATAAGCTTCTAGTTACAGTTTCCAGAGTCAGTGTTATTTTGGGATGACAGCAGACCACTGGAGAATCTGACCACCCTAAAAATTAGCAGCTACACTACTGCTATGGTCAAGACATTCTACAAATACAAAATGTCCATGCCCTTCAGATTTAAGTGCCCTTCTGCTCCTGTAGGTCTTAATATTCAAGATTAATAACTAGCAGATCCATCCATAAATTGTGGTAAATTGCTTGGTGCCAAGGGAGTGGTGATGAGAGCAATATTTGAGACAGGTTTTGTGAGTAGCTGCTGTAAGGAATGTCTGTTGCCTAGCATCTAGGTGTTAAAGAAATGTGTGCCCAGCACTCTCAAATATCTGTTATAAAGCTAAAAGCAGGTGTGAGTAACAAGTCGTTTACAGTGAATAAACACTGCATCTTAATATAGTATACCCAAATGTTCACCTACATACTAGCTTCTTTAGAGGAGTGTAAAATACATACTCTGCGGGTGCACCCATGTGGGGACTTAATTCACTGTTGCTGTTGCCTGTGTGATCACATTATTCTGTGCAAATGACATGTAAAACAGTGAAAAAAATCACACTGCCCTGTGTGTACCTCATCCACGCTGAACAAATGCAGTTCAGATGAAGAAACTGATTCTTTTGGCCTATCATTTATCACCTGGGCTAAACTGCACAAGATACAGCTTTCATAAGAAATTAGTTAATGAAGCTTAATTAGATGTGATTCCTTTATCTTAATAATACCTTTATAAAAATGCAGGTGCTCATGATATTACAGGAACATGAAGACTTGAGCAGTATTCAATGGGATTGATTAGAAATAAAGGTAGGCAGATTACTTGAATTATAGATTATTCACCATAAATGGACTTCTGAGGTGACCAAAAGATTTTTAGTTCACCAATTTTCTTTGCTTAGGCTTTAAGCTCAACAAAGGTCAGAAACCCAAACCATGGAAAATTTTGGAAAATGTTTTAAACAGTCATGTGTCAAATAAGTAAACAAATAAAACTACAGTAATCCCTCAAAGAATCTGTATGTTAGTCCTGAAAAGAAAAAAGTGTGTAGAAAAATATTGATTTGGAATACAGATCAATTATTAACACGGATTGTACTACAAATGCTTTGCAGCAGGTGTTATGAATAGTCCCAAACTATGGTTAGGGCTAGCGGCTGACCTATTGAACCAGAGTTCAGCAACTGATTAAACATTTATGATATCAAATCATAATCATTGATTAATCTTAATGAATTATGAATAGTATTAGTCTGGCTAAAGTGAAACTTGCCAAAGGCAATTCTAGAACAGCCTTTTAGGTATCCTGTCATTGTAAGAGTCGACCAAGCAATTTGACTAAGGTCAGAACAACCCAAAATTTTAATCTGAATATATCCTTATATTTAAAACATGCAGTATGAAAAGTCTCTCTGACACAATGCCTGAAGAGAACTAGATATAACTGGCTACGGTATCTAACAACAGAAACATATGCTAAGGTTTTGCTAGCATATAACCTCTCCACACCACTGAAGACCACAACTGGTATTGATCCCAAACCCTCGTGAAGAAGCTGCATTAGAAGTCCACACTATAGATTATATGGGAAATAAATAAATAAATTAGCAGGTATGCCAAAGATTTTGTTTCTAAACTTTGTGAACACCATGAGAATACTCCTTACATTTACAGAAAAAGTTCTACCTGTCTGAAGCTTCACTAGAATGATGGATGAGGGAATAGAAGGGCAGAGTCAAGGACAGGAAAGAGCAATAGGACTGCCAGCACACTGAAAGGAGAAGGGAGGAAAAATCTAGGATTAATCTGGAAAAGTATGTACAGTTCAGCATATCACTCCCTTGTAGCAGGAGTCAGAAGGTATAAAGGGAACAAAATATTGTAGACAAGAAACCAGGAGCTGGGTTAACTGCAGAGAGATGGAAATAAATTCCTCCCCAAATCTCTCCCCAAGGCCAAGAAAAAAGGCAGCTTAAAAAGTGCTTATTTGATTTGAATAGGCACTTCATGAGTGGATCAGAAGCCAGATGTGGTAAACTGCAATTAATAACTAGTAAGTGGAGAACAGCCCATTGCAGCTATTCTGGCTTCTGGTCCTTCCCAACAGCCAGGTTCTTGCCTGCAAACGGGTCCTGTAGGTGGGTCTCGTGGGCTGCTCCTTCGGCTTGCCTGCAAATTGGGTCCTGTAGGCAGGTCCTTCTGCCTGCCTGCAGACGGGATCCTGGGGGCAGCTCCTGCTGTTTGCCTGTGGGAAACAGTCTTTTTTTTTTTTTTTTTTTTTTTTTTTTTTTTTTTAATTAACCAGGAAAATCTCTTTTACTTCCTCTATCCTGACCTTGGAGGTCTCGTGCTGAATTTTAAGCCTGTCAAAATACACCATCATCAAAACAAAAGTAAACCAAACCAGACTAAGCTATGGCAGGTCTGATAGCTCCTGATAAGTTATAATTTTCACTCCTGATAATTTTAACTCCTGATACCTGTATAATTTTCAGAGCTTTAGCTATTTGATTCTCTTTGTCTTGTAAATTATTCATCCAGGGCTATGTTACACAGTTCTGCTGAGCTACAGAAGCACTTAACAAGGGTTGAGCTGTCTAGGTACTTGCTAATGCCTCCAGTTGATGAAAAACTGTGTGTGTAAATGTGTGAGAGGCACTGACTACAAATTCATAAACAATTTTGAAAAAATATCTTCATCATTTTTCTTGCCAACTTGAGCACTTGCCCTCTAAGTTTACTAAAAAAAAAGTAAAGAAATCTCTAGCTTCCACAAGATTCTGGGCATTTCCATCTTTAAAAACAACAGTGTGCATCTTTTCTACTAGAGAGGCTCACTCCATCTACCATGGTCAAATTCTCCCAATTCTAAAATCTCTTGAATTTATTTCAGATAATGCAGCACCAAATTCAATCAAAAAATGTAGATATTACATTACGAAGTGATGCTCCAACATCACCATGTGCTGCTGCAACATCAAGATACAATGGTGTTTGATTTGCACCAAAGAGATAGGAGGGTTAGGAGTGGCCACTTATCATCTGTTACATGCGTCAGATGGCCTACAACACCCACAGAATAGTAAACTGAGAGCAAGAAATCTGGCAATTTATTGTCAGCTCTTACTGTGAGTTCCATGTCCTCCTCCTCCTTTTCTTTCACTGGTTTTTCTGGTTCCTCTGGCTCTTTCTCTTGAAGATGGATCTCGTTGGCCTGAGACATGTAAGGCATGTCATCTTTGTTCTTGAACTCCAAGCTGAGGATTGAAGGAGGAAGTAGAATTCCTAGAATTACCTAAAGCAATAATAATGATAACAATAATCATCACAGTAAACAGATTACAATCATGATGGTTACTTAATGTCAAATGGAACAGCTCCCTCGGGACATTTAAGCAAAGAAATACACTTGTGAATGTGAGTTTCTATGGCAATAGAGTATTTGTCACTTCGGGTGATGTTTTCAGAGCTCTGTAGTGAAACAAAGCCTGTAACTCCTATTAACACTGGTATGAGTGCTATGGCTAACTGCCTCTCTTGCATATTTATCTGCTTTCTCATAGGAGGCATATTGTTATATACCAGAATGCATTTACAAACTATTACATAGGGTCAATGGCAGATGGTACAATCAATATGTTCAGAACTCAGAGTTGCAGATTTTTGCAGTTTACATAATAGAGAGCATCCCTGTAAATGACATGTAAGAATTATTCATTTCTACCCAGAGGATTAATAGGTCTCAAGCTCTCTGTGTCCATACTTAATGCACAAAGGTGGTCAAAGCATAATCATGTGGATCTGAGGAGATGAGGCACAGCCAGCGATAGCAAATGCTGATGTGCTCAGCTATGCAGTCCCCTTAGATTTTGTTTCACTAGCCTGGCAGCCCACATTATGCTCATGCTAATGTCAGCTTCTTCTTTTCTGCCTTGTCTCTTTTATGCTTAGGGAATGTGGAAGCCACTACATTTTCCTTGTATGGATATATGTAACGAAGAACACTTGGGGTTAAATTTGTAGCAAAACTGAAGTGATATAACAATACAAGAAGAACTGGATAGACTGTATTCACAAGCACAACAGCTTCTTCTGTTTTTGCTGTAATCCTGGGTAAAGCAATTTTGTCATACATCTCTCCCTAAGAGACAGTGAAACCAGGTAGTTAGCTTGTCAGCAGGTGAGGGGTAGTGACGGTGGTGACGGGTTGTGCCCCTCACATTGGCAGGCAGCACAGCATACATGTCACTGACAGCACCTGCTTACTGCTGTTAGGAACTGTGAGCACGCGCCAGGCTGCCCGCACTGCTCCTGCACCTGACTCCCTACCAAAGAGCCTGACGGGGGGTTGCTTGCTCTGGGGACCAGGCAGGATTCACAAGTACCCCTCCTCTTCCCATTGATGCTGCACCTCCTGATGGGACTCTCAGGGAATTAGGCTGAGCCTTCTTGCCTTTTGCCAGTTTCAATGTGAGAAAATGGTTTGTGGGAAATAATTTGTGATTCATGCTTGCAAATTTATCTCCTTGCTGTGCTGCCTCTTGCTTGTGTAGCTTGTAGCCTACTTTACCTCCAAACAGACTCTGCTAATGAGCTTCAGTAAAATAAAACACAGACTGTGAACTGAGTAGAGGATCCTTGTCAGGGCCTGCTGTTACAAGAAGCTGACAGGAAACAGTCTGTTACCTTCAGTTATTTGCTCTGAGAGGAAGGCCTAGTTTATGGCTTAGGAGGTGCATGCTGTAAAGCTGAAAGCATGCAGTGGGAAATGAGGTGCTGCTGGGACCCTACCCTGCCCAGCTGGGGGCGGCATCTGCAAAGCCAAGCAGGGAACAGGGCAGCAGCCCCCAGTGACAGCACACGGCCTGTGATGTGAGTCAGAGAAATAGTAAAGATGCCTCCAAACATGAGAACATGAGAGTGCTTTCTGTCTGTAAGCAGATCAACATTTAAGCACAGCTCCTGCAGGAGGGCAGGGAGAATCCTACCAGTCACTTATGCCCATTCATTACTGTAACTGAATTAGACCCAGTATGATAATGATGCATGCAGACATCATCCTTCTTGCCATTACCAAACAACCTTTCATGCAGCAAAATGACTGAGCAATTACCGCTTCTTACACCCACAAACCATGTGGGAGAGAGAAGCCCTTCCCTGAAAGCATTCCTCTGCCAGCTGGGAGGACGAGGCAATTCCTGGCTTTGTGCAGACTGATGAACACACTGATGAAGGTGAAAGAGGCCAGCCCAGGCTTCTTCCAGGCAGAAATTCACCTTGCAGAACCCACTCTGCTCTGTTAGCAGTTCTGTGGGTGGAAGTAAAGCTTTAGCAGCTTTGGAAATTGGATTATCCTCCAGATCCCCTCGGGTAGTCCCTCTGGGTCAGTCATCATGCAGACTGGCAGGGCATTGCAAGAACATTTGTGCTGCTTGCCTTGGCCTGTTCTGGGGAAGACTGCAGGATCAGCACCTTTCACTAGTGGTTAATTCACTTTCACATCTTTCTTCTTTATTCATGTTTAAGAAGCTTGGCTAACTCCTCAGTGTACTAACCGGGCTCTGTTCTGATTCTAGCAGCTCTCACTGACTTGGGAAGGGGCATTGAAAAAGATAATAAAAACCTAAGTAATGGGCTTTGAACTTGGGTTTGTGATAAGCTGTCTGCTGAAATGTTGAACACAGGAAGAATACATCCTGGTTAAAGTCACTGCGAATAAGCACCCCAAAATAATGTTAATTGAGACAGTTACTACTGCTGTGCTGCAAGCCACGTCACCACTTATTTGAACTCCTCTGACTGTTAGTTCTATTTTAAAACAGTGCTGACCTTTAGGCCAGAATTTTTGCGCATCCGGAGACGACCCATCCACATGTCTGTGAGTAACATTTGGCTGCAAGTGTGAGCAATGAAGTCCCTGTGCTTGGCTGCCACTGCGAGCTGCAGGCATGTGGCGTTGCTCCAGTTCTTCAGCTCGTAGGTCAGCAGTTTCATTGCCAGTTGCTCGTCCTGTTTGTACGACTGGTCCAACAGCTCCACCGCCAACTGGCCAAAGTCCCTGCAACAGAGGGACACCCATTCATTCGCGTCAGCCCACGCAGCCAACTGCAGAAAACATCCCTCAGTAAGAGACAGCCTCTGAAGGGGGTGCATCACCTTCCATCACGCAAATCGTGATATCGACTGCACACACATAAACCCACTTTTTCAAATGTGAGTGGCTAATGGCAAGCATATATAAATAAGTGGCCCAGCTTAGCTGTGCTGAGCACCCACACCTACCAGCTGTCTGCTCCCACCTGCCTGCCCACCTCCCTGACATTTTCTGGTTGAAATCCATTGGTTGTCTGCAGCCTGGAGGACTGCTTCTCTGCTGTTTGCTCATGGCTTCGTGGTCAAGCCTCTAGGAAGAAGGAGTATCCTACACCCTTTCTTGAATTCTCATCATTTGCTATGTCTCAGACTTTTAATATCAGAAAGGATTGCTTCAAAATGTAGTATTTTGGCTTGCTCACCTATGTATGAGCTGTTGGCTAATTACCACTTCTGTCTGCATATGACGTGAACAAGGATTTCAACAGTTGTTCTGCCTGGGATGAACAGAGTGCCTTGCAAAAGCACAAGGAAAGGCTGCAGCCTGACTGTTGAGGCCTCAGAGAGAACATATGCAATACACACATTTCATTGCTTTCTGTACACCTTCTCACTTCAGAAGTTATGCTGCTAGCAACACTGTGTTTTTGGCACACAGATCATTTAAAAGCCAATTAGACTTTGTCCAAAAGGACTGCACTTTCCCTAGAATTTAGAAGTGAAAGGCAGGGTCAGCAGCCTCTCTAGTTTTTTTTTTTTGCTTCACCCAGGAAAAGCATGCATGAAAGAAAAGATACCTGGAATTATGGTTCAGCTCTTGGGATATGTCATCCACCATGTCATTTTCTGATGCTTCATGGGCCATGGCTTTGCAGAGTTTACAGGCCACCAGTGCTTTAGCCATAGCCTCCTCCCCATGCTGCCAAAAGAAGAGGGCCATCTTCTGACGCTTCATAAGCACAGCCCACACCATCAGCTCGTGGAATGGAAAGGGAAAATGATTGATCTCAGGGTCATCCAAATCAATATCAACTTCTTCTTCTCTTTTCTTAGTTGTTTTCCTCCCTCGTCGCAAAGGGACATCATCCTGTGAGAATTGTAGAGAAAGTATTTTTCCTCATGGAAGGAATTCAATCTATTCACACAGTATTTTGGTACCTAAGATATCAAATATATTCCCTGCAGGACAGCTTTTTCAGCTTTTTGGATAAAATACTTCACACAATAAAATAATGACAATAGTATGGATTCATGCATTGTAATTAAGAAGACAGTAACCCCATACCTAAAAAAAAAAAAAAAAAAGAACTTCGGACTATCACTCTGAACTGTTCTTTCTCCCTGAAAACACCAAGGATCAAACAATGCCCAGAACTATTTTGAAATAGGCACCATTAAATAAAGCTAAGTATTCACTTCAGTCACAACATTATAACACATCCACCTTGTTCCTCCTAGGGTCAGTACCTACCCAGGGGATGTTCCCATCTTCTCAAGACTTCCTCCCTGCTTATTCCTAGTGTTTTCTCCTTTTATCTTCTCCCTAGAGTCAGGATCACTTTTCTTCACTCCTATTCCATGTTTACCCCTTCTTTCTCCAGCTCCACCTTGTTTTTATAGCTAGACTGTATTCTTTTGTTCCTGACACATTTTAGCCTACTTTTAGTCAGCTTTTATCAGATGAGCTGACCTGTTCTGTGCCACACCTGCAAACAGCAAAATGAAAGTTGTAGCACAAAATAAACAGACAAGAAAACACCACTATCTGTTTGAAGTATACGGATAGCCAGAACTGTCAACAGAATTGATGAAAATTTGGCCCATGTGAAGATTCCTGCATGATTCTCTTCAATGGCTTCATTTCTCTGAAATCTTTTTAAAGCTACATAGTGATCTGACTGAAACACTGCATAGGTTGACAGACTGAAACATTTTGTTTAATCTTCATCAAAAGAAATCTGATGCAGAGCCTTTCTTTATTTTGTTTATTTGCTAGAGTTTTATTAAGAAATGCCTCTAAACCTGAGCCTTGCATAATTAAGTTACCTGGATGAAAATCACAACCAGTATCTCTGTCTCATTCACAATTTGAAAACAACTATTGATGCCTTCATTACAGTGAACCTAAAAATTATCTTGATATAGCTTAAATTTGCCAAAGGAGGAAAAGACATTAAGATTTATTACAGGTCACCTACCTCCATTCCCAACAGTTTCAGGGCTTTTGGCTGTAAGAAAAAGTTAGAAAAATGTTATTTTTCACAGAAGGGTGAAGAAAAATTACAACTATATGTGTATGCATACATACTTGAGTGTGTAATACATAATTTATCAAATATAATATAGAGTATACAATATCCAATATATAAATAATCTACGTATTGCAAAATGTAATATACTCCACGTATACAAATCAATTAAATAATTACATATGTGTGTTAACTCAACCTTGAGTTTGACTCTATGTCACCAAACAAACAACAGAAAACATTCATCTGGATTCCAGTGTAAATCCCAGCTGTTTTGGGACTGTTCTAGTGGGAAGGAGACACAAATTACTACTAAGAGATACTGGCATGAGAGAATTTCTCTGGAATGCTCCAGTGTTTTAGCCATTTCCCTAGCACATTTTTACTGACTGTTACGAAGCTGCTCTACGTGTTGTGCCAGAGTCTCTGAAATCTCTACTGAAATGACTTTTTGGATGGAATATGACTAAAGGAAGGAAGTCTTTCCTGGCAGCTACAATTACTATCCTTCCTCTCAAAAGTGAAGTATGAAAATGTGAGACAGAAACAATCCTCTTCTCATGTTTGGCTGCTAACGTTCCACATAGCTGTTACCCTTTATAGTGACTTAGAACAGTATTCAGTGGTGTGCATTGCTAAAATCTGAACTGAGGCATGAAGTGACAATGTAAGGCAAAAATAGGCAGAACTACAAATCTTACTGCCAACAGTTAATCACACTTTGCTTCATGCTGGATTGGGTCAATGGCATTACGGATGACAACAAATACCTTTGGTGTTTTAGAAAGACAATAAATGTACTTTAGATTCGGAGTATTGAAACCTATCAAACAAGAAAACTCCAAAAAAGCAGACCAGTATTTTTACCAAGAGCCCACTGACTCTGTTGGTGCTACACACAGCTAGTAAAGCCTGTTTTCAGCTGTAGGTTTCTTTGTCCTCTTACCTTCAGACCACAAGCAAGAGGATGAGTCCTGATATATGACATGCATCTACCAAAACACAAATTTTCTCACCTTTAACTCAGGTACACTGTGATATGGTTAGTATAAATCAAAAGAGTCTTTCAAATGCTGTAGATACTGATAATTACAAATTTTAAAGTCAGAGGAATCTGCATTATGTTCTGGTCTCATCAGGGCAGCAGAACAGCCCAAACCAATAATTTTTTCATTAAACTCACATCTGTAGACTGAATAGTGTGTGCATGTGGATTCCCCTCAAAGCTGGGAACCATCCAAGAAACTACTGCAATCCCTGCCAATGGCTGCAGTCATACAGACCGCAAACAACTTGCTCCTTACCCTCTTCGGCCCAAATAAATTGTGGTACAGTGTTCTGAACCGCTTTCGGGTGTAATTGCAGCGATATGCTCCTCCCATCAGGTACTCTATCACCAAACCAATATCAATCAGGCTTATTCGGTAATCAGGAGGTAAATTTCCCTGTAATGAAAATAAAAAGGATCGTGGGGGAGGAAGAAATGATTATTATTGGCATTGTTAAATACACTTTTATAATGATGTTAGAATAAAATAAATTAAAATAGTTAAAAACAGGAATGTATTATTATGCTGGTTAATTAATTCACCTTAAAATAGATCCAACCGAAACCTGGATATTCTCGCTTGGAAAGAAGACATAAGTTAAATAAGAAGGTGAAGAACTTGTTGATAGTAACAGAAGATAGCGTCAGTACACAGTACTCATATTCTTCAGCTGGGGAAACAAGGAACATGACTGCAGAACAAAAAGCATGAGGATCAGCGCACTTGAAAAGTCAGGCACAATTGCTGAGCTAGTCCTTCAAGACGGCACCTCTGCTGCACCATCTGTCCCCCACATCTCCTGTCCTGGCATCTCTGCTGGCACCTCCTTGCACTGCCTTGTCTGCACTGCCAAGCCACTGTGAAGCGACATTGTGTGTTATCAATAGTTCACATGAAAGCAGCTCCTACATGTGATTCCCACCCTGACGTGTTCCTTCCCACATTCCAAGAAAAAGATGGAGGACAAGAGATGTGTTATCTGCTCTAGAGGATTTACACATTTGTTCTGGGAATTATGTACAAATAGACTAGTATATTTGCTTAAATTTCACAGCTGTTTTGAGGAAAGCATCTGTGTATATGAAAGTAAATATGAAAATTGTAATTAAAAATAAATCTGTGGTTAATTCTTTGGGGTTTTGGTTGAGAAGAAAAATATAGGCTTAGTAATTTTCTTGAACTCCCAAGGTATTTTACAGGAAATACCTCGAAGCACAGTAACTCTGCTACCTAATTTCCAGCAGTGCCAGTGAGATGGTGTCCCATAAAGATGAGCTGTGGTTGTGGCCATTGGCAGGATCCTGCAAAATATGTCCACCCACTCACTGTTCAGTTTCTGTTCCTTTCTTATCCTTATACTGTTAAATACAATCTGAATATCCAACAACTTCAGCATGCACCTTCCTTTTTGAAGGGAACAGTAAATATATATCTGCCTCATTGTCCCCAGTCTGTGAATTTCCTTGCACATATCTTCCTTGTCTTTACTGTCAAGCCTGGAAATGGCAACAATAAAGGTAGGAGTTGTCAGATATATATGGTGTGCAAATCTACGATGAAAGACATCACTAACAGGTTGTCTCCTCCTGCATTTTGGCCTGAGTCTGCATTTGAATCAAGTGGGCATTTCTGTTCTCCAGTAACAGGAAGACTGACAAGACACCTAGCAGGCCAGAACAATTTCAGAGTGGGCTGGTCTCACTCATGCAGGGGTGAAGTGCTCTTGGGGCTTCCTGGCAACAGAACAAAACCCGATCTACTCTTCTGTTTCCCCATGGAAACTCTGCAAGTGAAACTCTGACCCATTGGGCTAATGAGAAGGGACTGCCTCCAAACAAAATTTGCCTCCTTCTCTAAGTCACTGCTGCTGAATTATTTGGACCACAGTTCATAGTTCAGCAAGCAGTTCTCTACCAGGAAAGAAGGCATGATTTAGCAAACTGTGAATAAGTCACAAAGACCTGCTGATCTCATTAAAGACCCTACAGATTTACAACTCTGTCCTGTATGTCATTGTGCAAGAGACAGGGTTATAAATTTAAGGTGGAAAGACAGATGTAAGTTATCCCTCTGTGAACCGTGAGTGGCAGCTTGGAAAAAAAAGAAATTAGTAAAAAATTAACTTGTACAGTCAACATTGCCAAAGTACCAAGAAATTGTAGTATTTTGCTTCAAAATTATTTAGTCCACTTTAATAAAATAATCACATTTTCTATAATGATCTACAGCACAGATTACAGTCAGCCTGTAGCTGGTTTTATATGCTCATCAAAAGAAGGTTAATAATTCACAGGGAGCAATTTTATGACTGCCTTGTCTTGCTCGATATCTGCATGTCTGCCTGGCTTCTCTGCAGATTTGCTTATTAGATTCAGAGCAGAGAGGCACTAATAGAGAGCAGATGGCACCTGGTTTTACAGAAGAGATTGAATGGATGCAAAGATCCTCCTTCCTCTTCTGCTTCAGCCAGGAAGGGCAAAGCTTTTTTCAGTCTCTGCTCACCAAGGAACTGACATCATGCTGAGGATGCAAAGGGGAAGTAGTGCTGCAGTGCACTGGCACTGGCAATGGGCTGGACTTCAAAGGGATGGAAGATCAAGCACACTGCCCACCCTGGTACAGCCCTTGTGTTGCGGGGGCAAAAGCTGGGTGCAAAAGGTGAGCTGCCAGCTACATTTTAGTGCTGTCACTCAGCATATCCTTCCCACTCTTCCTACTCTTTGCCACTCCAACGGGGCAAACAGCACTATGGTTTGCACATTAGATTAGCTTATTTAAACACGGACATTAGTGTTCTGAACAGCTGAAATAAAATTCAACATAAATCTAAAAATTACACCTTATTATGTTTGTTTATTTGTTTTTCAGAATGCTCTCCTCTTTCCAGAATTCTTATGGCAATAACAATTTTTACCAGAACAAGGCCAAAGGCATTGGTGGAAGTGGGAGTAACCAGGACAGATATGTAGTTCTTCAGCAGATTCCTGCTGTAAGACACTAAAACTGAATGTTTTGACATTATTAACTTGAAAAAAAAAAAAAAAACACTTATTTTGGAGCAATTAAGAAAGCACAACAGGCCTCAGGGTCCATCATGTGTTATAATGCGTGACTTTCTTGATATAGTTATTATGATTTCTAAACTTTCATAAAGCGATTTAAATACAATTTTTTTAATAGAGTAACTTTAATGAAAGATGCAGCTAAACCTCCTAGGTAATACTGAAATGCTTTGCTACAGAAAACTTGTCAAATCGTAGCAGAAATACACATTTTACACAGACATACTTATGGCTTCATGCAAACCAACACAGAACTCCTTTTTCAAAGCTGAGCAGCCCTACTACAGCCAATTGGACTAGCCTTGTGAAGAGGGCTATGTATGTACCAAAGCATTTGCTTATCAACAGACTCTTTGAACTACCCCAGCAATGGTGAGCTGCCTGTAAACAAAGCTCACTGGTGCAAGCTGGCCAGAACACTTACCAGAACAGCAAGCGTTTGGATGGGTTAATTCTAGAACAGCCAGGCTGGTCAAGAATGACAGAGGAGAGGGTTTGATCTTGGGGTGTGATAGGTACACCAATTAATAATAAATTAACCTTTTAATGATGAGACAAACTCTTCAGCGCTAATATATTATTCATTTCCTGATGAAACTTCAACTTTAAAATATAGTATAGTCATAGTATTTTATTTCACCTAATATACATTTTCTTATTCAGTGGGCAGCAAATTGCTGTTTTTGCTTGTTGAGGAACAGATAGTACCTTCAAAGTTCTGTATAATACCCGCTAGTTCTCTGGAAATGTAGACATCCAGTGGCAGTCCACAATACAGGGCTTTGAAAAAAATATGTCAGCCCACAGTGAGTTTAAGATATGTGCCATTTTTGTATTAAAGAAGAAATCGATCTGCTAATTTCCACTACTTTTTAGCTAGTTCAGTCAAGGAAGGAGGTTTTTTTTTAAAGCAACCAGTAGAGGGCAACCTCTACTTAAAAAAAGGATGTTGGACTCAGTGTTTTTTCCTCCTTTCTCTGGATAGATCAGTTCCTACAGTGAAGGAAAAACTGTCATCCCTATTAAATTCTGTGCCCCTGGCAGAAGATGTCAAAGAGGTCATGACACAAACGATGCAGGCAGATTTCGCCTCGCATATGGTCGTGGAACTGAGAGGATCTAAAAGAGAGATGAACAAACACGGTTCTCTCTAAAACAGAGCCATAAAGAAGTAATTTGCCTTATTGACACGTGCAGAATATGAGCTCTCTGATTACGGTAAATTATTTAAGTCTTTCTCCAGGCCTCTGCAATTTGCTGCCTAGGCTAGCAGTCTTCACCGCAATTTGGATTTTGAAATCCAAAGAAGAAAATAAATTGGTGTTGGTCTGTGTATGTGAGTCCAAAAACAGGATGTGGGAATCCAACTTCTGTTGTGCCACTTTGTGAAACTTCTTTGCAGCACTAAGCAGACAGGGCTGTCTTTCAAAGCAAAGAACCTGCCAGTGATTTTTATAGCTCTGTAATACAATGGCAGTAGATTAATAACTTGTAAGCATCCATTTTCTATTTGGAAATTCACGATGACTTAGATGCAAGTAACATTTTATAATACAGCATACACCTTCGTGCATAGTGCAGTTTTTAAAATTGGGATGCATGCACAAAAGGCACATAGTATGCATGTCCTTCAAGTCTTGTCTCAAAGTGACATACTACACAGTTTGCATTTATACCTTGTGATACTCTAATTAAATCTGAGAGTTTGGGTATCTGGCTTTAAAATACATATATAAACTTGAAAAACTAGTATCAGAGGCATGGTCTAGTTTTC
The DNA here is from genome assembly GCA_013399715.1 of Alectura lathami. Taxonomy (NCBI): domain Eukaryota; kingdom Metazoa; phylum Chordata; class Aves; order Galliformes; family Megapodiidae; genus Alectura; species Alectura lathami. The sequence continues at coordinate 12,615 of VXAV01005472.1, read as the reverse complement.
ACAAACAGTGGGCCACTTAACTGTCAAAAAGTGATTTCTATTAAGAAGTTATTTCCATGAAGGTGTTTTCATTTAATCTGCTGTCAGATCTGCTGACAGATTCATGGCTTGGTTGCCTGGTGAGGGATCTTATTACTCAGGTGGAGGGCTATGGTAAGCAGTCTATTTCTTGTAGTGAACTATGTTTGTTCCTCATCACAGAACAAATGAGAAATAAAGTCACAGAGGTGCAGCTCTCTGATTAAGGTGCTGGATGGCTGCCCCAGCCTGTTTGTTTTCAAAGCCCTGAACTGTATTCTAGTATGAGTACACGTTGTCTTCACACAGTGGGAGTTACTGGAGACTTTGGATATGGACAGAAAAAAAGAAAGATGCATTTAAGGAAAAATCACCATCACCTAATATTTAGCAATCACTGTGGATAAATAATGTCATGAAGTATAATGTAAGTACATTTAATGCCAATGTCTATCAATGTACACCTAACAGTAATGATCCTCTTTGATAATTTTCAGGCCTTTTTTTCAATACCTCCTTAAAAATTACATCTTTTATTACGGATTTGGGTAAAGATTGATATTATTTAGTTACTCAACATAGAAATTGCTATGCCCTCAAAGAAGGACTTGGAGAGCTGATGCTGGAAGAGGGAGTGAGTTGTAAAAGTCTGTTTTAAAGTAATGAGACAAACATTGTTTCAAAACCCTAAAAGCACATAACTACACATTTAGTAATGAAAGAAATCTCATAACTTGGGCTTTAAAAGAAGCAGCCAGTTTGAACGCACTCTACCTCTTCTCTGCTCCAGTCAATGCGGTGTGTTCCCAAGAACAGTTATGATTTCTTCTGTAGACGTTTCACATTTTGGGATGACACTTAAAATACTACATAGAAGTGAACAGTAACAATTCCATTGAATCATAGAATCACAGAATAACCTGGGTTGGAAGGGACCTCAAAGATCATCTAGTTCCAACCCCCCTGCCGTGGACAGGGCTGCCAGCCACTAGCTCACTAGATCAAACTGCCCAGGAACCCATCCAGCCTGGCCTTGAACACAGCCAGGGATGGGGCAGCCACAGCTTCTCTGGGCAGCCTGTGCCAGCGCCTCACCACTCTCTCAGGGAAGAATTTCTTCCTAACATCCAACCTAAACCTCCCCTCTTTCAGTTTTAGTCCATTCATTCCCTCTTGTCCTACCATTATCCACCCGTGTAAAAAGTCGGTCCCCCTCCTGCCTGTAAGCTCCTTTCAAGTATTGGAAGGCCGCAATGAGGTCTCCCCGGAGCCTTCTCTTTTCCAGGCTAAACAATCCTAACTCCCTCAACCTCCTGTTCCTCCTGTGAGGAAACTCACAGGAGAGGTGCTCCAGCCCTCTGATCATTTTGGTGGCCCTCCTCTGGACCCGCTCCAACAGCTCCACATTCCCTCTGTACTGGGGGCCCCAGGCCTGGACACAGCACTCCAGGTGAGGCCTCACAAGGGCAGAGCAGAGGGGGACGATCACCTCCCTCTCCCTGCTGGCCACCCCTCTCTTGATGCAGCCCAGGATGCCATTGGCCTTCCTGGCTGCAAGAGCGCACTGCCGGCTCATGGCCAGCTTTTCATCTATCAGAACATCCAAGTCCTTCTCCACTGGGAAAAAATAAATTTTGAGAGAGAAGTAACACTCTAAACAAACAAATATGTAACACCCTAAAAAAATAAAGCCAACAGAAAGTCTCCCTAAACATCACTACTAATTATTCTATAGCATTACTTAGTAATTCTTATTAAGAATTCTTATTAAGAATTACTTCGTAATTCTTCAGCATTGCCACTCCCCGTCCCTATTTTCCCTCAGTTCTGCTCAGCTGTAAGTGATGGAAGAAACTACCAAAATCTTGCTCTTACAAAGTCTCCAGTCCCCTTTCAGTCTTCTCTCTAACTATTGCCACGTACAGTAATCTGCCTTCGCAAGTATGCCAACCTTGAGATTCAGTGAGTAAGGCTGCAACCTGCACATGCTCACAGAGCTGATGAGGTCAGTTCCAGGGTCAATCTCCTCACTTGATCCATATATTTAAAGGATGAGATATTTTCATTTATTGCTGCTGCTATAATGCTTCTAATCCTGCATAGCAAATACCTAAAGGCATGTGGAGACTCGTCCCTGTAACTATACCCTTCTGTGTTTCTGTCCTGAATTCCTAATGGCTCTTTATAACTCAAGACGCTCAAAATTAACTTGTTAAGGGGCAAAGGAGATTTGTTCTACCTCTTTTTCTATGTTTCTTCTGAGGAAGATGGCTACATTGTACCACACAACACAGAATAAGGAGCCATTTCAACAAATTAGGATCCAACACAAGGGTAACAGCTATTTCACACACTCAGAAGTTAATTAGCAACATGGAAAATAGCTTTGATGATAGCTGCAGGTATGGAAGAACACAGATAACAGCATAAAACCACAGGGTATACAAGAGCCTACAGCTCTGCTAGCAGAAGCACTACTACCCAAGCATCTAAAATCACAGCAAAAGCAAGCCCAGTACCTTGCTAATTGTGCACTGTATGCAAAAAGTTAATATTCAGTACACACAAACAAGACATTCTGTCATGGCAAGGGAAGAAGACGGTTCTGACTGAAAGCTCATGCAAAACAGAGATTGTATCTAGCTACAGAAAGCGACCACGACATTATCTCCAACCTACCGTCTACTGTACTCTTACCTTTTTGACATCCCTGACTAGATGATACAGAGTGTTGGATGGTCCGTGTCTCTGTAGAGGACAAATACAGAAGAACATAGTAGTTTTGCACTGTCCAAAGGCCATGCAAGAGGTAAATACTGAAATGGCTCTCTCAGCTTAGTAGTTTAAGAATCAGACAACTGAGAACACTTTAAATACAGTGTCATCTATTTTTAATTGAATTTTAAAAATAATTTACAATAGCAGTATTTCACTCAACTTCTTTTTTTTTGTTCAGTAAGAAAACCACAAAAACTGCCATACTGTCCCAAAACTAAAGTCCTGTATACCAGACTTGGCTCCAGCACAATGTATAGATCTTCTGTGAGGGAGTAGAAGGAAGAATAGCAGGTCAGGCATCAGGCTTCATGCTTTCAGCATCTTCACTTCCACCGTTGGTGCTCTGAGCCAAAGAGCCACTGACACAGATCAGGAATGACTCCCACCATTTTAATGGTGTGTTTTGTGGAGAAATACATTCATTATGTTGTGCTTTTGATTGTCGCCGATATTTCCAGAGACTCTCATCGAGGCCTCCGTGGCTGTGACTGACAATCGATGAGATCACTGTGTATCTGCAGTCAGTGTTTCCATACATACCCTGCTTCACATTTATCAACGCAATTTTAGGTACCCAGTTACTGAATGTGACAAAACTTTCCCACAATTCTTCAGAAAGAGCTTCAAATTTGCCTAAGTGATACCAAAACACTTGCAAACACTCTCGGTTTAGCAGTCACTATTTGCCACATCATCTTTGAAGAGACTGAATAGCAGTGGCCCCTGAACAGGTTCTTGAATGAAGAAGCCTCTTTTGTGGTGAAAACAGACCATGTAATACTACCGTCTGTTTTTTATACTTCAAGCAGCTTTTAGGTGCCCCTTTAATTCTATGAAAGCTAAAATGACGGCCAAATTTCTTTATAAACTTTTGAGGAAGAACATTGTCAAATGTTTTTTGAAAAAATTGGTATATGAAGTGCAACTTCCTCATTCTCCTGCAGGTTGATTTTAAACGTTTCTAGGGGTCTGCATTTTGCTATAGAATCAAGTAAACTCTTTCGGTTGACATAAAATTGATTCCTGTTCTATTAATTCTATTCTTTGTTTGTGTTTTCAGACATTTGCCATGGCAGAGGTCAGTTGCACTGGTCTGTAGCTTCACAAGTCACTCTCACGTCTCTAATTGAAATTAAATATTTTTTATTTAGTAATTTTTTGTTTTTAGTGCTGAGGCTGTCATGAATGCACTATGTTATTTATCACAATTGGTAGCCATGGGATTTCACAGCCAAGGTCTTTTGGAACTCTTGCATCAATAATTTATGATTATTTCTACGGCTCACAGTAAATTTATTCTAAAAGGTCTTATTTTAGATGTTAAACTTTTATGCTTTCCTCAAACTTACTCCCTGTAGAAACCCACTTTGGTATAAAAACTGCAGTGTTTATCTCCGTAACAAGAAAGTTCACAGGCATTCTATTCTTAGCACATAGTTGCACATAGTTGTTAGGTGATCAGCAAATTTTTAAGATAAAGATCAGATGGAAAGCTCTGGCTATAGGTTGGCAAAAGTTCCTCCATATGACTTGTTCCTCCATATTTTGCAAAAAAAAAAAAAAANNNGAAAAAAAAAAAAAAAAAAAAAAGAATAAAATAATTAATGAATTCTTTTCACATTTGATATTTTTGAAAGACTGACTTCTGGTCACAATCAGTGCAAAACAGCCCAGTGTGGCAGCTTACAATGGCAGGGCTTTGAAAAATACTGTCAAAATAAAAGTTTTTGAAAAGCCCTATGCAGTATGCCACAACTTCCCTCACACAGACAGAATTCACAATCCTGAGTTAGGCAATACTTGAAGATTTTTTTTCCATACCACTGTTTCAGTTCTGACTCCTTGGTTTCTCTTAGTAGGCAACTATGATCTGAATGCCAGAACGTGCCTTGGAGTTGGGAACTCAGAAGCAATTTGAACCTGTGAAATTTTATATTCATCTTAAGGACAAAGATGTAAAACTTGCATACAGGCTTTCAAAAGTCAAAACTGTAATTTTCTGAACTTTCTATGAAGACACAGACTTCACTGTAAAGACATTTGGCCCTCCTGAAATCATCATATTTCACCTTCAAATTCAGAATATTATCCCAGTAAGTTTACTTTTAATTGTTTTCTAGTGTCTAAGTTTGATTAACATTTGCAACATTTTTCTGAAAACAGAAGGGCCTATATTCTCAAGTATCACAGTCATACAGGCTCCTTCCAGCTAGCGCAATCTGCCTAGATCTGAGGTCCATCATACTGGAATTACAATGACCAGAAATCAGCCAGTACTGTGGAGGATTTAAGCCAAGTTTCACAAAATCCATAAAATAGATTAGGTGGGCAAAACACAGTGAGTTCCATTATGTGAGAGACAAAACTAAGAGACAGTGTGAACTTCTAACATGAAAAATTTCTGCATCAGATGTTGGCTGCCTTGTCATATGAGTAGGAGCTAGTACAATGAATACAGAGAGAGAAAATTTGCCTTAGGTTGGCCCTACCGTATTGTACAACTCTTCTAGCCGGGAGATGGTGAGAAAACGATGCATGCTTACTCCATTTTCTATGAGTAATTTCACAAAATCCACTCTGTCCAACACCAGTGCATCCAGCATTGCTTGCTCAAGGGAGCCCACCTGCAAAACAAATGATTAATTCAGGATGTTCCTGGGCATCACAGGCCATATCCCTCTTGTCCTGCCAGCCTGGCACAAGCAGGGAAACCTGACAAAATTCTGAGGGTTTGTTTGCTATGCTGAAAATGGGATAATCACAGTTTTACCCTGTATTAGTTTCTCTGGTTCAGGGCAGCATTTCAAAGATGAGTGTCAGAGTGTTACGGTTACATCTTCTAGGAAACCCATATTAGGACCAAAGAACCAAAACATATGAGACTGATGATGACACCTCCATACTATTCAGTATCTTGTTATTATCCTTATATCTTGCTTTTCTGACAAAAATTTTGTTTATATTGGGTTTATTTATTATGTATACAAACACTCACTTTAATTCTGTCTTTACTAGCTTTTTCCTCAGTTTGTGATGTTGAAAATCAGGGAAACTTTGACACTCAGGAAGTGGAAATAGTTTCACAAATAGCATTTCTTTGAAGGTCCAAATGCAAGAGGTCTTCTTATGCATAGCCTCTCCTTTTACATCTCTTTCAGGTTGGGGAGAGATGGAGGGATGAGAATGTACTTCATGCTTCCAGCTTCTAGCTTGCAAAATGATTGCAGCTTGCAGCATTTATACAAATTTTTGCTATGATGTAGCAATAAAGATAAGGACAGCTTAGTACCATTTAAATCTCTGCCATGTTTTGTTGCATGCTTATGCCCAGCATTGAAAGCAAGAGAAAAGGTCCTATTCACTCCATAACTGAAAAGGTAAGGATTTTTGAAACTAGATTTTAGATTTTAGGGGCAGCAACCTTCAGAAACCAACAAGGACATTTAAACAGAAGACGTTTCCTTTGTTATAATTTTCCCATGAGGAGATGAAAATGCTCATAGGGCTACCATATGAAATTTTCATGACAGTGACAAAACAATTGTCACAGTAACGAATACTGTGATCCCACTAAACCTTCTGAAAGAAGATGTGGTAGGTTTTAAGGGTGGAGACAGAGCCATCCTGTTTTTGCTGGATGACTTTTACCAATGTAAAAACTGCATCCCAAGTCAGGAATTGTGTCACTGGAGACTGCTCCTCCACTGCCCCTCGCAAGGTTCAGTAGCCCCTCTTTTTACAGCACTCCTAGAGTAGATGTACCCATGTTGACCCTGGGAAACAAGACTGGCTGGGGACTTGTCCCCACAGCTAGTGGCTGGAGCATAGGATGGGGCAGCTGAAACGCGGCACATCATTGCAGAGCAGCACTAGGCACAAAATTAGCATTGGCTCAGGTCTGGAACCACAGCTCTTCTGTGGTAACATCACTGCTTGGCTCTCATGCTCCACCTGATGACCTCTTACACCTGTGCATCATCATTTTGATGTATGTTCATCACCAACTTCAGTATTTTAAAGTATTTTTAATTTGCAGCCTGATATTTTAACATGTCTGTTAATAGATGCTTCTTTTTCTCAGTTTGCAGAATCATTTCTTGATAGTATTAATGTGTTGCTTCCTCTTTTTTTTAAAGGTGCAGTCTCAGTGTTGTGGCATCATTAGATGTCACCATTGCCTTGAACAAATGAATACAGTAAGATGTCTGTAGCCTTGCCTGTCGGTTGCTATGAATGGGAAATTTATTTTTGACTTGGAATATGACAGTATAATTTAAAACGGCTTAAAATCACTAATGCCAAAAGAATGGATTTAATGTTGTGTAAGGTTTAAGGTGTTTTCTGTAGAAGATGCTGCATATATATACTGTACCGGCCACTGCTGCCCATAAATAAAGATCTGACTGCGAGCGATGTCTACTCTGTTCCAGGCTAAAGCCAGGCTCAGCTGGTCGGGAGCAGATGCGTTAGCTCCTGTGTATACAGAGGGAAGTGTGGGGAGGAGAGGATGAGAAAAAAGAAACAAGACATACTTCAGACACAGTCAACAAACCACCTTAATAATTCCTCTTAATCAGAAGTCTCACAGATGTCTATGTCATTTGTGCAAATGATTTCATATTAAAACAAAACAAAACCTTTCATTATCCCTGGAATAAAGTCCCATTTCTCACACCTAAATCTATGGCCCTCAGATTGTTTCATAAATATTAATAAGTTCCTCACAACCCCCTTGAGAATTTACACATGGATATTGCCATACGCAACTTGTGGAGGAGTGAACTGCTCTTCCTTCTCTCAGAAGCCAGGAGGGATACTGACCTGGTACAGGAATACACACACACTCACACGTGTGTACACATGCACACACACACGTACACTGAGCAGTTACAAACAGATTGAACTCATGCAGGCCCCACCAATTTAAATGAACATACAATTTATGCACCTCTTTTATGCATCCCTTCGTGTACAAGCATAGGAATTCCTCCTCAGATTGTATTTTGGGGTCCTGGTGGAACAGATTTCCCTTCTCACCAGTGTTATTCATGAAAGCAAACACTTTATAAAGCTGTTCTCATGGTATAACATCACAATTACATAAGAAACTAAGCAGACGATGTGTTTGGAGATATCTGTTTGGAAGGCAGGGTATGTTTTCCCTTTAGTTTTAAAGGATGCTGTGGGACATTCCTGCCCTGCTGTGCTTTTTCATGTTTCACTAAGGATTTCAAGGTTATTAACTGATTCGTAATATTAAAGCACTGTTTTTCTTTCAGTGTCACAGTGAAAACTGGCCTGAATGAACTGATCAACCAAATAAATAAAGGGTAAAGAGCCCTTCAGCTTTTAACTACCTACAGGCTTATAGAGATTAGATGATTGTATACAGGCCCAGTTTTTAAAGGCATAATACATCCACATTTTTCTTGACTTCAATAATTCTCATGCTGACAAATGGTGCTCATAGTAAGAGGACAAACAAGAGCTTTTCATTACTTCAAAGCAGTTCTGTCCTCATTTCAGTACTATTTGAAATCATGGACTGTTTCTGCTGAAATAGGACTCTGAAATTAGAGGCATAGAAAACATACAGCATAATGTGGTGGCTGCCTAAATCCTCTGTGAAAGATCAGTTCAGCAGACTCCAGGGAAGCTTAGCTCACAGTTTAATTTCCTAACTCACAGCTTTTCAGTCAGTTCACTTTGCTAAATACTTGGCAATACCTAAGGAAATTATTTGGTATATAGATCATCCAGATCATTTTCATTTTATTACAGAAATGAGCTCTGATAAAAAGGCTGGTAATACAAGAACAGAAGGATAGATAACAATGAAGAGAAGAAGAAAAGGCAGTGAAGACTGTAAAACACCTGTCTATGACCAAGAAGATACAAGAACACCCTTTGGATAAGACACAGTTCCTCATGGGTGGTGACAACGGCACCTGAACCTTCCTGAATTTCTTATGCAAGAAACATTCAAGAACAGAAAATATTTACCTCTGGGAAGGGCAAAAATGCCTCTACAGTTTTATTTATAAAAATGGAAAAAAAATTCCTACGTTGGGTATAATACCATAAATTTAGAATAGAGAGCAACTAATACTCTCCCTCTTTCCGAAGCAAACAACAGCATCTCTCAAAACATACTTGGATCTCTTCCTTCCCATCTGCATGCCTGCAGGAGAAGGGGGAGTGCCGTGGCAGGTGCTCAGGCGAGGTCTCTGCAGAGCAGTGGAGGGCGCAAACAGGTGAACTCCAAAACCCAGGGGCAGTGATGGTGATCCCACCACCGGGCACTATTTTGCACATACAATGGGGAAGGTCCATATCCTCGCTTTGCTAAACTGATTGCTGCTTACAGTCTGGGTAGCCAGTCACGCTGCCAGGTTAGAAACCATTTTGGATCAAGAATGGGTCAGATGGATGGGGGAAGGATTGAAAGGGCTACATACATCGCCCCTACTTCAGCCAAAGCTAAAGCCAAATCACAGAGACTTAGTATGGCTCCAGGTGAACACCTTCTGATCCCTAGCAAGGAACCCTCCCCTGTCTGTGCTAAGGAACTTAGCACCCCTGGGCTGTTTCATGCTTTAGGAAGGACCTGGCTGCAGGATGAGAACCTCTGGTGCATGTGAAAGAAAAATTGGCATGAGGCATGGGGCAACCACTCATCAGAATTGCTTTTTTTTTTTTTTTTTTTTTTTTTTTGAGAATGCTTGTAATTCCAACATGCTAGGCTTCCCTGCGTGGTTGTCAGGTCCATGTGGGTTACACTAGTGTTACATAGGAGGAGAACCAAAATAACAACCATAAATGTTTATGCAGAACAGCCCATAGCCCATGGATGCTGTTTAATTGATTTTATTCCAGGATGGCCCAAAGAGTTTTAACTCAAATGAAAATGAATGTATTTGAGCTATTTCAGGTGAGATTCCATCCAGCATTAAGACGTGAAAATAATTCCACTAGTAGAAGAAGTACAGTTTTGAATGAGTGGGATGGGCTTTCTTGAGATATTGCCTCATTTCAATCATATTAATGATTGCAGCTGGTGTCACAAAGTATGGATTTGAGTCAGTGAGAAGAACCCAAGAAGTGACTTCTGTGAAGATTCATCTTGGTTATGAGTATCACTGCAATGTACTCAAATAAAAGCAGAAGGATATTTAAGAAATCAAAAAGTAAGGTAAATAACATGCTGTGCTTATCAACTCAATACAGAGGATCATACTGGAACCACTTCTTAAGCCCTTAATTCTGTTTGTGGTGTGAAATTAGCATTTCCTGTTGCCACATTTGTTTAATCTCATCTCATGGAAAAAGTCTCTGCTTAGTTCTGTTGTATTATTTAAATCACCATAGCATATATATTGCATTAAACAGTTTTTTAGTCAAGACATGACTAATGTCTATGTAATATTTACTCAGTTCTGATGTCTGGTTGAGCAAAAGATATCTTCCTCAAAAGAGTTCTTTAGATAATACAAGTAATATCTGCATTTGGGGTCTTTCTTCCCCTCCTGTGCTCCTAGAAGTAAAATTCAATTTAAGATGCAATGCATTGGTTTGGTCCTATTTTATTTCAACACAGATTTTGCTAAATACAGTTATATGTTAGAAAATGCAAGGAAGTTGAGATCTTAAAGTAACAAGGAGATCTGTGAAAACTGTTCCTGAAGGTGTAAACTCTATGCTCTTACACAACCATCCAAGAGACACTCTGCTCGTAAAAAGTCCATTCACATCAGATAACCTATCCAATGTCTTAGGCCAAAAATGCAATACACTTTGATGGTAACGCCTGGGACTGTGAACTTGAATCTGCATCCTAGGTGAGCCAGGATACAGTCCAGAAAATGAGTGTCACACCCTTGCAAGAGCCCAAATTACTGAGGAGATAAAGTACAGGTATACTGTATAGTATAGTATACTGGCCAGTACAGTAAAGTATACTGGCCAAGACTTGCTGTGACCAATGTAAAACCTCTGATTGATGCTCTAGTTATAGTCTATGATACTTAGTGGTCAGGAATCTGAAAAGCTGAAGTGACATAAAACTGATCTATATAGGCAGGAATGGTTTTTGGACATCCATTTCCACAATGCTTTTAAGCACGCCAGCACCCTCCTTGATCCATCATTTAAAGAAAAGACTAGAGGATATAACAATTCAGATTAACTTTCCACTCTGTATCTCAGTGGGTCTTACAATATCTTCTGCTTCAGAGTTTGCAGCCCCTTTGGAGAAAGGGCTGTTTTCACTGCATTCACTATGAGCACCTTCCTGAAATTTAGCAAATCAATTGGCAATAACAAAGCTGATAGGAAGTACAACTGTGGGGGCAGAAACCGGACATCTGGCCTAACCTGAAACATACTGGACTGAAGTAAAGTTAATCTGTCTGTGTCAGTGATTTCATGGTTGACAGACCATCACACAGTCTTCCAGCACCGCATGATGGCTGTTCAGTGAGCATGAATCATGACTTATTCACAGGCTGGAAGAAATGAGAGATATCAGGTCTGCATTAGTGTAACATATCTTATCTCAGAGGGTTATGTGCATATATCATTAAGTACCTCTTTTCCAGTATTAACAATTGCACTGAAAAAGCTTCTGGAGCACCAGCTGAAACATGAGCGGTACTGTTAAATATGTTCCAGACATCGAAACAGCCTCGTGAACTACGATCTTTGATGGCCTTTCAAAACAAAGATATTTTAGCACTTTAGTGGGCATAACCGTGTTGGACTGATGGTTGGACTAGATGATCTTAGAGGTCTCTTCCAGCCTTTATGATTCTATGATTCTGAAAGGCAACCATCACAATTTAAAAAATCACCCTGGATTTCTGACTTTTTCATTGTGGGAGAATAGAAATAATGCTGTTACAAAATTTATATGGACAAATTGCTTATTCTTGGTTAGTTGCTTAATAGTGTAGTTATACACAATGCATATTTTGAAAGAACAGAAGAGCAGACTTGTTCTGAACATCTTTTAAATACCAAACCTCTGTTCTCAAGCACAATGAGAAATAAGGCCTACATATTAGTTTACTACTTTTGAACTTGCATCTATGGTAAAGAGGATGGGGTTGTGGGACTAAAAAGTTAATCTTTTCCAAAACTTGTTTTTTCTTTGTTGAGATCTTACTGTTAGCAAGTGTATGAACTTCTGCTGAAAGCTAAGTAACTAAAACAAGTCAGTGGAATGTAGGTCTGTGGTTCTTAGATGTCCTTCATACACGCTTTGCTCATGTACCCAATTCACCTAAAATAACTTTGCTGTCATTCTTTGAAAACTGCAGCATTAAATGGTCAAAACTTTGTTGACTGTTTATAAACTTTTGTGAAATTCCTTTTGCTAGATTGCTTAATAAATTAGTAAGTTCTGCTTCCATTCTTGAAAGCCAGGGACCAAAATAATACACAACATTAATGCTGTGGTAGTCTTATTTCATCATTCCTTCCAAAAAAGCATGAGCTGTAATCTCCATTTTCTGTAGGGAACTGTTTTTCTTTTATTTAAATGAAAGTATTAATTGTTAAATTTGGAAGCACATATATACAATCAGTGTTAATTTTTTTAATCACCTTGGTAGTAGTGTAAAATATTATTACATCTTAATGTTGTCTCTTTTTCTGAAGAAAGAAATTGTGTTTTCTGTAGAGATCTGATTACTTAGAATTCTGCCTCCTGGCAGTATGTATATAAGGCAGTGATTTGAAGGCTTCATATCTGTATTTAGAAAGCACTGTAATTCTAGGAATTGTACTAATTCTGTGCAAGACATACCAGTCAAGGTACTA
>VXAV01005471.1:119550-160659 GCA_013399715.1 Alectura lathami | reverse complement strand
GTTTTGGAAAAAATGACTTTAACAAAAAAAAAAAAAAAAAAGTACTTGTTAATTATCTGCAGGTTCTTACTAGGTTTAAAAATCAGTGCTGTGTTTCTGTTCTGTAATGTTTGCTTCTCCTGAATAACAGTCCAACTACCTTTCTAATGTCAAGATTATTTCAAAACCGATTACATAGGTGTGTGTAGTCATAAGAAGCTTTTCCACAGAAACAGAAATTCTTGCCAGAATTATTAAGATTGGAAACTGTTTTATATTATGTTGTGAAGTGCTTGATGCATCCAGGCTTTCAGAATGCCATTTTTAAAATGCATTCAGCATCTGATTTTTGATTGGTATCTTATTTCATTGTTTTACTTGCATATGAATAAGTTAGTACATCCACTGGTAGAACATGAAGGATCTGAGTCGTATTTTCTAAAGCTAGATGTCTTAAATTTGACTTTTAACAGTAAATATAAAATGATAGTTACATTTGCTCATACTTTAAAAGACAGGATGACACGATCTTGTAAAAGCTTAAAATTATTTCAAATTTTCCATTTAAATTTTACCATCATGCTGTATCAACATCTAGTTACAACACAGTTAAAGTTCAAAAATTCTAGCATAGAAATTGAGTGTAGTTATTATTCATATTAACTTCATGAAGTCTTGACTAGCTGACATCGGTCTACTTGAGAGATGCGTACTTGTTTTTAACTGTAGAATATCCCAGAACATCATCAGTCTCTTGCTTCTCCCACATGTTCATCTGATCAGCAGTTTGCTTCATGTCAAACTGTCAGCTGGCTGGAATTCCTGCTGGGAGGTTGCTTTAAAATGGCAGCTGTCATTCAGAAAAGTAGGAATTGCTCAGAGCTATCCATGAAGCAAAACACATGACTTAATGGTAGTTTAAAATTGAGATGCATTTTCTGACTTCTTAGATTTTGTAGGTTTTTTTTTTTTTTCTGAAAGCCTAGATGTAGTCTTTAGAAAGAGATTTTCTTTTAAATTGTAAAGCTGAAAACTACTTCTGAAGCTATCTTGAGCATCAAGATTCCTTCATAGATGTCCAGCTTACCAGGCGTGGATTTCCAAACTCAGTGAGTCATGGGATATGAAACATTCCCAGCATTTGTAGAAGCTCAAAATCAACTATTGTTTTCAGTATTCTGGTGTAAAAGCAGTTGTTAGTTTTTGATTTGTTTCAGTGAGAATGAATTCATCCTACAGAACGTGCATTTTTTGGGGGAAAGGCTCGAACACTTGCACTTTGGAAAATGATGCATGTTATGTGTCTTGGGAATCCAGCTCCTCTCTAAAGAAAGGTGCAATATTTTTGTCTAACTTTTTAAAAATAGAAATTCTTGGTCACTGTCAATTTTTTTCCCATTAGGATGAAATTACCAAAGTTCGTGCAGATAACAAGTTACACCTAAACCTAGAGAAGAGCAGAGTGAAAGAATTGGTAAGTTCTGGTTGCTTTCTTCTAGAAACGTCTAAACCCTGAATAATCCCCAAATCTGGGTAAGAGCATCAGTTTCACATTAAACTATAGTATTGTTCATTTTCAAGATGCTATGAATCCAAATTACTCATCCTTATGGTGCTATAGGATGTCAGTTTTCTGTATGTCTCTCTCTTCTGATACTGTTTTAGTTCCAGCATTAACATACTTCAGTTAAATATTTCAGATTTGCATTTAAATGTGCTGACTTGGAGGTTTTCTGTATTACTAGTATAGAGACTATACCTAGAGAATGTAGTGTGACTGGTTTGTGAAAATCGTTGTGATTTGATTTTTATTGCAACTGATACTGATACAGATTGTTTTGAACTTTGAAGTATCTGGTAGAACTGAAATGACAAGCTCCTAAGTCACATTAACGTAGATAAAAAGTAGAAGATAAAAGTTTTTGCATTTGGTGCGGCACTCTAAATAAAATCTATACCTTTATATCTTTTTCGAACAGCTTTTGGGAACTAAGATTGTATCATTTAAATTGAAAGACCTTTTAGAGAATTTTACTCCCAATTTTATTTTTAATTCAGTCCTTTTATCACAGGTATGTGATGAAGAAGTAATACTTACCTGCAATCAGTGCAGTAAGAACAGTTCAAGTGGAAGTCATTTGGTTTTTGTGCGTCTCCCTTGGAAGTTAGTCACAGCGATGAGTTCAGATAGCAGCTGTGTCAGTGATTTATTAGGCTAGCAGTCTGTTATCTCATGATAGATACTTGAATAAAAGACAACTTGAGCATACAGAATTCATGTTTGAAGATTAATTCTTTACGCTATTGTTTGTTTAAAAATAGCTTCATATGATCTACACAGATAATATATTTCATCAGCTTCTGCAGCACTTTGGGTTTCCAAAGCATATTTAAACCCATTTCACAGTCAGTGAATTAGGTACGAATATTTTCTTGCACATTTGTGCAGAATCCTGGAATTCAGACTCTGTTGCTCGGAACACTGCATTATTTTCACTGCCTCTCGGGAAAAGCAAGCTTTGTGTGTGTGAGTTTCCTCTTGAGAAAGTTGACCAACTTCTTAGTCTGTCATGTAACTAGAGTTTCATAGTTCCTGTGAAAACTGCTCTTTTCCTTCCCATGCTCCCCTACTTTAACTGGCATGCATCAACTGAAAAGGAAAAATGCAGATGTATGTGGAGAAGGTTGTAGCGTATATGCTGAGCTAGGGGAGAGACGTAATCTGGTATCTTCTGTAGCAGAGCATCGTTGTAATAATTTACCTGGATCCCAGTGTGACTTACGACTAAATGTCTAGCTTTGTGAGAATAGAACTCAGGATGGTTGAAGGTTACTGTGCATTCGTACTGAAATGCCGTTCAGAAGAGAAATGTCCTAAGCTTGAATTGATTTAACATAAAGTACTTGAGGTAAAATGTTCTTATACTTCAGTTCTGCTTGAAATAAGTGCTGAAATAAGTGCTGAAGGAGGGTGTCTTTATTTGCCAACGCTGATGTCAACTATTTTTAATCTTCGAAACTGTAAATGCTTTAAGTTCATTCCACTTTACATTTCCTACAGAAGTCTTCATTGCTTAGTGTACATCTGTTTAAGCCCTGATTTATATTAGCAATGATATAGATGTGATTTAAAATCCTGAATACAGTACAAAAGTTTATTGTATTCATGTGTTCGTGCACCATGATGCCTCTAAATGTACTGCTTAAAAATATCAAGATGCATCTGACAAAACTGAATTTTCTGTGTTGTGAAACGGGGGCTTCAGGGAAATTCTCCCTGTTTAACTTCAGGGTGGGGTTAACCTCGCCTTCCCTCTTCTTACATACTTGTGTTATTACAGATGTGTCTGGATCCTTTGTAAGAAAAGGATGCATTTCACTTTCTTAAAGCTAAGTTTAAAAACCTTGGGTCTGACCTAGACAGTTCTAGCTACAAGGAAACCTGAACAAATACAGAGGCTTGCAGAATGTAAATTACTAAAAATATATGTATATATTTGGCTAATAGCATCTGTATGAAGTTAAGCAGAAACTATTTCAATCTATTACATTGTTTATTTTAAATGTAATACTACCTTTGATAATGATGATCAGTGTATTAATGCGAGGTCCTGTTCTTATGTGAAACTTCCCTTTATACACGATTTATAAAAGAATCTGATTTTCAAAAAATTTTGCCATCTTAACGCTTTCAGGCATTTTACATAAATAGATGCTACTGAATTTTCTGTCCTCGTCTCCAATTTGCAGAATTTAGCAACAAATGTTTAATTAATTGTAGACATGATATTATTTGTCTCCCTTTTTTCTACATTTGTAGCCTTATGCTATTTCTTAACTTGATCTTCAAATCAGTCAAAAGTTCAAATAGTGCTCTAGATATTTAAAGAGAGATTTTTCAGTGCTGAGGCATTTATGTAGATTAATCTGAGTTTAATATTGAAGTGGGATAAGCTTCCAGACTGGAAGAAAAAATAAAGCAACTTTCCACATGGGAATGTCAACAGATGAGGCTATTGCTGTGTAACTGAGGGTTCTGAGGCTGCAGTCTGATGACCTGAATACTCTGCACTATAGACGGATGGTTTAGCAGCTGTCCCAGGAATAATTGGTTTGCAGTAGTGGGTAGGAACCATTACACATGTCAAATCTTGCCTGTGCAAGAGTCAGGCAGGTACCCTGTGCACTTAAAGGTGCGCTTCTTGAATCCAAATAACTGTATTTGGTAAATAAGCCACAACTTGCAATGTTTCACAAACCAGTGGCTTAATGTGAAATACAGATGTTCTGTATTTACCAAATGGAGGATTCTCAATGGTATTCCATTCTGACCATCTCAAAATTTCAAATGGTGAGCACCTGTAATGCTGGTGAAACATCTTTGATAGCTGGGTGTGCTCTGACCACTTAAACTACTCCTCTTACTGAGGAAAGTGGATGGTTCAGTCTTAGCTTTTTGGTGTTTGTGTGCTCTGTGAGTTAGCTGACTGTTGGAGAGTTGTTCTGTAGAATCACTGTCAGAAATGCAGATCTGCCAACTTTCCTGCCAGCTGCTTGTTAATATACACCATTGTTGCAGATGATGATTTTCTCATGGAGTCGTTGCACTTTGCATTTCAGAAGTGTGGTTGAACGTCTGTCTAGATTCTGCTTTCCAAGGGACAGCAGTCACCCTGCAGTACTCCTCAGCTGTTGTCAGACAACATTCTTGTTCAGTTTACTACAAAACTTGGAATCAAAGAACAGAAAAGGAAACCTGGTTTTAACTTTTTTTTTTCGCCCTTCCAGTATTCGCTTAATGAAAGAAAACTACTTGAAATGAGGACAGAAATAGTGGAATTGGTAAGAACTTGATAGCTGATTATTATAACAAAGCTTTTTGTACTTTTGTTTTAGAGCTGCTGTTCTTTTTAAAGTTGATCATGTGTTTAGACACTTCAATGCACAAAATGTCATTGAGATTTATTTTTTTTTATGTGCTTCCATATTGGTGCAGATAACTGCAGTGTCTACAGGATAAAAAGGCTTTCATATGTATTATTAGATCTACATGCATTATGCATATATATATATATATATTTTGAAACTTCATGCATGTAGCATTTTCTCTAGACAGAATTTTAGGTTTTTTGTGTGTGTTTTTTTTCTTTGTTTTTAAATCATTGACTCTTTCCATGTTCAGTGGAAGTGAAACACATCGCTAGATCGATTTGGCTTCATTTTAGAGGAGGCTTTTACTAAGCTCGTGATTTTGTTTCATTTCTCTACTATACAGCATTATCCATAGGAAGGCATCTAGCAATAGGTCACTAACAAATCATTAACTGATTACCGTGTTTCTGTAGTGCTGATTTGAAAATATCAGCACCGCAACAGCTGTTGTTCTGAGTTTACGAGTTTGATCCTTCAGTCTTTTCTGAGTAGTAATTCCATCCAATTTTTTTTCATGAAGTCCTATCCTCTGTCATAATCAGATCCTGAACTTGCCTGTAGCTGTTCTTGTTGTAGAATTCATTGCAAAATGAAGAAATGCTTTTTACATCAGAAGACCCATTCTGGTGTTTCTAATGGTCCATACATTTTCATGCTCCAGTATGTTTCTGTCACAAGAGGCTCTAGCCTTCTCAATAGCTATTATAGTCTGTCATTTGGCCCACAGATGTTCAGCTGAAGTTAATGATTATGCTGCTAGATTGCGATAAGAAGGCACCTAGTTCTGCCACATTCTAGGTTGCTTGTTAGCAAACATGTCATGATACAAGTTTACTGAGTTCACCAAATTACTCAATTCCTTCGAAATAATAAGCTAGGAAGGAACTTGTTTGCTCTGAATGCAAAGCATTTCATTCACGTGCATTGAAGGAGGAGACAAAAATGCAATGTAAAGGAGTGGGTCACATTTCTAGATAAATGTCGAACTGTTCAAATTGTGCTAGTTTGCTTTGTTTTCTAGCATGCACAACAAGATAGAGCTCTGACCCAAACAGACAGAAAAATCGACACAGAAGTTGCAGATCTGAAAACAATGCTTGAATCGCACAAACTCGATAATATTAAATACCTAGCAGGTAAGGAATCAGATGGTGAAACTGTTAAACCTAACGATGTCATGGCAAGCTATCCGTTGACTGTATTCATAAAGATACCAAGAAAATTCTTGGTCTCAATGCATTATTTGTGTACTTAACGCAGGGAACTCTTCTGTGTCTTGCTGCTGTATTTTGCATGGGTTGTGGCTGTATGCTTTTTCCATTCTTTGCATTGTAATGATGTGTGTGAGAAATCTAAAAGGCTGGCTGGCAGTGAGGGTCAGAAGGCTCATCTGGGCCTGACTGAATTTATAAAAGCAGCCTGCTGCATGCGTTTCTAGGATTTCTGTATCAGTCTGATGGAGCGCTATCTACAAAATGGAGCACCTCTGGTTTTTGATTGTTCATAATCACATTCTTTAAATACTTACTTTTCAGGCATGTGCATTAGAAAAAAAAAAAAAACATAATTGCTCTAGGTAACTTAATATTTTGACAATTTTCTGCTGAGTATGTAGTGCTATTACATGGACAGCTTTACAGTGGAAGTTGTTCTGATTTAGTCTTCTTGGTTATTCTTTCACAATAGATTTTGACATAAGAACAATCAGGTCTATAGCACAGTATGGTAGGGATATCCTTTGCAGAGAGCCATTACTGGAAAATAATAGGCAATGTATTAAAATGAGAAAATGTTCTTTTCCCCACCATTCCTACTCAAAAATGTATTGAACTCCAACGAGACGTAAAAAATTAAAATGCAAGTTTCCTTGAAGTGCTCCCATTGCAAACAATGGCAAAAATCTTCTGTGTGTATGTCTAGAAACCAGAGGCTGATTACATTCAGTAGAACTTTTTTTTTTAAATGCTATAATATGGCTTATCAGTTTATTTATTTGAATACTTGACTGTGATTTAATAATCCTGTTACTTCCTCATTTTACAACTGTAACTTGCCATATTGATCTTTTTTTTTGAATGGTAAGTGGCTAAGGGTGTTTTCTTTTTTTTTCTAACCTTTTGATAAGTTTTCCAGACCAATTTCCCTGCATTCTTCTTCCTTCCTCCTTCTTTGTCATTTTTGTGCCCCTCTGGCTTGATTTTTTTTGTGTGTTTTGTAAATTAAACAATTTTCTTATGTGGGAAGGGGGTGGTGATTACACCTTTAGTGTTGTAGTAAGATGTGTACTTAGCTTTCTGAAGAGATGTTCCATGAGCTAATGATACCTTGTCTCTGTCTTCTCCAATTTTATTTTCTTTCAGGTTCAGTATTTACATGCCTTACTGTAGCACTGGGATTTTATCGTTTATGGATGTAATAAAGCATCAGTTTAAAGGGACTTCTACTGTCTTTTTTTCTGAAAAACAAAGACATTTTATCTTTGCCTCAACTTCAACCAAGTCTTGAATGTTTAATTTATTCTTTTGTGAAGCAGACTATATTGAGAATGTAACCAAAGACGTGCCTAGAAACAAATCATTCATGTGTTATGCATATTTTGAAACTTACCTCTGATCAACGCGTGGTAAAAAGCATTGCTGTATTTCCCCTCATTCTGAACTGCAGCACACCTGCTGCTGCAAAATGCCATATGTGCAAAGGCTGGCGTGGACGGCAGTTGTACGGGGCTGCGTGCTGTAGAGAGGAATCTGTAGGAATGGCGTTCTGCTGTGTGTTTGGATGTGTGTACCGGAGACGGTTGCGTGTATCGGACTGGAATTGTGATTGTTAAAAACGTGTTTCAGTTTTATATTGTGGCTTGGAGGCACTCTTGTGTAAGGATTTGTATTAACTGATTCATGCTCACTTCTGTCCTTCTAACGCTTGTTCATACAGTTACTATGATCAAATACGTCCTGCCGTTTTTACAACAGTGCAGTCAGCAGCTTGTTTTTCAGATGACTGTCCGATCAATCGTCTTTCAGGAGGGTACTGTGTACCAATAGCAGTGTTTGCTGCTAGTTTTTTTGATGTATATTTGTAGTGGGTTTTTTGTTTTATTTTTTTAACTAACTCAACTTTGATGCATGCAAGTTTCTGATCCTTATTCCATATGCTAGTTTTTAACCTGACCACTGTAACTGGAGGCTTGAAATGCAGTACAGTACGCTACTGTTACTGTATGGTTAAATGGCACAAACTGTCTCTGGTGCTGCTTTCCAGATGAAAGGGAATTGATGCTTCTGTAAAAGATTTTTTTTTTTTTTTTTTAGCTGGTGGTTATGAAGCAGGATCATGCATACATGAGGGAACTGCAGTACTGCCTGTCTTCTGTTTTCTTGTTTTATTTGAGAAAAAAAAATTCTGTTGGCACTTCAAATGTGGAACTTTGATAGTGATTATAATGACGAAAGCAGTAATTTCGTCTCCTTGCTTCTTAGGAGACGAGAACAACCTGTGCACTGGTTATAAACACCGTTAGAGCGCAATCTTGGCTTTGCTTGATGAAAGTGAAGCTGTTTGGCTGCTTTGTGCCTGTATCATAACTATTTAGCTTTCTTGATGGTTGGGAATGCCCACTCTGATTGTATGCAAGGACAAAGAGGTGGATGCCTGTAACAATCCTATGCTGAACTGAAATAAAGAATTTTGGATATTTCATAGAATTATGATGTTTTCATTATGAGTACAACTTTTCAAAATAAGTTGAATTTTTTTTGTTATTAAGGTAAATCACTGTTCATGGGACTTTCTTAAAGCTAAGAATTAGCAGAGTCAACAGCCACTGTAACACTCTGAAAGAACAGTCAATAAAGATGGTTAATTTTGCAATAATACTTTCCCTACACCAACTCAACAGCCCCTCTAAATCGAATGAACCTGTATACAAGGTCTTTACTTTTTGCTTTAAAAAATATATATATTTTCGAACTGTAGGACTTGATACTTTCTCAAATAGAGAAGCTATAATTTGATGTTTGGAATTACCTCAGTGTTGATTCCAGTCTTTTCAGGACAGAGTCCTATATGTGTCTGTGAAATCAGTACATCTTTACCTGTATGCCCTGGCATCTGATTAATAGTTGCTGAAATAATTCTTTAGAACTAATTTTAAATACAATGTGTTTGGCTAAAAACAGATATCTATGCAAATGGGCTTTTTGGGGGGGCAAGTGGAGGGAGGAAGTGAAAGATTACAGAATAGCATTGTCCTGGAATTAGCAAAGTCAGAAAAACTGCACTTTTTGGTGAGTGTTCTGAACAAGGAATAATACTTATACGTCATTCAGGAATAATGTGCCATTAATAGAAAATAGTTGTGATTTCCTAGCCTAAAAGGCTTTAAGTGTGATGTAAAAAGCTCGCCACTGTTATGTGCATAAATGCAAAATCACTGTTTTCTTCCTCTGATTTTGAAGATGAGATTAGCAATCTAACACATGCACCACGTTTGTTTATTAGTGTTCTTGAAAGGTAGAATTTACGCTTGGAAATACATGGAGGGATTTTCTTTCAAAGGCACAACAACAAGCAAAATCTTTTGCTCCAGGTAAGAAGCAAACACATCAGGATGCTGCTAAATAACTCTTGGAAAGCAAAGTCAAGTTTCAAATGATCACTGAATTCAAAATGAGGAGACCTAACTTGGCACTCTTCCCAATTCTATTCTGTAAGACTTTTCTGCATCATGTTGTGTAATGTTTAGTATCAGAAGCAATTCAAGACATACAGAAATAATTTTCAGTTCTCTGGCTTCAGATTTTGACTTCCAATTTGTAAAGCTATTTAAGAAGATGCGAGTAAAGACTTTTACTGTAAAACCACTTAAGCTCTGAAAATTTGCAGCAGCTCCCCTTTGATTAAGAAATGTACCTGTTTATTTCTTGTCTGTCAGGAAGAAGAAAGTGAAAGTGATAAAAATTAGTCTAGAAATGTTAGATCTCTCAGACTCTCTTTAACTTAGTGTGTGCGAGTGGAGGATGCAGCTAAAGCTGAGCTCCAGATCTGACTTGCTTTTGGAAGAGTTTCTGCTGAGAGCATGTTAAGGGTAGCTGTCTGCCCATGTTAAAACTAGTTCTTTAAGAATATTGTTTCCTTTTTGGGGAGAATATTAAGAATCATTGTGTTTGCTGGAAACCTAAAGTTGATCCTAAAGTTTCTTAATCTTTTGTAGAACAGAGAGCTAGATTTCTTATGAACCTGTATTTATTTTTACTATGTTAGTGAGATCATGTGGAATTTAACTGCTTGTCTGTCTTGCTTCCCGGTTTCCTTTCAGTACAAATCTGTCAGTGAGCCATCTCCTTTTCACTGGTGTTGGCTCTTACTAAACTATTACTAGCAGTTACTACTGTAAAATCACATGCTGTTTAGCCCCCTTCTCTTTTGGAGGTGTTGATTGCCTCATTCATTTCCCAAAATATTGAAGAGTTATTCTTAAAACCACAAGTTGACAAAAGGAAACTTATTTTTAAGTAGGTATGCAGTCTGCTTTGTTTTTCTCTACACACAAATGTTTTGCATACTAATCGTCGTCCTTCTTTCATAAGCCTTATTCTAGAAGTGAATAGCCACTTAGCTGAGCTCTTCATAAATACTGAAATCCATGCAGTTACTAACAGTACCTATTGACTTTGAAAGCGTGCTTTTTACCTTCTAGGTTTTTTGAGTCATACTACTTCCGTGAGAAATGACTTCTCTTTGTTGTTCTTATTCTTGCTACCATCTATAGACCAGGCATGGGAAAACTGCTTGCTTGGGTTTTTGTGTCTGCAGTTAGCTAAATTCCTGTGACTAGTTCTGTTGAACTGCTAGTTGCAAGGCACAAGCAGAACTTTTGCATTCTCCCACTGAAAAAAAAAATGTTTCAGCTGTATTAATATTTTGGGAAAAGCTGTATGCAAAAATTATTTATTGATTAGTTTGACAGTGGTTTCTTTTTAATAATTGTTTGTCTAGCTGACTCTCTTGAATTTGTAGTCTTTTTTGTTTTGGTTTGGCTTTTGTTTAAGAATAAAGCTTACTGTATGAGCAATTAATCTGCTTCAGCCTGTAAATAGAAAGTTCATTTGCAATAAACTGTGCCTGGAATATTGGCATACTTGCTTTAATCAAAAACAAGTGTATACGCTCTTGGAGATGGAGGCCCTGCTGTGTCTTTGTTAGGACAGCTTCCTTTGGCTTAAAATGTGTTGTTATTTTTTAAAACCTTTTTACCACCTGTTTTAGAGCAGTGGTATTGATGTTTTATCTTCCATCTAAATTCTAAGTCAGAACAGTTTGCTGTAATCCTCAACATGAAATTCTGTAACTAGAGATCATAGAGGGAAGATGCCAGTGTTTGCATAGCATTCTGTTGAATTCTGTCCATTCCAGGAAAGAGAAGATTCCAGATTCCTTGGGAGGATGCCTATCTGGTATCAAAAACAAAATACTGGAAATGGTAATGAAGTACTTTTACAAATACTGGTCTTGGGCCAATGTTTGTCTCTGTAGTTATGCACATTGACACGCTGTAATATTTCAAACACCCTACCTCCCTGCGCTGTTCCAGCGTGCACCCTATCAAACACTTAGAAGTTTATTAGGTGCCCCATTGTACTCTGACTTGTATCAGCTTGATTCAAGCCTTCCTGTGAATAGTCTCTTCTTACTGCCTGAGTAAAAATGTAGTGAGATGAAAGAAGGGTGTATTTTTTTTTTTAACTGGTGACATGTGTTCTGTAAGATCTTTAAACAGAACTGCATTGTACATGAGTATAATAATGGCATGCTTACAGCAGGCAATTGAATTTGATCAAATCAGGCTTGTATACAGGGTTCCAGAGCCGTTCTCAGAAGCAATAGAGTGAGTAACAGTTACGTTGGTATGGGTGGGAAGGGAGGCAGGGCAGGTTTCTCAGTGCAGAGGGTAGAACTCAGTTTATATTTTATGATCTCCAGCATGCTCTGGGTTCTCTCCATCGTTAGAAATCATGTAGCCCTCTTGTGTAGGACTGTCAGCAGTGCATGTTACTCCATGAGTAAGAAACTCCTCAGTATGCTGCTTCTAATTGTTATTTTGTCCAGAGTAATTTGCACCACTGTCATTCATGTGACTTTACTCAGGATCTGTTTTCTTGTGGAAAATATGAACTCAGTATTATATACAAAGAAATTCTCCCAGTGATGCAAGAAATAAGTACAAAGTCTGCTTCAGAGGACCTTTAAGGACTACATACCACAACCAGATCCAGAGAGTGGCTGGCAATTTTGGTAATTGTTTACATTATGGCTTTCAGAAATGTCAATTCTAATACCTCGTGACGTGCAGAGTTCCTTTGATTTCCATAGCTGCTAGCTAGGCCTGGGCACTCAACACCTTGTCTGAGCTTTTCAGTGAGCTTTCAAGACCAAGGGAACTACAGGCAACAGCCTATATTAAAAATTAACCACCAATGATGCATAGGTGAGAACGAGCACGTGTAGTGTGGATACTGTCTGTGGGAGTTAACGATTTTGTTCAGTATTTTTATTTGATGCAGTCACTTTGTACCATCTGTTTTATTGCCATACCATTCAGAAGTACTGGGATGTAGGAAGCTTTTAAGAAGATGAAATTCTATGGAAGCTGGGGAAAAATGCAAAGTAAGCTTCACACTCTCAGAAATTCATAGGAAAATTCTTGCAGAGATCTTAGTATTTTAACCATCTCCTCTGGAAAGGAGCCTTGTTCAGAAATTAAAGCTTTTTAGAACTTAGAGTTGATTTTTAAAATTTTTCTAGCAATGTTCCAGTCAGTGCCTTGATGCATGCTTCCCTGTGTGTCTTGTTTCATTTTTAATAATTTGTTTTGGGGTTACTCATGGTCACTGCTCTCNAAAAAAAAAAAAAAAAAAAAAAAAAAAAAAAAAAAAAAAAAAAAAAAAAAAAAAAAAAAACTATTATCAGATATTCTTCTCTTTTTGCTATTCAGTAAAAACACATCCAAGACTTTAGAAAAGTTTAACAGTATATTGTCCCCTAAACTATTTAGCAGCGGACTTGTCTTGTTTGAAACTGGGCTCTATTTTGCCCTGAGGTATGAGACCACACCTGACAGGTTGTAAGTTTGGTGATTCATGAAGTGTGGTTAACTGGGAGGTTGGGAATGTCTGAGGGAGCTAATCCTGTTTAACAGAGAGAACTGTGGCAGTCATCACCTAACAATGCAGAAACACGCTCACTGTGGAAGGTAAATGTTTAACAGAAACCTCATCTCCCATATTCTTAAATGCCAGTGTTTTAAAAGGTGTTTTCTTTTTCTGCTGTTACCTTTCAAATTAAACACATGGGTCTGTACTTGGGCACTCTTAGCTTGTTTTCATTTTCAGTCCTTAACTTCAAATACTCAGTAAGTCATCTAACGTATATTGGATTCTTTTATTTGCTAGTTGTAGCTTCAACATTGTTTGCAAACTTCTATTTGCCCTAATACTGTAGGGGGATTTGGTGGTGGGAGGGGTTGGTTTATAGTTTGTTCTTAATGACAGATTTCATGATTCTTAGTGAAACTGTTTAATGCATTAAAATATGACCAAAGGCTGTCCAGCAAGCTCTTACTTGTTCACTGAAGTCAAAGACATATTTATATTAAGGTTTCATGATCAATCTCCTGATTGGTGCTTGTTTTAAGTTTCGTACAAATTGTCTTTCAAATAGCAATTTAAATATTTCTGTAAACTGTTAGTACATCCTCGCATGCAGCAAAACCACAAGACCCTGAGGTACTCAAATATCTGAGAATAAAACAAGCCACAGGATCACATATAAACAGCTACAGATATAGCGGGAGAAAAATTGCAAGATGGTGGAAGTCTGTGTATCGTATAAACATCTAAGATACCACCTAGATAAGACTGTAGCAACAGGGAAAGAAAACATAAGCAAAGCCAGTTCCTTCAGTCCGTAAATGAGCGCTAAGGCATGTCTTCCCTCTTTGCTCTTGGACAAAGCCCAGCAATAGAGACGTTGTTTAACAGCTGCCTTTGCAGTGTATGTGGCTGCCTGTTCCTTGGATGGCTGGGAGAGGCGTGTTGGTCCAGGACATGGAGGTTTACATTGTGTGCTTCTCTGCTTTCATGGAATTACGCGTTTAACTTGCAGATATGCGAAGTTTTATATAAACTGCCTCAGGCTTGGTGTGACAATCATAACCTGAATGTGGGTAGGGGTGGTGGGTGGGTTGTTTGTTTTTAGATCTTTTATGTATGTTATTTTAATGTGCTGTGTTTGGGTCCTGATTGCAAACTACCAAAGGACGTGTGATCCCTAATTATCCTTACTGATGCAACAGGTGGAGTAGGTAGTATGGTAATACATCCCTGTCAGAATGAACCATAGGGGTGTTCATAAGAAGAAATTACTGGAGAGAGATTAAAGACACCAAAAAGAGTTGCTTCTGGAAGTACTGCAACCGAGGGGGGAGATACTTGGAAGGTATATGCATACTGAAAGGAAAAAGCTCAAGAAATGGTAATGTTAAAGAATGCCTGTGAGTGATAGCAAGTCAGTTGCTAAGTTACAAGGCAATTTTGGACAGCAGCTCTGTCGGCAAGGATGGTTTAATGCGCCCATGCTGAAGCTCCCATGTTTGGAGACTATAGGGAAGCATGGTGCCTGTGTAAAAACCATCACACGTGAAGCTCAGCGGCTGTGTCACTGGGGGAGATACGTACGCTCCCAGGGAAAGGAGCTGCCTCGATTTCTGCCCCACGCAGGGCTTTGTGCTGTGTTCTGTCCCATGCTTGGATGAGTCCTCTGAATTCCATCTCTGGCTGGGATAATTGTACTAGGAAATCCAGCTTTTAAGAGCAGAGTAGTTCCTGCCTGTTTTTCATGGCACTTCCTAGCAGGGCTGCAAGTGCTTAAAATTCTCTCCTCTCAGATGAGATCCCAGCCTGCCTGAGGATAGGAGACAATAGGCCTTGGCATAATCTTTTCAGCAATGAGGATGAAATAGGACTGCTGAATGATAAAAGGAGACTAATCTTTTTCTGGGATCCTGAGGGTTGAAGGGCTTTTCTCCCCAGATGGATTTTGGTCTTTCCAAATACAAAGAGTGCTGAATTCAATAATGAGTCCCTAGCCAGCCAGTATAATAGATTGGCTCTATTTAAACCTTGTCCCAGGGGATCTGTTTGCGGGTTGCTTTTTATTTATTTGTGGTCTCTTTGCTACCATAGAGCTCAGATCGATGAAACTACTCATCAAATACGTAACCAGTGTTTGTGACAGAGACTGATAGCTATATGGCTAAGTACAGCCAAATATTATACAGACTTTGTTTTTGTACCGATGGTACGGTGGATGGACGTAGGCTGTTGCCAAAAGCTTAATTCCATCATTTTTGGTACATGATCGGTATTGGCAAATTGGACATAAGAAGCCACATTTTGATCCATATGACAGTTTTGATCCTCTGAGCTCTTTTTCTCATCCATCCATCCAATTTAATTTACCACGTGTTGCAACCCCCAGTAGTATGGGAGACGTTTCATTATTACTACATTCATCATTATTCTAATATTATAGAAAGGAAAGAACACTTGGAGGAAAGAGGAAAAACTGGATGAAAAAAGGTATAGTTTTATCAAGGGTAAATTGTGCCCTGCCACCTTTCTTTAGTAATAACTGCATAACAAACTTTGTAGGCAAAAGAAATGCAATAGATTGAATGTATCATGACTTCAGATTCCACGTAGCCTAACTTGAAGAGACAAAGATAATGCAATCTTATGATGGGAAGAGAAAAGAGAGTTCTGTTTGTTGGGGTTCAAGAAAGACCAATTCAAACCGGATGTGCTCAGGAAAAGGCTTACTAAGGTGTTCAGAAACTTGATTTGCTTAGCCTAGCAAATAAAGCTGATTCTAAACTGACTCTTTAGTGCTCTCAGGGGTACTATGTTAGAAGCAAACATACAGAAAAGGAAATAATTACTTAAAGTAAAAGACACAGACTTTCCGTAAGTACATTTAGGATGGAAATTATAAAGATGCTCCCGACCGCTGGAGCACTCCAATAGAAGAAGCAAGAAGAAATCTGGTTGGAAGATTGGCACGAGCAGATGTGGCCACATTATCCTGTGTTGTACCTGTGTTAGATAGCAAAGACAGGACTCCATAGATAACCTATCTCCATTCCAGGTTTATGTAAAAACTGGAGGGAAATCTTTATTGTTTTTTGTTTATTTGGGTTTTGGCTAGCTGAAATCTTTTACCAGAGTTGTGCATTCAGCCTTGTATCTTTTGGTTCAAGTGTCAGGACTGTGTCAGCATTTTTTTTTTTTAAGAGTAATTTCTGTAGATCAAAACCATATGTCATGCCCTAGTGTTTAGTGAGTCTGAAAAATGTGATTTTAAAGTTTTTTCAGTCTTCTCATCTTCTGCCAGTGCATCTGAGATAATTTACTGTAAAAGTCAAGACAGCACTAATGGGCTACTCCCCTCAATACAGCACAAATTTGAAAGGGGAAGCCTCTAGATTTCCAGGTGCACTAAGCCTCATGTTCATCTGAAATAATCTTTTACATTTATTTAATGTACGTGTGCATCTAATTAGAGCTAAAGATAATTTGCACTTCAGTGCACTCCCTTCCCGCTAGGTCCTCAGCAGATGAACAGTCCCAGGAAAGGTCTTTATTCTGGCTGATCTCTGCCTCACTACACCATGACTGGTCTTCTGTCCTGCTTCCAGAAGTCCCAAGGCAGAAAAGGGTGTGTGACTGTATATATATGTGCACGTGTGTAGTGAGGGCAAGGAAGCACCAATCTGCCCTGGTTCATGTTCACTGTGCCCAGCTTCTTCTACGGTCTTCGCTGCCTCACTCTGTGATCTGCACCTTCCCCGCTCAGCTGCAAGGTGCAAGACCTGTCTCGTTCCACCACAGTGGTACCACCTTGCTCCCTTTCACCCTGGGTGCCCTCCTGGTACCTCGGGCTGGTCCTCATCATCTTGGTCCTGCGGGTACCTCGCTGCAGGTCTCAGCCTGACTGAGAGAAATGGGCAGCTGCGGCCATCTTGAGGGGAAATGGACAAAATGGAAACCTTTCCTACCTGTGCCTTGGTGGCACAAGTAACCGGTGCTCCTTTCCCATCCACTAACCCCAGATCCAGGGGCTGGCAACGCTTCGTCGCCAGCCCCTGGCTTGTGGTTCCTCCTGCAGCCCTGCACAGAACCAGGTTTTGACTGTGGTGAAATGGCTCCCGAGGGCCACATCCTGCTCTCCCCAGCCAGCAGGGCAGCTGCTGTGGCTGAGGTGCTCAGGTGTAGTGGGGAGGTGGGGCTGGGTGGTCTGGGAGGTGGGTGCCTTCACCTTGCCCATCCTCAGTTATTTATGGCTTTGTGGGGGTTTCCTGGGGTGAAAGAGAGCTGGCAGCTTGGTGAGGAGGAAGAGGGAGTGCGTATTGAGGAGACTGGAATAAACAACCAAAACAAAACATAAGGTCACGCAAATATGACAGAGGGAGCGCTCCAAGCAGATGATGTTTATTGCTCAATGCAGCTTAAAGTCCAAGCAGCATGCAAATGCACCCCAGCAGGACTCTCCTAAAGCTGGGTGTGGAGAGGCACGCAGAGAGCAGACCGCAGAGGAGGCAGCATGTTTCCCTCTGGAAAGGTGCGATAACGAGCATGTGGTGGGCTGGAAATAGCCATATGACAGGTCTCATCATTAGCACCAGCAGTAGAAGCTTTCAGAGGTTTCTTTGTCAAAAAAATAAATCAGATGATAGCCTTTAATGTGAGCTAGCAGGTCAGTCACCATTTCTTACACAAGCTGTACTGCAGCTGAAAATGACTGTGGGAAAATTTCCTAATTTACCCTGTTGGGTTTCTTTGTTTTTTAAGAAGAGAACAGTAGTTGAACTTCTAGTTTCCTGTGGAAACAAAACTTACGCAATTGGTGTTTGTCCCATACCTAATAATTTTTGTCACTGTCTGGCAAATCAGATTTTGACCAAAGCTGAAAGAGAGACAATGTTAGATTTTTTTATTATTATTTTTTTTCCCCCAACATTTCATAAAACTTGGCGACTGGACAAGGCACAGAGAGCTGAGTTCCAGCCTTGACTAAAGAAGAGGCAAGAGGATCCCAGCTGGCCAGCCAGCACCCACGTGCTGACAGCCAGTGAGTGTTTTTGTAGCTCCAGTCTATCCCCGTCTGGCATCTCTTGGTGGTGACAGGGCCACGGGAGGCACGAGACAAGCTAGGATTCTTGTGGCGAAGGGGAGGCAGATGTGGGGCAAAGGACATAAATCTGTAGGAAATCGGGCTTCTTTAGTTCTGCTGCCCAGGAACAACATGTTTGTCTAACAATAGCTTTCTGCTCGAGCACATGCGTCAGAAACAGATTAGATTTCTATTTGCATACCTCTTTACCTTCCTCAGAAATGCCTCCGGCATAAAACTCCTCAATTTCTTTCTTCCTGAAGGCATGGCTCTCTCCTAAAGAGTAACTGGAGAAGTTGCATCTTATTTCTTAATGGATTTATTACTTCGTTTATTTAAAGTCAGATGAACTGGGCTTAACAACAGTGAATGTTTGCTCTGTTTTTTAATCCTCTTGGCTCTTCAGAGACAACATAACAGAGGGAAAGCAAATGAGCTGGATGCGATTCCATGTTGTTCGCGCACACTGAGAGCAGAACCTGAACAGTGCTGTTGTGCAATGTAAACAAGGCATTAATTTGTCCTAGAGAGCCCTCACAACAGATGATCTGAGAGGGAAGGAATCTGATGGATTTCTGAAGCATAGGGTAAGTCTGCAGCACTAACAGGAAGAACAGGATTTTTTTTGTTTTCTTGTAAACTGAACACATTTTATATGTTCTTCTTGAAATAATAAGCACAAAGGAAAAAAAAACACAGAAGAAAACTTCAACAGTCACTGTTCAAAGGAATGCTGTACTATCTGAGGGAGGTTTTAATCCACTGGGAGAGAGAATAGGAGCTGTGTTCTGCTTTCAGTCTTACGTTGTCTAAGGTCTGTATTATGCTCATTACAATGATATCAGCGCTTCTAAATTAAAGTAGCAATGCCCAGATTCCACCAGGATGTGTGTCACAGAAATGCATGTGCTAGTAATTAAAACAGAAATTTCAAATGCTGCCTCAGATTCAGACAAGTAGCTTTTTAGACAGTTTTGTAATGAAGAAAAAAAAAGAAAGGAAGCTGGAACCAGACGTGGCGGGAACCTTAGCACACAACACAGCCACTGACACTGACACAATGCAAGACCTGGTGTGCCACTGCCGCTCCAGCCATGCTGAGGAAAAGCAGTGTTTTCAAATGCCAGGTAGCCCTTCAGAAGCTGAACTTTTATAAGTCCACCCAAACCCCAGCTGAACGTCCCTGCTAACAGCCGCTTTGAATATCCGCTCCAAAGAATAACTGGTCACTTGGAAGGAAAATGAGATATAATTACAATGAAGCCGATACAACTTTATTTGTTCATACAGCTGGCTTACCCAGCATCCAGACATTAGTACTGTGCCTTTCCAGGGGAAAGTATTTGATGCTTCAGGCAAGGAAAGGCATAGAAAGCCCAACCAGCAGGTCTGCACTTGGCAGGGGTAGGGATAGTTCTGCCTGACCCCTCCTGGACAACAGGTTTGTGACAAGAAATACAGAGCAATTACCCTAATCACAGTCTTAGCAAATGTGATTAATGATCAAATAATTTTCCAATGTCTGGGCTGGTGAGTAGACAAAATGCCCAAAGGGCTATCTTTTGTGTCCTTGGGGGTGCTGTGACTTCATGACATCCAACCTCCTCTTGCATAGCTGACCTAATTCCTCCTGTTCTTGTAACTTCAGAGCATGTTTTACAGGCTTTTTGTTCACCAAATGAGTTAGCGCTCCAAGGTGTTTTGGACAAAATAAAAAAAAAAAAAAAAAAAGGAGAGATGAAAAATAGCCTTTTGTTCCTGGTACATTGTTGTTTTAATGTAGAGGAACAGAGGAACTTAGTTTTAAGGCTTTCTGACTTAGTTCACCTTGCATTTAGGTGTTCTGAGGCTAAAGTAAAGCTTGCACATATATGATGACTAATGAATTAATAATGAATTAATAATGAAGCTCCAACCATCAGCTTAACTGACAGGGCCAGACCAAACACATTGGTATGCTTAGAGCCTAACAGTTCAGACCTGCTTTCAAAATAAACACTTCAAATGTGTCATCAGAGGGCTAGAATACACCCGCTGCATCCCAGCAATGTGGCCATGTGAGCCCCACAGGCTGAGCCATGGGGATCCTGCAGGAAGCAGCACTTCCCCCCAGGGCAGAGGAGATGGATGAGGTTTGTCCTGTGGCATTTCTGCAGTAACTTGCTGTAGTCTGTCAAGGTTTGCTCAGTCACACCTTGTCAAACTGGTTTGCATTGTTTCCTGCCTCATCATTTGTAAGTAATCTTTTCTTTCTTTCTTCTTTTTTTTTTTTTTTTTTTTTTTTTTTTAAATTCGCTGGTGCATAAGAGTGTGCTAGGATTGTTTTTAGGAAGTATGGAGGTGGAAAAAGTCGCGTGCTTCAGAGGTTTTGTCTGGAGTTCAGGTTGCTGGAAGTCACTTGCTTTGAGTATACATTCCTTTCAACGACTAATACATCCTCACAGCCCTTCCCGACACAGCTCAAGTGACTGCACTTTTCTGCCTGGCACGTGTCTGGCAAGCAATCAGAAAGTGGTTCTGCAATCAAGGTTTTTGAGCAGAGCCCCCCAGAACCTTTCCCCTTGCTCACAAGGGCTGGAAGGCTGCCTTGCAGCAATTTTTAACCCAGGAATGCAATCTTGGGGCAGATGAAGCCTCTCAGATAACTGCAGCAGCAACCCTAATTTTGGATGAAGCAATTGGCACACTAGAGGGAGAAAGAGGTCTGGAAGGAGTCTGCAGGAACTGTGGATGAGTAACCTAGGTTATTGTGCTAATGAGATTATGTTTTGCTTTGAGATCTGCTCCGGTAGGGAGAGACTGAGTCACTTTGTCTTGGCCTCAGTCATGGGGAGGAGGCGGCTCAGATTTATTTTCAATGCCTAAAATAGCTGTACAGCCCGCAGCCGGCCTTGGTTCCCTGCCCCCCAACAGCTAGATGCAGAAGTTACAGGGAATTTTTCCCTTCATCTTCCTCCCAGCCACCAGCCAAGCCTCTTCAGACCTCCCTCACGTCCAAGTAGCACCCAGCAGTTCCCTCAGGCTTTTTTGGTTTGTCCAGAGCTGCTTGGAAGCATCACTTTTCCCCTAGGGTCCCACCCAGGGCAGCAGCTGATAGCACCACATACAGCATTTCCTATCTGAAAAATGTGTGTTGTACATCCCATCACACTGATAATATCACACAATGGGAAGAGGCTGCTCTAAGTTCTGTTATACTGCTTTGTCAGCCTCGCTAATAGGGGATCCATGATGTTTTAACTGCATTGATGTAGCTGCAGCAAATACGTAGTTGTCTGTGTAAAAACAGGATGAGAAAAATCCCCTAGGTAAGAGAAATTTTGCTGGCTGGCTTTAGAAAAACCTTCACATGCATAACTTTTGTTTCAGGTGTCCTGCCATTCTCAGTATGTGAGAGAAGCCCTCGTTTGGAATGGGCTGATTAGTCATTTGACACGTACGCGTTGTTTACTCATAAAGCAACCTATCTCACTGCATGCGTGACTGGAGCGAGCACCGCATCGTTACACTTCTGTAACTCCAGCCTGCTCTGCTGCACCCCTTTCCTTGCGTGGGTTTGGTTCATCCTCTGCTGCCTGTTATGCCCGTCATTCAGACCATGTGCTCTGCTAGCACACAGCACAGGGCCCAAGGTGCTGTTTAATCACAGATATGTTCTGTATAGATATGTTTTACAGCTTGTTCATTCTGCTCCAAATTCAGAGGTGACATTGATTTTTATTTTATTTTTTAGATATATAAAAAAAAGGACAAAAACCTCATCTTCAAGTGTATCTGGGCTTTTCATTGCTTTGAGTAGCAGGCAGAAGGGTCACTAGAGTTTTTGTGGTTATCCTTCCCAGAGGTGAGCACTCCTGCAGGTTGTAGTAGAGGCAGCGGAGCTACAGCAGAAGAGGATCAGGCTCTTGCAAAATTTGTTTGTTTCAATTGACATTAATGGAGCGACACACAGCAGCATAGTTGAGAGGATGAAGCCCTGTGTTAGAAAGTGCTAGGCAGAAATTCAGACAGACTGGACTGCTGGACTGGGCACATCAAGCTGTTAGCTTGTTAAGTCCATCTCGTCTGCCTTTTTCTTTTCTGAGTACAGTGCAACCACTATTTCTTTCCACATACTGAACTTAAAAATATTTTAATATTTGCTTCAGTGCCCTCCAGGCAGTTGATGTATTCTTTCCTATATTTTGATTGTTTGACTTCCATCTGCTGATATTTATTTGTTCATTGTACTTTTTGTTCCCCTAGTGGAAAAAAGGCATTTTTTCTCACTTTTATCAAATGGTTCTTTAATTGCTGGTGGCCATTTTTTTTTTATTTCTTTTTAGGCTGCTGAATTAATAGTTAACTCCAGTTTCCCAGCTAGTTTCATCAAGTTTACCTAATAGGGACAGGGCAGAGGAGGAAGATAGCTTGCCCAAGTTTTATTATTTGTATTATAGCTTTTCAGGCAGAATGGAAAGAGGTATGAAACAAGGAGCGTCAACAAATTTCCCAAGGATTCATCTTCAAAACAGAAGAAGCATGTAGCATGGTTAGAAGTAAAAGTGATCAGGAGAGGGTGTGACTATGTAGAAGGAAGAAAATGAAAATTTGAAATCTTGGTAAGAGAAGGAGTCAGAGGGAGGTTTTAAATAGGTGAGAAATGGGCAAGAATAATTGTTTTAACTTTTGGTTTGTGTTAGAGTGGGAAGGAGCAAACATGGATGTAGGGGAAATGAAGAGGGGAGTGAATGAGCAAGAGTGCTGAGACTTTGAGAAAGCTGCAAAACTTGAATGGAGTCCAGATGCCTGGAGACAGGGCTAGCTTTGGTTAGCCCAGGCAACAGGGTGGCACAAAAGAAAGGACAATGCTTACAAACAGAGTAGTGGGACTGGAGCAGCGCTTCAGGAGGCTAATCCTAATTTTGTCAGCAGCCGTGGGAAAGATGAACTGTCAAAGACTCTTCCCCCAAGAAGACACTGGCTAAAATGTTACACTGGATGGATGAAGAGACTAAGATAAACGTACAGATAAACGTAGATAAACGTATGCTGCCAACATAACTGGGTATTGATCCACAGGCAGTAAGAATGTGGTTAGACTTCCATGGCAAATGAGAACGGAAAAGGAAGCCTCAGCTGTCAAAAGGGAGAAGTGAGGATGGAGTTGTAAGAGGCAGGGAGAGAGATTGTTGAGAATAAAGATAAAGTTGGCAGAGAGATGGCAACAGCGAGAGACAGAGACCAGTGAAGACAGAAGTAGAGACAACATCATTCAAGGAGGCAGAAGTCACAAGAGTGATTTCAGTCACACAGTGAGGTAGATACCAGAACATCAGACGTGCAAGACAGAGTAGAAAGAAGGGTTGGAATGTGAGCTGGGGTAATAGTTTTGGAGAGAGATGAGCCAAGAAGATGAATAAACGTGCGTATTAAGAACAATGTGCATTCTAGAGGGAAGTTAGTGGAAGTGGAAGCTCTAAAGGACAGAGGGAACATGAAAAACTTAGAGAAGCATGGAGTGTGAGAGGAGGCAAGGTGGTGTGAGTCTTTGTTTTCTCTTAGAATTAGTTTATAGAGCCTTGCAGTGTGGAATGGGTGTTCTTATAGGAGGGAGAGCATGCCAGCAGGGGTAGGGAAGAAGTTTTCACAGACTTTTCTTTCCAGTGTCTGAAACCTAATGAATGCACATACATCTATTTGCATCAAAGCTGGTTTTCAGACAAACAAGCGAGATGGAAGGGAAGAATTAACCAAAGGGAGAGAGTTAAAGGAAAGGGGGGAAAGATTTTGGTAGAAGAATATGGAACTATCTCATTAGCCTAATTGGCATCATCTATCCTTTCCTACACTAGTGAAAGTCTGTATAATGAAAAGGAGGATTCAGGTCACTTGACATACAGGCACATGAACCTGCTGACTTCTAAGCTTGTGCTTCTATCTCTTATGTCAAGGATGAGAAGCAAGGAAAAAACAGCAGTTTTCAAAGTCGGGGTCAGCAGAGACAAGTACATCATTTGCATTTTGGTTTATTAACGTGGGTTAGCTCAGCAGGCAAAGTCTAGCATACTGATAGATTATTTCATAATGGAAAAAAGTTCAGTCAGTGACAGCAAATCATCCCTCCCCCCCCAAGTAAATGAGGCACTCTTGGGTGGGAGGAGGGGATTGTATTCCATTTCAGTCAGGAAATACAGGTGTCGGTTGGACCAAAATGGCTGTGAAGATTTCACCACAGAAAAATTATGATGACATCATAGTTGTAGAAGCAGCTGTGGGCACATGCAAACCCTACCTGGACAGCTCAAGAAATACACAGATCTGTGCAAAATAATCAGTACTTGCATGTTTTTCCCGGCCTGAGTCTTCTGAGCTTACTTTGGCCCACAGTCAGAGACTTTTAAGCTTTCTGCTGTCCTCCAAGTCATATGGAACTACTTCTTATTCTGCTTGATCTTGTTCCTCATCATTAGTTGTGAGTTGGATCTTGCAGCTGCACCAACATGCTGTGGTTTTTCCTTTCCCCTGCTCAAGAGCTCTGTGCCACTGAGTGAGACTGAACAGCTCAGCAGACCTGACCCAAAAATCTGCTGCCAAAAGAGGCGATCCTGCTCCACCTCCTTCCTAGCTGTGCACCCCTGCAGCTTCCCTTCCCATGACACCACAATTCACGCTGTCTCACAGCAAGTGCTCCAGGGGGCTTGGCCTAGCAGAAAACTAATTCCACCTAACAGCGTGAGCAGTATTCCTTCTGGATGAGCTAGATGAGCCATTACACCATGAGGTCACATGAGCACAGCCCTGGGGGAGGTGAGACTGCCCCATCTCGTGTCAATTCGTAGACTGATTCGGTTGTGTCATCACATTCTGTTCCTCAACACTGAAGCATCCACGCTGTACTGATCTATGCCCAACGCAGGAAAAAATCCTCCTGTTCTTCCTCCATTGGAGAAAATTCTACTGCAGCCCCAAGTTGAGTCCTGTGAGCAGTTTGTGGGTGCCAAAATATGAGAAACACATAGCACTAGTAGAGAGCGTCCAAAAGGGTGCTCCAAAGGTGATGAAGGGTCTAGAAGGCAACATGTATGAGGGGCAGCTGAGGTCCCTTGCTTTGGTTTGTTCAGCCTAGAGAAGAAGAAGAAACTGAGGGTTGAAGCCAACAGCTTCCTCACGAGGCTCTTTTCTGATATCAGACAGGACAGGAGCCCACAGTTTTGTCCTTTCCTAAGCTAAATCACCTGCCAGACTTTGGTTTACAGTCAAATTATTGCTTTTACACACTAGAGAAAAGCTCATTCCTGCCTGCCCCCCATCCCTCCTCTTACTCCCCAAAGAAAAATCTGCACAAAACCACTGCAGTGTTCTCTGAAGTATCTTGTTTTATGATTGACGGGAATGTCCTGGCCTCTTGCTGTTCCTGGGACTGTGGGAACGACGTGGTCCCAGGCTGTTGTTTAAACGGTGGCCGTGACTGCATTTCCTGTAGCTCTTTGAATGGTGGCCATGCCTGTGCCATCTGGAGCTGTCTGACCGGTGGCCGTGCCTCCCATCATTCTTCAGATGTTCATCAAGCCTGGGCCTCTTGGCATCAGGAGGAGGATTCACCTCCATGGGCTCCTCAGCATCCACTGCTGGACGGGGGATCAGTAGCCCCATGCTGTTTTGTCCCCCTTGGATGCTGCTGGGTGTCAAGGCATGTGCAGGAGGATCCACCTCCATGGGCTCCTTGACATCCTTTGCTGCACAGGGGATCAGTCGCCTCCTACCATGTTCTACCCGAGAGACAGTGCTGGCCCT
Source organism: Alectura lathami (assembly GCA_013399715.1). Lineage (NCBI taxonomy): Eukaryota > Metazoa > Chordata > Aves > Galliformes > Megapodiidae > Alectura > Alectura lathami. The sequence continues at coordinate 134,745 of VXAV01005471.1, read as the reverse complement.
CACGGTCTTCGCTGATGGGCACAGGATTGCCAGCAAAGTATTCTTTGCTTCTTGGGTGAGTCTTGGCCTCTTGCCTGGTGGATATCTGTTCACGGGCTGCATGCCACCAGACACATGAGTGCTGGCCGTCGCACTCACGCCCTTTTGCCTCTTGCTGTTCCTGTCACACTTGGTCTCTGTGCCAGGTAGCGTCCTCCTCTGTGCTTCCTGGCACGGCCTCTCTCACCCCACACCCAGGTGGGCAGCCGCTTGCCACCCTGCTCTGACTCCTCTGGCATCCAGAAGGCCGAAGCTCGGCAAGTGGTGGGCCAGCTGCTGGTCGTCCCCTTTTTATAGGGCCCAGAGCAATTGCGATGTCTGGAGACTGCTGTAATGACCACTGTGACAAAGGCCAATGGGTGCAGGCAAACGTGGCTGTGTTGGGAGTGTTCCGTAGCCTGAGAGATGCTCTCCTCATGTGAAAGGAGGAGGGTTGGGGGGAATGAGGGCCCCTTTCCTGGGGATGGCTCCCCTGTGTTGTTTTGCTAGCCACAGAGAAAGGCTGCCCCTTGGGCACAGGCACTGCCCTCCACCTGCCCTCATACGTCCAGGGCTACAGCCCCCATCCATGTCCCGTATGTGGGGTTCCTTGCACAAGACTGTTTGCAGAAGGTCAGTGGTCCTCCATTATGCCCCTAGCAACCCAGCTCCCTGAAAGCAGCACAGCCCTCCATGCTCAACAGAAGTTGAGAGGGGACAAAGCAATCCCACAGGCAGGAAGAAGAGGTGCCACCAGCCTGCACAAGGACTACCAGCAGTCAAGAAATGCCTTGCTGATTGGCAGGTGTCACATCAGCCCTTCTTTGCCATGCCCCAGCCCTTTCCCTGGAACATGAAGGGGTGGCATCTCTTGTGCCCTTAAGAGCCCAAAGGGAGAAGGGAGGAGAGGGCCTTGCTTTTCCTGGGCTACTGAGCCAAGGAGTCCCTCAGAGAGCCTTCATCTTCCACCATCCCTTGGGCAGCCCTCTCGTCCTCAGACTGAGTCACTCCCCACCTCAGGCCTGTGGTGACCCTCCAAGGGAATCCTCCTGTGCTCCCAGAGCAGCAACCAAAAGGAAGATGGGTCTTGTCCTTCCCTCTCTCTTTTGGGGCTCCGTGCACAAGAGATGCCAGCTCTTCACAAGGGCTGGGTGACGGGAAAGCAGGGCTCACAGCACGCTTGCGACCAACAGAAAGATTATTTATAGCTGAGAGATCTTTCAGGTGAGCTTCCAGGATGTCCCAACTGTCATCTTCGGTGTCATGGTGTTAGAAACTGTAAAGTTTTAAACATTATGTCTCAAGAGATTGCTAAAAACTGAGTGAAGATATGGGACACTATGCCAGGCGGGAATGTTTGGGACATACATCCTGTTATTGCCAAGAAGAGCAGAAACTGGGCCAGCAAACCGGTGGAAGTTGCATCACCAAGCATGTGGCCGGACCAGATAAAAAAACTCTGCAACAATTTGTCAGGTTGTGTGTTCAACCTGCCACCGTCAGCCTGCCATCGTCAACCTGCCATCAGCAACGTGCTGGACTCTTGGACTCCTGGACCATCGATGAATCCCTGGAATACCTATCGGACCTCCTGGGTGGTGACTATTCTTGAAACCCTATCTCAAATTGTTGCTTAATTTCTGCCTTTCCGTTTCACTCTGTTCTATCGCTATTCTCTCTCAATTCTTTGATAATAAATCTAAGTTTAGTTGCACAGCATTTGACCTCGTTTGTGTCTTAATTTCATCTCTTGGGATCGAAAAGAAACCTCCCCCAATTCCGGAATCGAGACACATGGAGTGTCTGTGCTTTGGGCAGGGAGCTGGCCTGGCTCTCCTGCAACTCCACTGCCATGATCTGATGGCCTGGAGAGCGCAGAGATGCTGGGGTGGTATCAGGTGATCTCTGTGGCAGGTGGATCCCACTTCCATCTGTTCTTCTTCATCTTCTGGTGAAACCACTTCCCCAGCTTGACATCTGGACAGGGGTACAGTAGCCCCATGCTCTTTTCTCCCCAGTGGACAGTGCAGGGCCTCACGGCGTAGTCTGGTGGATCCACCTTCATTGACTCCTCACTATTCTCTTGATGACGGGCATGCCTGGGCCACACGCTGTCCTCTGGACAATGGGTAAGACCTCATGCCACACCGTTCTCTGGATGGAGGGTGTGCTTGGGCCACGCTGTTCTCTGGACAGTGGGAATGTCTTGGTCCCACACCATTCTCTGGACAATAGGCCTGCCAGAGTCCCATGACATTCTCTGGATGTCAGGTGTGCCTCGGCCTCATGGCATTCGCTGGTGGATCCATGTCCATGAGCTCCTTGCCATGTACGTACGTATGTATGTACTAATGCATCTGTTTGCTGGGTGAGGTTTTTCTTTCCCTGCCTGGGGCTACTCATCATTTTCTAGATGACAGGCATGGTGTGGCCTCTTGCCATTCTCTGCATGTTAGACACAGCTTTCTTCCCTGATGTTTTCTGAACAGTGGGCATTTGTGATACCCATCCTGACACTTCTCTTACACAGTTACATGTTGTTCCCTCGGGTACTGTTGCCGTCACCAGATGGAAGAGATCAGCGCCAGACCCTCCACTCCCCTCATGAGGAAGCTGTAGGCCGCCAGGAGGCCTCTCCTCTGTTCATACGACTTGCCCTCTAGACCCTTCATCATCTTCAGAGCATCCCTTTGGATGCTCTCTAATAATTTTATGTCAAATAAACTTTCTTCTAGAAACGCTGTGTTGTTGCATATGTTCCTAAGCATAGCACTGTATGTTATTTGTGAAAGGAAATCAGACAACAATTCATTTATTCCCATTTTATCCATGTGTTTGTTTACCCGGTGGCATTATGGTTTCCCTAAGGAAGGAGTCTTCTCCTCTTCCAGTTAGGCTATGTTGTGTCTCACAGGAAGCCCTGCCCTGCTGAGCCTCTTCAGCACAGCAGTGTGGATGTCTGTCAGACCAGCGCAGAAGTTTGTTTAGTGACCACTTGTCATGTTTTTAACAGGACAAGGGGAACATTTAAATAGCAGTCCACAGAGGAACTGCTGCATGCCACCCTGCCTGCAGCCACCTTAGTGGGAGCTGCGCTGATGTGGTTGATAGGCTGAACAAGAGGTGGCATAAAACATTTTCTCCCGCTGCTTGCAAGGGGTGCTGTGTGCACTGCAGCGGCTTGGAATGGACCACAGGATCCCCAGGCCCAAGGATTAGCCACAAATGTCGTCCCATGGGCGAGGCACAGGGCAGGAGCTGCCAGAGCAGGGAGGTGAGGAGGGAGGATAGTGTGGTTCCTGATGGAGAGCGCCTTCCATAGGGGCGAAGAGGAGGTGTTACAGACACTTAAAGGAATAGCGCGTCTTGTTCAGGTGCCACACTTGAGAACAATGATGCAGACAATTTAGGTTTCACACAGGAGCAATGAGAGTTGCAGGATATCTAAGCAAAACTGCTTTGTAGTGAGAGACTTACGATCCTTCTCTTTAGGTTATTGAGAAGACTAAGGGGGAACCTGATTACCAATAGGTTGTGTGGGCTCTGCACTGCAAGGGGCTCTGTCATCATACAAAGACATAGCCAGACCCCATGGCAGGAAGTGAAAGCTTGAAATAAGGTGGATGGTGTCATTCAGGGTAAAGATCAATTAGCTTCATCACGACACTGTGCCGGGACCATATTTTGGCTTAACAGCCACAGGAGCCTTCTTAATTACTATAGCAAAGGTGCCATGAAACATGTACATGAATAATTGAGATTATATGCTATGTAAATAGGGCCAGATGCAGTAGGCCAGCTTGGAGAACTGGTGAGGGCTGACAGGGACATCTGCACTTGAATAGCCCTTCGGGAGGATTGTGCATGTCAAGGGATCTCTGGCTGTTACAGGAAACTTCAGGAGATGCTGGTTATGGCCTTCCCAAAAGTGTGACTGATCCGTTTTCCCTCCTGTGCTACCTGTTCCACCTCAGCCAGTAAAACAATGGGTCACCCGTCTTCAAGCTCCTGCTCAGCACTGTATTCAGGAGTTGACTGAGCAATTCAGGAAAAAAAATACTGCTGTGCTTGTCGCCTATTGAAGTCAATGGGATTTCAGACTGCCTGAAGATAAACACAGAATTCAGTCTTCTGTGAATGCAGCCAAGTAACCTGCTGATGGTAAAGAGCCAGTAGGGATCTCTTTTCCCTTTGTTTGACTTCGCTCCAGCTTATTTCGTTTTGCCTGTTTAGATGTTAAGTGCTTTACATTACAAACTGTCATTTCTATGGACGTAGTGTTTAGCACAGCTGAAGCCCGTCTTGATTAGGAGTTCTGGATGCAACTTGAATGCAGATAATAGAAACTTATTATAAGACTTGAATTAATGCTTCATCTCCCATGCTGTATGGTTTGACATCAGTGCTGCTTCATCGCTGCAAGTGTTCACAAAAGCTACAGTCAGTCTGAGAGGACTCATCAAATGCTGTTGCAGAGGCATTTTGTGCTTTGTCTCGTAGCAAGCATTTCCAGAACTGAACTGCTTCTTTTCCACAATGCCAGCATCGCAAATTAAGACCACACGCATTTTATGTGCTCAGAGATGAGCAAAAGAAATCAACATTTGCAGAAGAAATTAATCTGAGTCTAGTTAAGGACTGAAAATAAGAAATAAGAAGACTTCTAGCATATGCAGGCAGTCACTACGTCCTTGGGTAACTGCCTTTCCTCATCTGCCTGTGCACAGCTCTAGTTAGCGGATCCTGGTTGAAATTCAAATCAGTTTCAGCATCACTGCCGTCTCCTCTAATTGACTCCATCGACACAGCCGGCTGGTGGGAGGGACAGAGGAGCAGAGCAGGCAAAAAGGACCAGACAATTTCTGGCATATGATGGGCTAGTGCAGCAAAATGCTGAGCATGTGGGGCTCTGGCACTGCACAAACGTCAGGGATTCCCCACGCCCTGCCAGGAAACCAAGAGGAATCATCCTTTTTTTTTTTTTTTTTTTTTTTTTCTTTTTTTTTTTTCTTTTTTTTAATGTCAGAAGCATTGGGTCCAGGCAGTGGTTTATAACCACGGCTCAGCTGGTGAGGGGAGCAGTGCAGCAGAGGAAGCTCGTGGATAGATTCTGGCTGACTCATCCATAATTCATTTGGCGTTCCAGGGAACATACATGCTGCAGCAGGATGCTGGGCACTCCGCAGAGGACAGCCCTGCTGCCTGGCCGCCGGACGGGGAGCAGCCAGCCCTTGGCACCCCACCGGGGCCAGGCAAGCATCTTTTTGCTCACCTGTGTGGTGCCAGCGCGGCCCTGGCTGAATTTCCAGGGGCTTCTGGCAAAGGGCTGGCCAGGTGTTGCTAAACCCTAATGATCTCCTCATGCAGAACCCAGAACGTAGGCGACTGTGACCCAGGGCAGAGCAGTTTTTAAGTCTGACCTTCAGCTTGGAGGTAGCAAAGCAACATATTTAACGCTGAGGGATTTCAGTCACCCAGTGAGGTTATTTTAAAGGTATGGCCGGCCTGAAGAGATGAGTAAAAGGTCTTGTGCGCTGTTTGGAAGAAAAGCAGAAGAAATAGGCTGAATATTAGGCTGAATATTAGCCTGTCTGTGATTTGCAGATGTGTGGAGTAGCCGGGACGCTGAGGAGATTGCAAGGAAAACACAGAGAAAAGATCAGTGAGAAGCAGTGAGGAAAAAATGACCCAGAGAAATGAAAGCAGATGTTAATTATGTGACCTCCATCCATGTATGCTGACTTCTTCAGAAATGACTGCTTCCCCTCATTTTCCAAAGGGTGGAATCAACTCCAGAGTATTCAAAACAGCAGAGGTGCAAAATAGGCTTGCAGGAGGTGTGTGTAGCAGCCATTAGGCCTGGGATCTGCATCAGCTGTGGGTTAGCCATGCTGCCAGGCAGGTGGGAGAGCTGAGGAGCACACACACATGGCAGTGCCCAAACACTGGGGGCATCCAGCTGGATTGCAGATACCCCAGGATGTCTCTAGGCCAAAAGGGCTATGCACGACAACACCTGCTGCAGTGTGTAACTTCCACCAGAATGCTCTGTTGATGACAATGTGAAATAATTTGAAAAAAATAAGTCTCGTAACTCATTAGCAAGTGCACAGAAGTAAAAACCAATCAGTTGCATTCAGTCTGCGAACATACGTTTATTCTACATCTAATAGCCGTGATTTGGGAAATTATCATCTTTCAGGGTTATAGTCATTCAACGTTGCTACCCTAGATTAAAAAAAGACAGACACAACATAGACACATGATCTAGAAAGTGTAGTAGGTTTTAATAATAAAAATACTGCCTAGCCAAAGTAAAGTTTCTTCACTGCATAATGCTGTTTAATCTCACGCGTACCTTCATGGTGTGTTCTTGTCTTAGATCTAATTACTTCCCAGTATTTCAGTTTATCTGTTTTCATCTCATGTGATGCCACTGTTCCCGAGCACACTCCATTGCACAATTTGCTGTGTTATTTATTTTGAGGCAGCTTCTGGGATAAAGAATTAGTCCTGGGATTTATCCACAGCTTTGACGTTGGCCAGCTGTGTGAGTTCTGGCTGAGCCACTGCGCCTCTCCAACATTGTCTTCTCAGCAGAAAGAGTGGAATAGAACCCCCTCCTTTCTGAAAGCAGATGGATTTCTGCAGATGAAGTGCTGTATAATAGCTAAGGAGTGTGGGAATTCCCCGTTTACAACTGCCCTTTCACTCATGTACTCAATATGCTTACTGGATTTTCCTTTTTTTACAGATTCAAACCTGAAGACCAGTACCTGTTGAAGTGGCCACTGAATACAGCAGAACTGCTGAAAACAGACAGTCGCTGAATGCTTCTCTTGACCCTGTTTGAAACAGATGAAGGCACAGCAGCAACAGAGACAAGTTTTCAAAGTGGACGTTTGCAACCTATTTGGAACATGTACAACCAGTGCAAACACGGTCATCCGTTCTGATTTTTGTTTTCTTCAGGTGGCCTTGGAGGGAACAAATTCATCATTTCTTACACTCTTGGCCCAGTTGGGCAGGGTGCTGCTGGAACTGCATCCCTGCGATATGGTGGGAAGAAGCTGCCTGGATGTGCAAGGAAAGCCAGGACAGCAGGCCTGTCGTGCTCGGACAGTTGCTTTTTTCAGGTCCTGCCTGAGAGTGCACTGAACTCTGCACAGAGAGTCTGTTGAGCTAGGGAAGTTTCCTGTAATCTCTGCCTCAGCAGAGAATACCCTGCAGCCAGATTAAATCTGCCTTGCAGTGACTTTCATGTCATCACAGAGAGGAGGTTTGAAAGAGATGCAAACACAGCGGCCACCTAAGTGGCATTTTAGATGTTTCCTGTATCACCCTTTTGCATGATCTCCCCTTAAAAAAGCGTAACGCAAATCAGTATTAAATGCATTTTCTTAGGGTCAGCTACGGGAAATGTTCTTTCAAGTCCATCACATACATGACCATGATACACTGATTACTGTACAAGAGTACTACGGTATCTTATATCTGAAGGTCATATTTGGAGATCACGTTTATACTAAATAAAAAAAAACAAAACAGTAGGAAGGCAGTTCATATGCTACTGACTTGCCTTTTCTTTATTATCTTATATTTATTTCCCCAGTTGCACACTCCATAATTCAGACATTGCATGCTCTAGTTGCTCCAGTAGAGCTACACCTGTAGTGTAAGCAGGGTGCAGAAGTTTTACCACAGCCAAACCATATGCAGCTTGATGACACGTTCCTGGCAGTGCTGACGGAGCATGAGGCAGCGAATTTTTTGTGTGAATGTGCTTGTAAAAGGCACAGTGCTGAACGTTCGACACCACTGAGGACCCAAAATAAATATATTAAATATGGATTGAACTATAAAGGTGATGACCATCAGGATGTGGAATAGAATGTTATGATGCTTAATGACAAGTAAACAAATAGAATGGCAATTCAGGCCTTGTTAATTTGGCAATGTCTTTGAATTCGGCACAGCAGCAGATACCTGGCCCCTTCGTACCGTGCTTTGGCAGGACTGCACTATGCACTGGGGGCTAAGATTTCATACCTGCATAACGTGTCCTTTCTTCTCTTTTAAAAAATTGGAAGTAAAAGGTCTTGAAGATGCTCAGAAACTATACGGGGTTTAGATAAAATGCAGGCTTAATTGTAATTGTCCAAAACCCTTCTTCCTCCCCTTCCTACCATCCCCTGCTTTTAGGACCCACATCAAAAGGAAGAAGTGTTGTACTCCAGACGGCATTGATGTCCTTCCTCAGTATCTCTTGAAAACATGCTGCTGGCTATTTCATTGTCAGCAGCCATTTCGTCAGAAACCAGAAGGAGCCTTGGCTGCGAGAGCCACAACATATGAGCTCAGATAACCGTCCCTTGGCACGTCATCCCCGCCATTTTTCAACTATTTGAAAATGCGTAATGCGTGCCGTCACATGCATTTGTTACCGGCCATTCATTAACAAGGAATGACGAGGGGGTCCTAAACTTTTCCTGCATTGCTGCCTCAGTAATGTTGGCTGGTTTTGCCATCCACTTCAAATCCATCCTGCCAATACCAAGCTGTAAGCACACACTTGGCCAAGGAACACGTAAAAGATTTGTATGGCTGCGTCTATACTCTCTGTGGGTAGGCATCATGATAATACTTCATTTTCCTGCGTTTTTCACTGTGATTCAGTATTAATTTTGTGCATGAGACCATACCATTTTAATTATGGATTGTGCTTGCATTTAAATTGATAAAAGGTTTGTATTAAAAGTTTGAAAGAGAAGTTGCTATCTTGTCTGATATTAATAGTATTAGTGCTTATATAACTACGTGATTCCCATACAGTGGATAAATTATAACAGACAAATAAATATCTCTGCCCACAAGGAACTTCTGCATAAAAAGATATGAAAGAATGCAAAGCAGGAATGCTCAATGCAGAAAACAGACAGAGGTTTGGAGGGCTGAGAGAGTGCTGCAAAGCAGCAGCAGGCCTGCAAGAGGTCAAATCTCATCCTAGAGGTGGAGACCATCAGCAGCATTAGGAGACACCATTAACGCCTCCGACCTCCTCCCGCAGTTCCTGAATTGGAGGTGAAAACTGAGATGTCAGTAACTGAGGAGAAGAGGCTATTTCTCCTGTGAAATTTTGCAAGTGCATTTCCTCTTGCCCAAGCTGTGTCTCACCTCTTCCTATGAGCCCGGGATGACGTGCTGTTGAGTCACATCTCACTTCAGCTGCACCGGATCTTCAGCAGCTCTTGGTCCCTCCTCTTCCACATCCCAGCATTTCCACAGCTCGGCAGGCTGCCTGGCGGCCTCCAGCAGCTCGCAGGCGGCCCACAGGGACAAAAGTGAAGACCCTTGTTCTGAATTACTCCAAATAAAGGGAATCATGCTGCAGGCAGAGGCTTTGGAGAGTAAAAGCATGCTTTGAGCAATATGCTGTCTCTAGAAGCCAAATATGCACTAAAATAAGAGATTATTAAAAGCAAACAAACAAACTACAAATTATACTATCTAAAACAGCGCGGATTTGAATTTCTCATACAGCAAGTTTAAAGTAAGTGTCACACGCGTATAAAAATATTGTAAGAACATTATAGAGGTTACAAAGCCAAGCACCCATGATAATAAGAAACATGTTTATTTGGATTAAGCCTTGCAGCTTTAATTCTTTTCTTCTGGGTGTACTTGCATCCTGGCACTGTATGTAAGACCACACGCAACTCTTGCGGCACGCTCCCGCAGCATGTCAGCCAGTGGGCAGGAGGCCTCTGGGGCCCAGTAACCTCACATCCAGCAGCGCTGGAACATGCCCATGGATGTGCCAGCTTGTAACCTTTCTGCAGTCTGGCAACATCTTTTAGAAACGTTTTTTTCAGGTCCTTCAGAGTCTCAAAAGAACCTTTTTTTTTTTTTTTTTTTTTTTTTTTTAATCACAGACCCTCATCTAAAAAACCAGTGCAGCAAATGAGAAAAATCTGACTTAATGAAACCAAAGGTAGGATTTTTGTTTGTGATTTGTATTGCCCTCATTAACAAACTGGTTCTGCAGCACAAGTTTGTACTGTGGGTTATTGCTAGAGAGAAGTAATGACCTTCCCTACAACGCACGGCTGATACCAGCCTCCTAGAGAGGGTTAGTTCTGAGCTGGGGGTAAGTGCTGCGTGCCATATGACTTCAATACGGCACTTCAGGAAACACGAGGGTTGTTAGAGCTGCACCCTCAGCAACTCCGGCAACTAGCTGGAAGACGCAGTACACGTGTGTTTGCATTCACAGAATTCAGTCAAAGGTGCTTGATAAGTCAACAACATAACATACTCACTGGACCTCCTACCCACAGAGCGTTACAATCAAGCAAGATAGTTGTTTAGCCAAACCTTCCTCTAATTAGCAAGAACTAGCTGAGCGTAACAAATCCATGGCAACACAGAATTGTTACCTTCCTGCAATCTGTAAGTATAAAAATAAACTAATCTCTGTTAGGGCCTGTGAGTCCAGACAACATTTGACTGTTAGCAAACTTTAATCTTAAGAAACAGATAACCAAAACCAGCAATATGCAATGGAATGCTAGCAGAGCTGTTGGAGATGGCCAAGAATTGCACTCCACACTTTTCCTTTTCTCAAAAAAACACCACAAGAATACTGAATACAAAGGGATCCCCATGTACAGGTTGCTGTTCATTCCTCTGCAAAGCTGTAACCCTGAGAAGACGTCAGAATGCTGTCAGGTGAAATTGGATGTTGCTGTTTCTCATGATTTCATTGCAAACCCATTGAGACCTTTTTCAGCTGCCAAAGTCAAGGGAGTGAAGAAACCCAACTTTTATATTGTTTTAAACAATTTTTTAATACTTCTGTGTGACAAAAGCTTCTAAATAGGAAAGAAAGGTCTCCTAAAAGCAAAGAAAACAGATGGCAAATAACCAACCACCTACCTATCCTCTCTAAATGTCTTATTTTTAAGAAAATGGGCTTTTAAGCCAATTTCTTTTGTGGGTGGCATTGACTCATGAGTTTTGAACACTTACTGTGGCAATGCAAATCCAGATCCAAACTTAAATTTTACGTTTCAAAAAGCACTGTTGAAATTTTTTTAAGCAACCGAAATGCTTACATTCCATTTCGTTTTCAGAACATCCACATTAAACACGTGCTTTCAAAACACTCAGGCATTCCCTTACGTTGCTACTAGTCAAAACTCAAACAACATCTGTTTGTGTATCAGCCACAGGAGGCTTTAGGAGCAGTTTAAGCAAGCACCTGTCCGGATTGCTGCGGGATAGTTGGTCCGGGCGTGGAGGTGGGCAGAGGTGAGACAACCTCTCCGCCTGCATCAGCGTTTTGATTCTTAGGAAGAAAAACACAGTTATTGATGAGAGGGGAGGTGCCATGCAACTGCAACAGCACTGCGGCTTTTCTATGCTGAAGGTTTTCATGCCACCCTCCAAGGCATCCTCACACAGGTAAGTTCACAAGGTAAATCACAAGAAGGTACCCCGTTGATAAGATTCAGCCATTTTTGGGTTGATTAAACAACATCGTTGACGACAGAGGTTAGCATAGGCGTGGCTTGGCAAACAACAGTAACTGCTGATCACAATAATAACACGTGCTAGAACAGGAAGCTACTCTTCCTCCGGTCTTCTAAGCGTACACTTTGCAATCATGACAGCACATATAATGGCAAGTTAATCTTCAGAACAGTCACCTGCAAATCATGACCTTGTTTGAAATATTTCAGTCTCTCTGTCAAGCAAGTATTCCCAAAGGTTACTACGGCAGAACAAAGTTAAAACAATATTTTACATCTTGTCAGAATCTGTACTTTCTAGATGCATGTTTTTGTACTTTTAACTCAAAAAGAGGCAGCTGTCTGTACATCTTATAGGCTTCTGGTAATAATGTATTCACTAAATCATAACATAAAGAGGAGTCCTGTCCAGTAAAATACTACTACCTAACAAGGGCAGCAGATTTTCAGGATTTCAGATTTCAGCAGATTTCCCAAATCTCATGCTGGCCTGCTTCCCTTAGAACAGATTTGAAAGAGGCAAACTACAGATTGGCAGTAGGACTAGCAGCAGCTACAACAAAAAATAATTTAAACTCAGCATTTTCACCTGGCAGTTTCACATTCCTGGAGTCCATCTAAAAGCTGCCTCTATTATTAGCACACGGAACATTTGAGTTTGCAGGTGTGAGGGATGCAGAGAGGAAAAAAACAGTTTCCTATACGTAAGCGCCTAATTTACTAAAGAGCCAAGTGAGCTAAAGAAAAAACACGATGAAACTCAATCTGGGTGCAGTTCCTAGAGCCTTACTCATCTCACTTCCTGATTCTCCTTTTTGGCCTCCTTTCCCCTCAGGCCCTCCCACCTCTATAAACACCACAACAGTAATTACACTGCCATTGGAGCCTTAAACATTCCTGACATCATAACATCCCTCCTAACAAGTGCAGGACATTTCACAAAGGCCCAGGCTGGCTTTCGAGAAGTGGGTCAGCTTGACACATCCCATGTGTTTCTGAAAGCCTGCAGCCTTTGAGTTTGCTCATCTATGGTAATGGGCACCCTACCAATGAACAGCCTGGAAACAAAACACTGCCTGCTTCGCGATGGGAGCTTTAAAATGTTTATCGGAAGCACGCAGCTTGTAACTTTCCATCTGAAAGATCATCTAGAGGATGTCCTGTTAAGCCTTGCGGTGCAGCAGATCCCAGACTTGGCAGTTCGAGGCTCACCTGCCCCTTACTGGCTAAGCAAGCGCTGGCGGGCATCCAGCATGCGCCGAGCGAGAGGAAGGGAGCGCCGAGTGCTTCACTCCATCAGCCCAAGGAGCCTGGGCCAGCAGCTCTTTCCTTCTTCCCTTTCATCACTGCTTGTCCTGCAACCTCACTTCTCTTGGTTACTTACCACAAAGTCGAGGCTGACCTGGCCAAACAAACTCTTTTACTGTAGAAATTTTGGCCAGTGTGGTTTATTTTCAGTCATTCTTCAATGGTTTTTTCTTATATTTCAACATTTAAATCATGCCAACTTCCTTCTACCCTCAGAAGAAATTCATGATGACTCAGAAAGGGATCTTGACCTGCCAGCTGAGGATCGCTTCTCTAACAGTGTAATAGTTTGATATCTGTTTTCGCGAAAGAAATAAATCAAAGTGTCTCATCATACTTTCTATTCTGCCCCCGCATAACTTTGTCTTGTGAATAAAACACATTTTATTCAGCTTGGAGGGCATTTTATTTCTGTACTCGTTTTGACATTTCAGTTAGAATACGACACTTGTACAGTAGCCCAGACAACAGAAACTATAAGATCTTCTATTTATGATCTATCCCAAAGAACAGATTTTCAGTTCTCCTTTTATTACCAGGCAAAAACCAACTCATGCACCAGAAAATGATCAAAAATAATTGTTCTTCACTGTGAAAAGCGGGTATGATACAGAGACGCGAACAGTTTTGGAGGAAAGGCATGAAGCAGCTACGAATAAACTTTTAAGTCATTAACAAAATGCAAAGAAATCCAAAGAAATTGGATGACAGATTAAATGTGGTGCGATTTTCTACGAACAGTAAATCGCATCTCTGTAAAACTTGGCGTCTCCAGAGACCGCAGTGCCCTTGTAGCTACCAGAAAGTTAGGAACACACTACAGAGATCAAGCCTGCTCCTGCTGTGTATACACACTATTATTCAGGGACCAAACCTAAACACACGTATACGCATAAATATATTAAACAACATAAGTGAGACACTGGCAATCACGAGAGATTTCTAATCGCGGTTGGTCTGAGATAGGCGCAGGTATAGTTGACTCATACAGCGAAATTATTTCTGTTAGCAGATTGCTCAGATTTACGAAAACAGAAGCACCGTGCCACGTGTGAGCAGCAACATAGTAATACTGCAAATTGCAACTTGATTACCGTTTGATTCAACCAAGTTAATAGCTGATGATGGCCTATAATTCGCGTGATTCATTCTGGCAAGCCTTTCATTTGTCAGCTCATCAAGCCTATCCTATATATGAGCAATTAAATTAGCAGGCAAAAAATAGTCCAAATAGCAAAGGGCTCAGCAAAAAAATCCTCCAGGTGGTTTGAAGAGATCAATCCCTCACACGGTTGAAATACCATCACCTACTTCTTAGTGGTTTTCTTCTCTCATTAGGACCAGCAATTCAGCACAGTAGGTACAAAAATAAATAACACAGTACTGATTTCCAAGCATCTTCTTGAAGCAGGGAAAAATAATTTCAAACCAGTTGCAAAGAAACTATGCATTGGAAAAACTCAACCAGGAGAAAGACTAAATGAAGAACAGCAAGCAGTTACCATCACTACAGATGGGTGATATTAGATTTCAGAGAGAAAGCGGCTGGAAGTTTGGCTGGCTGGCAGCTGTAACGGGCGTGCTAAATTCATGTGCAACCACGAGGATCAGTCCTACTGGGGGGACAAAGGACGTACACAGAAATAGATTCCCAAGGAGAATCCTGCCTCTGTTTCTTGACGACAGCCAGAGCGCTATCGGCATCACTCACACAGATGGCCATAGCCCACTCATGCTCTCGTAATGAAAACACAAAGAGTTGTTAACACGGGATCCAAGAGTTAAATCAACCTCAGCAGTGTCGAGGCTGTGCAGAATGCTCCGTTGTTAGGAGAGGATGTGCTCGCGCCATCAGGAGAGATGTACTCTCATCGACGCTGTCTGGAGGGTGTCAGCCAGGGGCTGCTCTCTCCTCCCCTCCCCTCCCCTCCTCGAGCTCCATGTTCACCAGGGAGAGCTGGCGGGAGCGCTGATGACCCTGTGGCACATCTGCCTGGAGGGCCGGGGCTCTGGGGTGGCAGAGGGAACCAATCACCGGCGCTGTTCCAACCCGTCCCCGACATGGGGACACCCTGCTGACACGGCTAACAGGAGGCCAAACCCTAAACTACTGGAATGATTTGGCTGTCTTTTCCTTGATTGAAACAGACATGGAAAGTAAACATAAATTTAAAAAAAAACATACAGAAGAAAATCTCTGCATTGGAAATTAGGCCTAACAAGGCTATTCTGCAAAGCAAAATAATTTCTAGCTGATTCACTGATTGAAATTCTCTGAAAATGTCAAAAAAAAAAAAAAAAAAAAAAAAAAACCCCACACCAAAAAACAAAAGGAGAT
>VXAV01005471.1:96603-116811 GCA_013399715.1 Alectura lathami | reverse complement strand
GGGGCAGGGGCGGCCCCGCCCCGCCCGGGGGGGGGGGGGTTTTCCTCCCTCTGGGGGAGCAAGGGTTAAGGGGAGCTGGCAGCGGATTTCGACGCGGAAATGACGGGCGGGGGGAGCGCAGGGGAAAACAGGGCTCGTTTTTAAGCGGTGAAAGGTGGAGTTGAAGCCGGTGTTTGGGGCGTTGTGCGGGCTGAGGAAGGGTCCGAGGGGAGGGGTGGCAGTGGGGCTCTGTCCCTAAAGGCGGTCTGGGAACTTTGTGCCGCGTAAAGTCCCTGGCCCTGAAAGGGAAGATGAAAACCAAGCGCTGTGTGTGTGTGTCTGTGTGTGTGTGTGTATACACAAATCTGCAAGAGGCAACCGTAGAAGAGCCGCGAGTGTTGGCGGTTATGAAATGTCATAAAGCCGGGAAACGCGAGCGTACGCTCTGACCTGAAAAAGCACAGGCACATCTGGTGCTCTAGGCCCCGGTCCTAAAGGAGAAGGGCTGCGGATCCAAAACCACTCCTGAGCTGGCTGCGAGGAGCTGGGCCCTTTGTCAGTCCCCAGGCAGACGAAGGGGGTGGGAGGGGAAAAAACAACCTGGCAATTACCCTTTCTCAGAGTTTACAGTGGTGAAATTCAAGTGAAATCTCGATAAACATGTTACTGTTTAATCAGAGGAGGAAAACGGCAACACAAACACATGGCAGGATTTGGCTGCCATGAAAGGATTAAATGTACTCTCAGGGAGGGTTTTTTTTTTTTTTTTCCTGTAGAGAGGCCTTATCATTACATACAGAATACTCTGTTAAAAATGCTAACTTTAATGCCCGGTACACAGCTAATAAAGGAGGCTGAGGGCTGGCTGTAGAGCAGGTTTCTGGGAGGCCCCGAGTGACTTAAGGACACGTTATTTAATACTCAACTCTGAGTCTCCTGGCTTTTGTTCAGTTTTTTATGACCTTGTATTTTTAGAAGCATTTTGTATTTTCTGGTGCTTAGTGGCTGCTGTTTGTTTTTTTTTTTTTTTTTTTTTTTTTTCCCAGAGGATGATCATAGCTTTGTGGCCAGCAAGTCCTTCTGTTTGTTTTGCTTTGACCTACTCTTTTTGCTCATGAGCTAGAATTTAGAGGCTCTCTGGTCTGCCAGCGTAATTGCAGAAGAACATTTTCAGGCTTTTCTCATGCTGTCTCTGTTTTTCTTCGCTTCTATTCTTTGCCTTAGTATTAAACCAGAAATTAGTTGCTCTGAAGAAATGACAGCAGGCTCCACACGTTGCTGCTGTAGAGGCACCATGGGAAATCCTGTGGATGCCCTAGCAGGCGTTGTAAAGCAGAGTTGGTAGGTTATAGTAGTAAAATACCTTTGCTCTGGCTCTTCAGCAGTAAGCGATGAAGGCTGAAGAGTTCTTAAATTAGCCCAGAGGCCTGTGAAAAGGAGAGTTGCCAGTGTGACATGAATGGGCTTTTCTTTCTCCTGGCTGTGAAGGGAAGTGAATGGCCTCTCAGGTGGCCCCTCCTTTCTCCCTGGGAGTTGGATGGAGGTGGCTGTTAGGGCAGCCCCCGTGCGTGTTACCAGCCTGGCCCCTGGGCTCTGTGGTGCACGGTGTCGGGGCATTCCTGCCTGAGCCGGGGGATGTGCTAAAACATCCGCTGCCTTTCTTGCCCTCCCTGGATTCCACACAGCCCTATGAGTGCAGTAAAAGGCAAGAAAATGAGGAGGTTCAGCGAGGAGATAAGGGAAGATGCGTGTGCTTGGTGTTGTGGAATGTCTTGTACAAATCAGTTGCAAGTAGAGGTCTCAAAAGAAAGCACGGGAAGTATCTTCTTGCAGGGTATTGGTGCTGCCGCTGTTTCTGAAGTTCTCTTAGTGGTCGTGAAAGAATGGCAGATGTTTTTGTTCAAATTTTAATCACACGTGGGGCATGGGTTAAGGTCTGCTCTGGACCAAAATATCCAGGGTAGGGGGAGAAGACAGGTCTGTCCAAAGGAGCCAGTAATCAAGATTGCTGCTTCTATTTTCTGTTGTGATAGACTTGCTCGAGCTTTCCCTGCTGCTTCTGTAGCTTTGTGATGGCAGAACTCTTCTGGAGTCATTTCCCCCAGTCGGTGACTGATAGGAGGTGCTTTTTCTGGCATTGTAGAACCATAGAATATCCCGAGCTGGAAGAGACCCCCCAAGGATCACCAAACCCAACTCCTGGCTCCACACAGGAGCACCCAAAATCCAAACCCCAGAGCCGTGTCCAAAGGCTCCTTGAACTCTGCCAGACTTCACTCTGGATGTGCTGGGAATGTGTGCTCCTGAAAAAATTGGAGGGGGAAGCTTTTTGCAGGCATCCTGGGGAGCGCTTAAAAATCAAAGCTGCCACAAAACCAGGCATCGATGAGGGGGTGAAGATTCAAAATTCATCATGCAGTCTGACATCAGGGTAACAGCTCTTCAAATTTTGTTGGGGTTTTGTGTTACCTCTCAGAATCATAGCGTTGCTTCTGTGGGGTGCTGGTACAGGGGCAGATGCGTTGGCTGGCACGTTGTGTGCCGGAACAGGTGTAGTTTCTTTCCACGGTGAGTTATTCTGTTACACTTGTACAAATTCTGGCTTTTGATTAGGAAGCTTGGTCAAAATCTGAGTATGAGATGCAGATACATTGGCATTGGCGATCCTATGACATTAAAAACTATACCCAAGGGTGTTCTTGTTTTTAGATGGACAAATGTACGTTCCCGTGTTGCTGCCAGCTAGCTGTCCAAGCTGATAAAGTTAACGCTGTCCTTGTGACTGTTGTTTGTGGTATATCTGTGTAGGGGAGAAATGAAAACAATATCAGAAATAGAATTTGTTTAACCTCATGTAGTTGTGATATTAACAGCTCTGAGCTGGGAGGCAGGTGATAAAGGAAGCAAAAGGGTTTGGGCCAGTGTGTGCTACATCTAAAGCAGCTATTAAACAAAACATATAGCCATGAAGGTGAGACATCTTTTAAAATATTCTGGCAGTATTCGGAATTACTGCATGGACCTTGTGGAAACCAGCGGTTTTATAAATGATGCCTGAAATGCGTATGTGCCAGCAGACTAGCGTGTCGTTTCCATTAGTTGTTGATCTGTGCAATGTTGTATAGGGAGATGAAAATACCGACTTAACCAGGAAAGAATTCGTATACAGCAGTGTGTAAACAGACTGTCTTTAGTGAGAAAATCATGGGAGGTCCTCTAGTAACTTCTCTTTGCTTGTCTTGTGATGATGCTCCAAAAAAAGGCTGCGAAAGTTACGCAACGTTGGGTGCACGGCCATTGTGCGAACTTTTGCTAATGTGTCACAGGCCAGGAAATCTTAGCCAGGCATTTATTTACAGTGCAGTTGCCTTTGAACTGTCTCTAGTGCCAAACTAAAAGAATTCTATTTTGCAGTGCAAACTCTGCCTCCCAATTTCTGTAGCAGACAGAGGGGGATTCTGTGGTGGTGATTCTGTGCTGTCCCGCAGTGATGCAAGGGTTGTGCGGATTTTACCGCCAGAGAACACTTGCGGTACACGCAGTACTCTGTGTAAGACGTAGCACACAGTGTCTGCTTTGAGCACACTTGTTGCTCTGAGATGTCTTGTTTTGTTACATGGGGAGGGAGAACTGAAGTAACATCAATCCGCACGTCTTTTCTTCTTGTCTCAGTAAAAACTTCTCCTAATGAATCCAGCAGAAGATCAGGCCTCAACTATTTTGCTTTTGTCAGGCCGAGCAAGTAATTGAACCACCTGTTGGAAATAACTTCAGTTAAGCTTATGTAAACTTCATTTAAGGATTTAGACCGTATAAACACGTTTACCTCTCTGGAGGTCAGCACTCCTGTAGACTTCTTTTGGACTATTTGGTGCTTACGCATAAGGCGCTTAGGTTTTGGTTCAAAGAATATATTTTTGACAGTTGAAATGTTTTCTCCAAGGATGTATTTATCTGAATTAGCTTTCTCAAGCAGATGGAATTTAAATTTAGGTGAATTTCAATTTAATCTTGCTAAAGAGCTCATTATATTACTGTTATTAAAAATAATTAGTGTGAGTGACTGCTTAAAAATAAAACAAAACGTTACTTAACACGTGGTAGAGTTGTAGTTGTTGAACATTTTTAATGAAATCCAAATAGAAAACATTTCTTGTGATTGGACTTACCATCTATGATCTGGTGTACTGTGTGAAGCTTGAGCTTTGTGCACCTGTTTCCCCTTCTCTCTCCAACGCATTTGTTTGCAGAATTCTCTTTTTAATGCTGAAAATGATGCGTTTTTAGTGTTAAATAATTCACACTTTAAAAATACTCTCTCGCAACTGTGGAAGACCTCTCTTTTAGGTAACATAGAGCAGTGCTCATATAATCTGCTTCAGGCATTTGGGACCTCTGATTCAGAAGTTCAGAGCTGGATGTCCAAGCTCCTTTTTATTCAAAAGCCAAGCTGTGGGGATTCAGATGACCAGAGAACACAACAGGAGTATGCCAAGGTTATGAGCCGCCCAGCTAGCTCAAAGTCCCGTCAGTGACAGTGGCCGCAAGTGAGTTCCCAAGGAAAAATCTAGAAACATGTTAGGCATATACGGTATTTTTGTTTCCCTCTCCGTTCCCAGCCATTGTAAGGCAAAGGATGTGCTCAGCAGAGTGCAGTTCCTTGGTTCTTTACTGTTGTAGAAGTTTATTCCTCATCTGCTTGGACACTAACATCTATAGAGGCCTTTGGTAAGAAATTCTTGCAGCTCAGCTGGCCGCTGTGCAAAGAGCCTCTCACTTGTTGTGACAGTGGCTGATAGCTAGCTTCTCTGGGCTCCTCGTAGTCTAGCATGGCCTGGTAGTACTGACGGTCTCGACTAGCGAGCTGTGGCAGTGGAGGGGTGCTTGGAGTGTTTGAAAGTAGTCAACTGCTTGGTGCGGTTGACTGTGCTGTTATAAGCAATAGCTAAGTTACTGTAAATAAAAGCAGCGTACTCAGGTAGGAAGATGGGGTTCGTAGGAGATTACGCTAAAAGGCCAGCAGTTCTAAACTTAGGGTATCTTTTGTTTTAATGGGATGAAAGCAGTTTTGAGCACTGACTTCCCCAAGCGTGTTGCTTCACCACGTGAAGTGTTTGGCAACGCCGGTAAGGTGTCCTGTTACTGCTGCTCCAGTGTCGGCTTCTTATTTGCACGGTGACAGCTGTGTGTGGCTGTGGCCTGGCTGGGGCAACAGATCTGCTGCTTAAAGTGTGGTGGGTTTCTCAAAGCCAGATCAGTTAAATCGGTCCGGTTCATGGTATGTCCTTGCAAATATCTGCCTGGATTGGCAAGGGGGTGTGAGAAGGGGACTAGTTCCAGGAAGAGGTGCTAAGAATATCTTAGATTGGTATTGTTTCCAAACACGTGATTCCACAAAAAAAAAAAAAAAAAAAAAAAGTCTCCTGGGTAATAGGTATACATTTTCAATAATATTTGGCTAGTTGCTCATGCTTTAGGCTTCTGTGTGGAAGACTTCTCCAAATAAGGAGACTGGCTGGAAGTGAAACTACAGACTGTCAAGTGCATGGAGTAACCAAGGGAACTTCTTTTCAGTCTGTTTTAAAGTTAAAAGCTGAGGACCTTTGAAAGGCGTTACCCCTCCCCTCCCCCCCCCTTTTTTTAACTAATGCTTCCTGTAACCAGAGGTATCTGCATTAAGGGGATCTCTCAGAAGTTTCATGTTCTGCCCATAAAGTTCTGGGGTGCCTTTCTAGCTGAAGGATTTCTGCATGCTTAAGAATGATCGTCTTATTTATGGTGGCTAAATAGTGAGTAACCAGCACTTGGAAAGCAAGGAAGCTTGTGGAAGCTGTAAGATCGCGTACTTGGTTATTGCCTTGGTTGACACAGTCTGCGGAAATAACTTACCAGTGGTGAGCAGTGGAACATTGCACGCCGTCCTGTGTATGGAGGAGTAAATTACTGCTTTTTCCTCATCTGAGACTTTTGAAAGCAGCACGCAGAAGGTAGGTAATAAGCTTAATATAGTAAAACCTGTGAGGAGATCGGAACATCGTCGTGTAGGATGTTTGTTAGTGGCACACTGAAGCGAGCAGTGCGTTCGCACCCAGAGAGTTAAGGTTGTTGGCTAGTTGCCTTGAGGTAGCAACACACTGAGGCAAACTGAGTCAGAGAAACTTTGTGGGTTAAACCTGAACTCAGGGAGTGAAGAGTTGGCTGTGCGAGCCAAGTTTTGGATGCAAATGCAATGATGGTGAAGTGGAGAGATTTTCTTGGCTCAGTGTATGCCATTTGCTAAGCGATGGTGGGTGCTGGCCCTGCAGGCAGAGAAGCATTTGCTGCTCTTGCAGCATTTACACTAGAGGGCTCTCTAGGCAGAAGTTCAGCAGTGCAGGTCAGCTGTGCCTGGGCTTTCTGGCTGGCAAGGCCATTTTCCTGCAGTTTCTTGCTTGCTCTGTGACCGGACGTGCTGCACATGAGATGTGTTTAACCTGTGCCTGAGCAATAATTCCAGCATTAACACCACTGGAAGGAAGGAATTTTTTTTTGGCCTTATGCAGATGGATTGCTCTCCAGGTACAGAAGGCCTTCCTCTCTGGGCTGGCAGTGGCAGCTGAGCGCTGAAGCCTGAGTGGTTCGCTCAGCACACTCGCCACAGTGCCTCTTTCAGCATGCCTCAGGCCCACAGTGAGCCTGGGGGTGCGATCTGCATTCTTAGGGCAGTGGCAGTCAAGTGTTGCTGGACAATCTGCTGTCTTGCTGAAGAACCTCTAGCATTCAGAGCATGGAAATGGATTACGAGTCGCACATCCTAAACAATGACTGGTGTTTGTTCTGAAGGACGTCAGAATTGAAGCGTCTTTTAAATAACCTGAAGATTCAGTAGCAGTAAGCATTAGAATAAACTTGGTTGTGTCATTTTGCAGTCTATAAAAACGAGTGAGCACTGTTTGAGGAGTCATGCAGTACTTCTAAACCCAGGTGGGCTTTTCTCAGTTGTATTACATATGGCAGAGAAACTTCTTTTTCTCGCTTCCTTTTGGATAACGGTAGAACGCTGCAGTTACTTAAAATACATTTTCATTGTGTTTTGAATGTTACTGTTTTTCAGGTCATGGAAAAACTCCAAAAGATGCTGCTTCTGTTCGAGCTACACATCCTATACCTGCAGCCTGTGGCATATACTATTTTGAAGTTAAAATTGTCAGTAAGGGAAGAGATGGGTAAGTATGTTATTAATTAATTCTTACTTGAAATACCGTTTCAAATCGTCTTTCTTTCAGTCAGCAGATGTCTTTGGTATCAATGCTTTTTTCGTGTCTTAACACTTTTTATGTAGCTTAATTCATTATTCATGAGATAATACTTGGTTAAGTGAGTTGATTGTGGTATTAATTATCCAGAAATCAGTGTACACAACAAATACCGAAATAACACCTCCTCATTTTCTCTTGGCAGAGAAGTTGAGGTTTGAATGACTCAGTTTGTGCCTGCCCTTACCTTGAAAGGTGCTTCTTTGACTATATGGGTCTACAGACCATGGGTAATTTTTGGAATGTGTTTAGGGTGTGCAGCTGATGAATTTACCTCTGCAGTGCAGTCTTTTCGTGCATGCCCTGTTGATTTTGAAAAGGAAGGTTATCCTTCAAGCTACTTCTTAGTGAACAGTAGAAGAATAAAAGGGAATTTGTCACCATGGAAAGAACAAGGGCTGCTGAGTGAGTACAGCTGCAGCTTCCCAGAATCTGTCTGAATTTCCAATCTGTTGGATGTAGGTAAGAGCCAAGTTTAACGGCTGAGGCAGACAGAACCTTACCTGGGGGAAGTCCTGAAGTGCAAATTGAATCTTTGCTAGGACCCTTTGGTTCCTTTTTATCTTTCACATCTTTGGGCAGAGGGTGTATTTTAATCCTGAGACACTGATTCTGTTGCCTGTGCAGGACTGTATAGGTCATACTAATTTGTAATACGCTGGAGTATTTCCTGTGGTGCTGCTTCAGCTTGCCAGTCAGGCTGGAATGCTGTTATCCTAGGTGCGGTACATAAGTGTTGCAGATGCTGAGGTTCTGTTGTGAAAATCTTGACAGAAATGAACTGTTTCATAGCTTTTTGGATGGCGCCGAGTATCTTCGTCATTTTCTTGTTTGCCCTGTTGCTGTTTTTCTTTCATTTTCCCAGTGTTCTGTAACTCAAAACCAAGAACAAAATGGATTTGGTTTGGTTGTGGTGTTATACGTATAAGGGTGGTTTGAAAGGAGAGCCTCTCAGTACAGCTGTTGCCTTTTAGGGGCATTTGTGGTAGTTTGTTATCAGTTCTGTTCCCAAAAGTTGTCGTTGGCAGATTTCTTTGCTATGAAAATCTTGCACCTGCTTTTGTTTTGGTCGCACTTTGAAGACTTAAGTAGTTGTAAATTGAGACAATAGAGGTATTGTTTCAGGTAATGTTTTGTTATCAGTTTTAGGAACAACTTTTTATTTTTTTTTTATGCCTTAAATACTTAACTGCCAACAGCAGGACAGATTTTTTAAGTAGAAGCTTATATTGTGATTTGCTAGTGATGCACGTGTCTCTTCCTGAGATACATTTGTGCCTGTTCAGTTTGAAAGGTAGGTTTTTTTTCCTTTTGGAAATGATGGAGGTTAAAATGATGTTCATTTGTGTATGGGGTAGAGGATGTCATTTTACCAAACTTACCTGATACTTTACCCTTAGGCCTCTCTGTTGATTTTTTAGTCACTTCCAATGCAGAAGGCCATTCAGGGCAATCCTGCACAAGTGGAAGCCACATTCCAGTAAAAAGTTTCAAAATTTTATACTTCAAATAGTTATTTCCAAGGTATATGTAGCCTGTGAAGTCACCTGCCAAGAGTGTTTAGGTAGAGGGAAACTTTTCATTCAGCGATAATGCGTCCTGCTTCACTCGTGCAACCTTTTTTCAGTGTCACGTTTTGGAATGTTGTCTGCACAATGAGCTGTTTAGTTTTTCATTGTGCAAGGTAGGATGGGTGCTGGGGAATACTGTGCACAGAGCCAGGGCCAAGTCTGGCTTCAGCAGGTGAAGAGCAGGAGCAGTCCTGGAGCCTCGCTGCATGTGTCCATTTCTACACCCTGCCTTCTGTGCCAAGAGGTCTTCGGCAAGATGCAGTGTGAATCTCACGGTTCTGTGTTCTCCTGTGCTGAAACTAATAAATTATTCTGAAATTACTAAACTGGAGAATAATAGAATCCAGGGAGATGCAAGTAGGTGTACAGAAACCATTTTGTGTCTGGTAGGGTTTATTAGTTCTTTCTCACTTCCTGTTGTTTCACCTGCCTGGTTCCATGCATGGTCTTTTGATTTTTTTTTTTTTTTTTTTTCCTTGGCATCTGGTAATGGGAACAGAGTTCACAAAAACCGTACCTGTAGGGGACTGGCATGCAACGAATATGGTCAATTGGTTTAAATGCCTTACTGTCGCAAAAGGCTCTGTTCTCAAGGCCTGAGCCTAGCTGTGGAAGCACAACGGCCCTGTTTTATGGTACTGTTTAAAATAATAAATCCTAGATGACCAGGGGCAACTCGAGTATCTGTCTGCAAGATTAAGTACAGCTTGCAGCCTTCATAAATGCCAGTGGATTATATAATGCTGTTTGAGGCTCCCTTTGGTAGCGGCCTTTACTTTTTATTTGTTTTTTATAAACTTAAGTATTTAATGAGTGAATTAAATTATACGAGCAAGTTTAGCAGCATTTATGTTTGTGTATACTCTGCTTAGCATGCCTGGCCTCGAATCTTTAAAACTGTTTACCAAAAACCTTGTGTTTTGTGCTACTGTAGAACTTGATTGTCCCGTTCCTGGAATAAGATCCTGAGTACCTCAAGACTCCAGAGCAATCGCAAAGCTCATTTCTCCTCCTCCAAATGAGCACAGCTCCTTTTAGTACAGGGCATAGGTCTGACATGGCTTCCACTATGGTTTGTCATAACTGTCTGGGAACAGGATTGTTTTTGTTGCAGACTTAAGTCACTAAATTTTGTATGTATTTGGGGGATGACAGCCTTGAGCAGGAATTTGGAAGTGCATAATATATTCATTTCGCACATGTTTGTAGTGATCAGCTCATAGGGGTTATGGGCATGCTGAATAAACCATGCCAAGCAGCCTCACTGGGAAGGAAGAGATGGATACGGGGGTTAGCATTGCAGAGCAGAGTTGTTCTTTGGTACTAAATGAGAAGTGATGGGGCTGTGCAACAACTGATGGTAACAGACGAGAAAAAGGGAAGTGAGACTGAAGCTTAGTAAAAGTAATAAGGTTGAAATATCTTTCAAACAAGAACTGTCTTGATATTTGTACAGTGGTTGGCATGAGGAGTCCTAAGGTCCTGTATGTGCTGCTACAGTACAGATTTGTGAAATAATTCTTATTTTTTTGTGGCTTTTGTTAGAAGTGCTAACCAGCTGTCATATTGTTCTGTAAATATTTTCTGTTCTACATTTCTTCGATTTTCATCTTAATTTCATGCCTCCTTTTGCAGTCTGAGGACCTTTGTCCGTTTACCTTATCCTTTTAAACTCTTTTGCTTTGATTTGTTTTGCCTCATGTGAAACGTTGTGGAGGGATGTGAGTGATCAGAGATAACAGTCAATGAGTAATGGATGTAGGCATGGGGAATAGTACAAAGGTGATTAATAGAAGGCATGGTAAGAAGAAGACTATTAACTGCAATAAATTATATCCGGAACACTGTTGAAATCTCCAGTTAATATATTAAAGCAAAGAAAACGACAAATATGTAAGCCAGATTTGAGAGCATTGCAGCAACTACTGTCGAACTATTCTGATATAGTAGGGTAAGCTAAACATAGTTGTAGCTTTAAAGGTACACCTTTTTAAGCTCATAACAGTCCTCATCTGAAATTGCTTATCAAAGAACCAGAAGTAACTTACATAGTTTCCCCCCCCCCCACCGTGGTTTCTCACAACTCTGGTTTTAGTGTCATCTAAGTGTGTAGAGTAGGGGCTCGGTTATACCAAACCATGTTGATGTAGGAATGGAAACGAGCAAGGACCTGTTCATGTGCCTTGGGAATCAGTTACCGTCCTAAACTTACTGTCCCCTTACTTTCCAAAAGTGCCCACTCTGTGTGCATATTCATCCCTGGGTTGGTGTATCCAAGTGAGGCTTTATGCGGTCTCTCAAATCTTGATTTCAGTTTTCTCTTGTGCCTTCCACTGAGTTGTGCTAGTCTTCTACATGTATAGCTCCTCTGGCTTTGTGTAAAGGCAAAATACATCTGCCTTGCAGCCCTGCGTTTTATTTCAGATAGCAAGGGGTGCTTCCCTCTTGAACGCAGCTGCGAGTTCCTTGCGTGGTGCTGTCGCAGCTACCAGTGTGATCGGAGCTTTGTGAGGGCATCCTTCTTCAGTGGGGAAGAGCTGACCGAATTCTCTCCCAGTGAAGAGCCTGCGAGCTTTGCTGTACCTGTTGGTTGTGCAGTTTATGCACGCCCCAGGTGTAAGGATTCTCTAGTCCCCGCTTTCCAGGGGGCTGTCTCAAGCGTGTCTGCTGGCTACCAGGAGCAAAACATCGTTGCTGTGCTGTGAATAGCTTGTGCGTGTACGATTCACTGGGCGATCGTCCATTCCTGCATGTGTTTCAGTCATAGGCTTGTTGGTTCTTGTAATTAATCTCTTCTTTTCCAGTCAGGGCAGTGTTTTTTGAGTGTTTACAGTTTGTACTCTAGGCTGTGGTTCGACTGCTTCGAGGTGGTTCAGCCACGAGAAGTAGCAGCCTCTGAACACTCGGTGAGGCCTCTTCCCCTGTCCCGGTTTGTAGCTGTTTGTGTTAGCTACACAATAAACCTGACTGGATAGCTGCTCTTCCAAAAGCTGTCCTCAAGAGTGAGTTGTTTTTCAGCCTAATGGGTTCCCAGTGTGTCTGTGTCTGTATGGCTCCATGAGTGGCTGTGGCAGCGTGAGAGAGGGGAACTTGGAGCAGAAATGAGCATCTGCCTCCCCAGTAGGGAGGGAATGCTGCTTTCAGTTATGGGGCCGGCTTATGCCCACCCAATGTTAGTTGAAATGTGGTTTTTGGGGTTTTATGTCTTTCACCAGGACAGATTTTTTTTGTGTGTGTATTTGTGTTTCTTGTGCTGGTAAACTGAACATTTGGGGAAAATGAATTTATACTTGCTGCCTTTAATTTTGTCCATGCTTTATCTTACACATTGATTTATAAATCCAGTTGCTAGCAATGGGCAAACTATACTAATGCCATTTTATTTCTAGACAGTCTTCTGTACTTTTAGAGCAGCTGAGGAAGATGTATGCTTAAAATGTGAAATCCTGTAAGCAGGTATGATTTTTTTTTTTTTGTTTAAGAATGAAAACAAGAAGTGGAAATGCTAAGTTGCCTAGAAGATAGAAGGAAAGCTAGGGTTAGAAAGTCCATGCTGTCTGCTAAAAACGCTACAGGCTAGCTTATGCTTCTGTGAGTGTGGTTTTTCAGTCTGTAGGGCTGCTGTATGGATGCAGGGCTTCACGGGCGTGCTTTACGTTGCGCGTGCGAGTTCTGCTACATGTTCTGCACTAAAATAAAATGCTGCAGCAGCTTGTGCAAGTGATCTGTGGTTTTCAGCAGCATTGTTGATAGGGCCTCAGGCACCTGTTTGATAATGGCTGTTTTTAAACACCGTCCATGCAATCAGTCATCTGCTCTGGCTGTGTCTTGCAATATGAATTGTGCATGTGGTGAGCTGAGTGGAGAAGTAACAACTGTCCGGAAAAGTGCCATGGAGAATTGTTCTTCTTGTTCACAACAAATATGTAAACCAGTAAGCAGGAGACCAATAGTCTCCAGTTGCTGTTTTGTGTTTGTTTGGTAAGCTACTAACCTAACATAAAAACTTTGTGTGGTTTTCAGATCTATTTTTAAAATTCTGGTATGTCCTCAGAAAGCAGTTGCTTGTTACAATAACAGTCGTTTGTTACCACAGCATGCAAACTTCACTCAGGCTCTATTTCCATGTTGTTGTGACCTTGGCATCAGTAGCAGAGTACTGAATCAAAACAAGAGAAGTCTGAAGTCGCTTTCTTGCAGTAGTGCCTTGACTCAATGCAGCAGCTGCAAGGGGAGATTGGATTATGAAACAGCAAGTGCATCTTCTCTTACACGGTAGCAGTGCTTCCTTTTTTACCTGAATACAGGAGACAGTTGCAGTTCTTTCCCACTTGTCCAATGTCTAAATGTGTGGGAGGATTACTGGAGGTTTAATTGGTCAGAAATATGTGCAGCTGGAACAATAAAGGAACAAAAAAGGTGTTTGTTTATTGATTGTATTCTAGAAATGAAGATTGCCAACTTAAAAAGAAAGAGGATGTTTCATTTTTTGATTGCTGCTGCTTACAAAATCTTTTCAGCTGTTCTGTTCTTCTAAGGTGCAGTCACATAAATAAAATGCATAGATGATAATCTCACCAACTTGCATTATCTTACTGCCTGTGCAGCTATTCCTTTTTGGCAGCATGGTCACCAGAAAGGCTTTTGTTCTCAGGAAGAAGTGTCGCTAGACAGGAATTATGCAACCTTAGAAAGTGAGAGGGATATCTGAAGGTTAGATCAGTAAATCAGCATCTCTAGAAACATTGGAGGAACTGCAAGGAAAATGCTACAGGAATAACAGTTTCAAGCACTATGGAAGATGACTGTCTGGCTTTTTTTTTCCCCTCTCCACGTAGAACTGCTTTCATCTGAAAGCTGGATTTATCGTGTTCAAAATACTGTTTCCTTGGAAACATTCCACAAAATTAAACTTGTTTGCAGTTTGAAATGAAAGACTCAAACTGTCTATGGCATATTTTGAAACATTTAAGTAGATAAAAATTTAACAGCTCATATCTTGTGATTGTGCAGACAATAAGTATCTTGGATTAGCATATTCCTACAAGATTTTAATACAGACTAGCTCTGTTAAAGATGAAATCTGGATACCTTCTTAGTGTACTGTCAGTAAAACCAGTGTGGAAAGCTATAGGAAGGCATTGTTTGGACTGCTTGCATTCTTGCAAGTCGATCAGTTATGTAGGCTCTTGGATCATTTAGTCTTAAGATTCTTGCAGATGTGTTTTTTTTTCTACCCTTTTCTGAGATGCTAACTTGACAGCAAACCAAACGGCACCTGTTGTATAGCTGACTCTTTTTCAGTGCATTTAAAGCATTAGGATGCTTCAAGTTGCCTTATTCGTGGCTATACGCATCACTGAGTGCTTGGACTTCATGGGTCACTACGGAAACTCAGGTTTTATCACTGTGTGGCGTTGAGTTGCTTCCTTTATAGTGTGTAGGTGATAAGATACCAGCTGGATTATTCTCATCATCACCAGAGCAGCTTGGATTTCAGGCCATGGTGTGGTCGTTCCACCAGCTGTACTGTCTTTAGTAGAACACGCAGGGCCCGTGGAAGTCAGATGGAATTTTGCTCTGCAGGTAGCTTGCTAATGAAGCTTCTGTAGCAGGCAGGCTGCCACATTTATTTTTTTTTTTCCATTACCTGAAGCTATGCTAAATTATTTTTCGTCTTACAAATAAATTATGAAGCATTTGTTGGCTGTTTTTTTAACTAGAGAAGTGATAATTCAACACGGATTTATCTGTCTGTAGCCACTAGCAAGCTTTCCAATATACCTGTGGCTTGGTACAGTTCCAACAATTCTGGATTCTTTACGGAATGGGGGGTAGTTTGCAGTAACCTGAGTTCTGACTCTTACCAGCTTCCACACTGAAAGATCTTTTGTATACCTGCCATACAGCAACAAATATATCTTCCCAAAGAGTTAAATGCAGAATTGTACATCTTTTTTATGAGCTCTTTTTCTTTTTCCTTACGTTTTAGCACTCTGGTTGTGTACCGTCTCTTTACTGCTACTTTTTTCCTTATTTTTTTTGTTTTTCTGCTGGTTTGTATTTCTCAGACTGAGCCTATTCAAACATCCAAGCAGAAACTTTAGGCTCCAGCAAAAATGTGAATTTAGCTCTTTGAATGGAAGGATACTTGAGGAGGAAAGAGTTATTGTGAGCTAACTGCTTCTCATACATTTCACTGCAGGGAAGCCCAGGCCTTTAAGTATTAGTGGAAAAAAGCACTTAACATAATGCCTGTGTTTTTGACATCTACTTTTCTTTTACTTTGTGGCAAAGAGTTGAATCTTAATGTGGGTAATTCCTCTCACTGAAGCAAGTCTTACTGTAGGCAATGGCTATGGACCGAAATGTAAGCTAAGCTAGTTTAAAAAGAAAACAAAAGTCTTTTTAAAATTATGAAGCTTACAGGTGCCAGGAAGAGGGGGAAAAAAAAATAAAATAAAAGAAACCAAACAGTTGTATTGATGCCAAACTGCAACATATAACTTCTGTTGATGAACTTTGTAGTGTCTGAAACCTGCATGTCATTATAGTTCCCCCCCTTGATTTAGAGTGTACTATATCTTCTTGCACATAAGATCAACATCAGCTGTAACAGATGTTAGCCTGACTGATCAGCATTTCATTTTGCTTTTGAAAGGTGTCTCACAGTAAACGTGTCAATTATTTTAAATCTTCTAATCTAATTTTACTTGAGTTTTTGTTAATACCAGGTCTCTGATGCAACGTTGTTCCCATTCCACATAGTCTTAAGTGAATCTGAGGGGAAAAACACCTTCTGTAAGACGTCCATCTCCTCGCTGAGATGGTGTCAGCAGCGCTCCAGTCGCAGAGTCCTTGTTGCAGGCTGCATGGAGCGTGGCGGAGGTCTTGCACAGAGGGTTCCTCTTGACAGTTGTGACAGAGTTAAAGAGGAGGCTCAGAAGATGCAGTGTCTTCTGGGGATGTGGTGTGGTGGTGGGACTGGGTGGGTCAGGTTGGTTGGACTAGATGGGCTTGAAGGGCTTTTCTGACCTTCTGTGATCATCTCAGGGAAAACAAAGGTAGTACCGAACTGTTACCTGGGTGATCATTTTCTATCCGTTATCTGCGGTTCTTGTATAACCTTGATCTTGTCTCTGTAAGATTACTGAAATGAAACTTGGTCTGGGTTGAAGGGTTTTTTAATATGACTTAGGGTGAAAGGCTTTCAGCAGTTGATAGGTATCTAAAAATAAAAAAGCCTGAAATTTACCAACAGGAGACTTTTCAATAATACATTTTCAGTCTTTACATGAGAGCCCTTCATGCATCAAACTCTAGACTACCCTAATAACAATTCTTTATTTTTTTAAGACAAAAGTTGATGGTTTTTCTCTTGTTGCTTTCATTTCTAATTATTTTGTTGCCTCTGCTGTAGTGGTGGCTTAGCAATGTACTTTGCAATGCGGCAAAGAAGAGCTGAAGCAGAAGGCTTCAGTATCTCTAAATGTGATACAGGTAGCCTATGTGTTTCTGAGGTTCCATTTCCCCCTGGTGGTATGCTGGAGGGTGAGAAAGATGGGGATCATAATTAGTGTTATCACAGGAGGGCTGATATCATGTATCAGACCCAGAAGCAGATCAGGTTACTTCTGGAAATGATGAGTTTAAAAAGCAGAAATCCCTGTACACAGTGCGGTGTATGACTTCTGTGTTTTCCTGCTCGGTTTCATTCTGTGTGGAACATATTTTCATAGCAGATTAACTTGTTTCCTAGTGGAATAGTTGCATAGAAACTGCATTTTACTAAATGCGAATGTAAAGGTCACACTTGTTTTCATAAGCTATTTCTAAATTGGTGTGAGGAATTGTGTTTTTATACGGCTTATTCAGTATTTCGTGGCAAATTTATGTTGATTGGTGTGAACTAGTGTCAAAATGATTTGCATATGTTGATAATCCAGGAAATGATAGGTTTAGGTGATGTTTGGATGCTTGCTTTAGTTGGTAGGGGTTTTTGTTTGTGTTGGGGCTGCTGGTAAAAGCCTAGCTTTTCCCTGTGGTGTTTTTCTTTTTGGTTCCCTGTTGTCTGGGTCATGGAGTGACTTTTGCTTAACAAACACAAGTAGAACTGATTTCGCTGACTTGAAATACTGTGATTTGGAGAGGGAATGGGAGGGGACTATTCATTTTTGCTTTCCATTATTTGCTCTGAAGTTGTGAAAAAATTTGTTGCACACTGACTTCATTAAAACTGCTTTCCTGTAAAGCTGGCTTTTGGGCTTGATTGACCCAGCAGTAACTTGTTTAGACTTGAGATTACCAGTCAGCAGAATAAAAATATTTCCCCTCCTGTGTTTGCCAACAGGTTCCCAACAGCTAAATAACATTACTGGTAAATGCCTTAAGATAGCTTTCTGCTCCATGATCCAGACCTGTCATGTTTTAGTGTGATCTTTCCGTAAGTGTCACGCAAGGATGTGTTTTGCCACTGAAATCATGCAGAATTTTCCATGCATTTTGTAAAATTACTCATTCCAGATTGCAAAACATAATTAGGTGCGTTGAATAAAAGCATGATTAGGCCACTTCATTCGTTCATGCTCTGAGCTTTATGGCTACTGTCAGTACTCTCCACAGATAACCTAAGATGCCCAAAAGAGAAGACAGTTGTCCACCCTCACCGAGGCTGTCTATACTGAGCTATATATACCAGAAAGGACTTCTCTGTTCAGTTCCTTTGCTGTAGTGCCAGTTTTAAAGGGCTTCTCTGTCTCTTGATGCGTGTAGGATTAGTCACCATGGTGTTTCTTGGCAGCATCCCACATAGATGCACGTTTTTGTGAGAGACATAAACTTCTTCTGTTCTCCCATTTTTTACAGATACATGGGGATCGGGCTTTCGGCACAGGGTGTGAACATGAACAGGTTACCAGGTATGTTTCTGTACTTACTACATTTGGTAAGTTACTTGTGTGGTTATTTCTGGTTTGCGATGTGCTTGAGCTTGATGGGGAGGCTCTGGGGGAGACCAGAGAGTGTAGTGTAGCATGGCACCCCTGTGTTGTGTCTGTTTATCTGTGTCATGTAAAACCTGCAGGTACAAAGTTCAGCTCTTTGTTGTGTTACTGTGTGTTTGCTCCTGCACTGCTGCCCTCAAATAGAAGTGTTACTGGTAGCATTGTGCAGGTACTGGTTAGTAAACAAACACTTTTAAAAGTTTTAGTCATGTTTCATGATAATGAAGCTGTAGATTTCCTTGTTCTTTAAACTGTCATGATAAAGATGAGCTGTTAAGACAAAAACTTTCATGTCAGACATGGAATGAGCTCTCCTGCTGTCGCCTCCCGTGCTTTCCAGCCTCTGAAGTCAGGATGTATAGCACAGGTTTAAGTTCTGACTGCTCCATTGCCTTGCATGATCAGGGACAGACTCGTTAACTGATGTCAACAGTGTCAGCATCTCTGAGCATTTAGAGAAGCTTTGTGTGCAGTCATGGTTTGTTTGTTGGTGGTTTTTTTTTTTTCAGACATTTTAAAATGTAAAATAAACTGGAGTTGACTGTTGGAAATTCACTGTATGCTAAATATAAAATCATGTCAAGTTGACCTTTGTGTGTCCATATTCTGTCTCTTTTGCATTGTTACTTTCTCATCCAAATGCTTTGGTAGAGACCCTTATGGTAACAGTCCTGATTACACAGTTAGCTCACCTAAGGGGGAAGAATTACTAGTTGGTGGCATGAAGTATATTTTGAGTATGGTTTAAGACAAAGATGCTGCTAGTCAACGTAGCTGCATTAAGCTGGGGTGTTTAATTTACAGATAGATGCTTAATGTGGTGCCAGCTGAAGCTACGAGTCTGGCACGGATCATACTGATTAAGTGTGAAAATACTTTGAAAATGTTATGCTGCAGGCTGAACAGAGAACAAACCCACAGCAGCCTTCTACTGCTAAAAGCTAATCACAGAATTGTCAGTGTAAATTCTTACAGTCAGAATGGGTATTGCCCAGTGAAATTGGCAACTAATGTTAGAAATCTTGCTTTTGTCATTTGAACAGGCATTTAGTAGAACTGCTGGGAAAAGTTTGTGGTGCCTGAAAGATTTGCTCCTTTTCTAGGAGTTTTTGCTTAGTATTGAATTAGACAGTATGGACAGGTATTTTTAAAAGAACTCAGACTAACATTGTTTGCTGTGAATTTTGTTGAGAGTAGTGCAATATGAGGCTTCTTAACTGGTCCTACAGCTTCTTTGCCTGCAAAATGAGCACCATATTTGCATATGTAATGATTTGCCTGCTGGCTGTGACTTTCACCTGCATCGATTAATTATTATTATTTTTTTCCTCCTTTTAGGAGCTGGGGGAGCAAAGCTAGTGCCATACAGTCTAGAGACTCTGCTGTTATGCAGATTGTTTGCTGCTGAACAGTCATTAAGAATGATCAGGAGTTGAACTGCGTTTCCCCAGAGATGCGTGTTTGGGTTTTAGTCAGGAAGAAATGGATTATGATGTGGGGTTGCTGTAACTTTGGGAGATGAAAGGGAGAACAGGAGGATCTTCACTGTTTTCCTGGGATGCATCACATCTACAGATAGCTTTGAAATTTCAGGATTGTAGCTGATGATGTTTTTGGTGTTGGTAATTTTGCATGTTTGCTTAAAGAAAAGATGTGTTTTCTGAATTTTTTTGACCTTTTAAGTACTACAAATGGAATTACCTGTTCAGCCATTTTGATAAAAGAAGCTGTCATTTTTTTTTTGAAATGAAAGAGCTTTGTTAGTTACATAAGGAATCTCAGAAAGCTGAGCATAATAGTAACCTTATTCACCTGGTTAGAATATACTAACTTTGCTTTGTCTTTCCATTATTTTGTAATGAAGGAAGTCAATAAACTGCCAATGCTTTGTTCTCTAGGTTGGGATAAACATTCATATGGTTACCATGGAGATGATGGACACTCATTCTGTTCCTCTGGAACTGGACAACCCTATGGCCCAACATTTACTACGGGTGATGTCATTGGTTGTTGTGTCAACCTTATCAACAATACGTGCTTCTACACCAAGAACGGACATAGCTTGGGTATGGAGAAACATTATCTTCAGTGATAGCATTGTATCTGCAAATCTGATGCTCCCTGTGTGTTTTAAATCTGGAGCCTTCCTCAAGTTAGGAGCAGCATTTAACTAGTGCTTTCAATAACTGCATAATCTATGGACTAACTAAAGAATTGGAAAGAAAAATTTCTTACGTGTCACTTGCACTAATATGACTTGTGAATTTGGAAGGATTTGTCACAGTATCTCGTTCCTTAGGAGCTGCATCTATGAACCCTAGAGCCACAAGTATTTGATGTTGTTAATACAGAGTAATGGAT
>VXAV01005471.1:78333-96515 GCA_013399715.1 Alectura lathami | reverse complement strand
TAATACAGAGTAATGGATATAAGAGAATTGGAGAAATGGAGAACATATCTCGTTACAGTTTGTTTCTGCGTTATGGGAGCCCCTAACCTTCACTAAAACACTGTATAGAACTAGCATTCTTCTGAACATGTGCTGGAGAACAGTGCCGTGGGTTCTCAGTCTGGAGTCATGCATAGCTGGGGTAATGCTAAGAGTTACGCAAGCTGTGCTGAACTCAAGTCCGTTAGGTACTTCTAGTAAACTTTAGCATTATTTAGCAAGACAGTTCTTGAGTTTGAAGATGGCAGGAGGGGGTAGAGGGAATTTCTGGTGCTGTGTTTGTAAGAGTTCAGAAACTTAATGCAACTTAATGAGCAGAGGTGTGCAATGGAAGGAAAGAACAAAACATCCATTTTCTGCCTTAAGGAGAGTGCAAGGTCCCTTCACCAAGTCCCAAGATCTTGGAAATGTGCTGAGGGAAGTAGGAAGGTTCAAGGGATAAGGCTGAACAGAAGAAATAAGCATTTTGTCTTGAGTAGGAATGTGATAGGGAAATGAGAAGCTAGTTTGAAATGATATAAGCGATTTGAGATTTTGAGTCTTAAAGTCATTAACTTTCTCACCTTTCCAGACGTGTAGGAGGTTTGGAAAGTAGAAGGGGGAAGGGCATGGTTTAAATTCTCCTTCCCAGAACAAAACTGTTTGCTCAGGCCTTAAGCAGACAGATTTAACTTGGGGGTTGTATTGCCTCCTACTCTGAGCAGGGCTTAGGTGCCTCCAGAGGTTGCTTCCAAGTAAATTATTCTGTGACTCTATCATGGTTTAATACTGCTTCTGAAGTGAATGAGTCAGTATGTGCTTGAACCGTGCACTGTGTAGTTACTTGCTTTGTTTGGGAGATCAGACCTCATGTTCTCTTTATTCTAACCTTTAACTTGCTTAAAGCTGAGAAGAGTAGTCTACTTTCTTTCATTTTTAGAGCTAGTTGCAGCTGTGGTCATGTGCGCAGGAGAGCTACCTGGGAAGGTGCAGAACCTTCTTTTTCAGTGAAAGTCTTAATGCAGACTAGATTGGGCCAACCGTGAGCTGAGGGGACCACCAAACACTTGTCACTTGACCGCCATTTATCTTGACAACTGCCATGGTCATTTTGGAAAAGGATGAGCTGGATGTCAAAATGTGTCAAACAGAGAAAGTGGTTATAATTTTGTAACTTAAAAAATAACTTAAAAATATATATATGAACAGGTAGTAAGTGAAATGATAGCTTTGAGGTGTGATGAAGCATTCTGTGGATGCATCATCCTTTTGTATCTAAGGTGCTAGAACTCCACATGTTCTTAAGATTTGAAGTCTTGGTAAAGAATGAGATAGAAAGCAGGGACGGAATTTAGGACAAACGTTTAAAAGCTTTGTTTTAATCTTAAACTTGAAAAGGCAGCGATTATAAAAAGTGAAGTTTGAAGGGATAAGTGGATTTAAATCATTATGCGCTTTAAAGGAAAAAAAAAAAAAGTTGAGGTCATATTTTTAACCATAAAGGAAATTATGAAATACTGTTTCTATTTGGCTGTCAGAAGTTTTCACTTCCTATTTATTTTTAAATGAGAGCTGGTTTTGTTTTTTTTTTCCCTTTAATCTGCTTGAACTTCCTGAAGTGTATAGAGGTCAGATTTTTTTTCTTTAATCCTGAGACAGCAAAATCAGTGTCCTGGTCTTACGGATGGATAGATGTTTTTCCTTATGTAACAGAATATCAGGCAATTCTATTCAAAAACCAAACGCCCTGGGGCGGGCTAGAGTGGAACATTTCCCAGCCTGGTTTGGAGGACTGTGGGCACGCGCTGCTCATGTAAGGTAATGCCTGCTAACAAAGAGAAGTAAGAGCAAGCAAGATGCTGCAAAGCCGTGACACCTCAGTGTCAAGACATGCAGGTGAAAAAATAGTTTCAGATTTATTCATTCCTGAAAGTCTTAATCTCTAGCAAGAATTTTCATCCTTAGTCTGCATATCTGCCTGATGCCTGCTAAATCTTTGGACCCAGTGTGAAAAATCAAGGGCAAATTAAGTGATTTTGAATGAAAGTTGCTTTTTGCCAAATATTTCCCTTTCTTACTCAAGAACATCAGTTGTGCAAGCATCATGGATGTCATCATACTTAACTGCTTATTTTGAGACATGTTGGATGAGTTTTTGAACACACAATGATGTACTTAAGAAAATGTGACTAGAACCCAGACGCACGGAAATTAATCTTTACTTTCTCTTCGTTACAGGTATCGCTTTCACAGATTTACCGGTAAGAGAAGTGCATTTTCAAACAGCTTTGCTATGCATTATGCAAACAGATGTTTAGATATAACTCACATTTACCATGTGCTTCTTGAAAATCCCATGGTAGTCCTCTTCACTAATTTGATATCAGATACTTCTCGTCATTTCAGTGGTGATTTGTTAATTGGAGCAAGAAGTTTTTAGTCTTTTCACCAAGCCTCACAGGGCTTTTCGTGTTCAGGTTTTCAGTGTTCAGACAATTCTAGTGGAAGTTCACCAGAAAGTGATGCATACGGTTGGTTTTTGCACACTTTGGCAGATGTAGGCCTTACGTACAAGGTCAGCGCTTCATGGAGCACCAGCACTGTGCCTGTGTGTGCAGCTGTGTATCACACGCAGAAGGGCCGGCTACGTAAGGCATGGGCAGTGTAACCCGTGCTTGATGCCTGGTTTTCAAACACCTTGTTATATGCCGTTCACTTCAGAAGATCAAACATGTCAAAGTATTTTTATTTTTTTTTCCTCAAGAGAGCTTCAGATACTCGAAGTCTTCTATCTTTTTGGTCAGTTGAATTGTACGTTCCAGAAAATCATCACAGATGTGTTCCCTATGCTGTTGCTACAGGCATGACACTGCACTTACTTTGCTTTTTCTCACCCACTTCACTTCTGATTTAATCTGGTCAGGGTGCAGTGCGCGAGGCTTCCATCTGGCCAGCTGCTCTCTTAACCCTGACCATGGGAGGCAGGGACGGATACTGAGGAAAAATGACGTCGGTGGCATGGGGTTGGGTGCTCGGTGAAGGAAGCCACTGTCCTGTCCCTGTGGGATGCCGGCAGGGCTCCTTGCTAGCGCCTGGTACCAGCAAAGGAGGACTCTGACATCTTCATCTGGAGCCTGAAGCGGGACCCCACCTCGCTAGGAATGTTTTCACCCCATGGAAAGATTTGAGACTCGTGCTTTGTTGCTTAGTCTAGAGTGGGTAACGCCGTAAGCGAGGTTTGTTTGAAAAACCAGAGTGGAGGAGAGGCAGGACAGGCTTTGGCATGGTTTTGACCACCAGGGTATTTTTTCCTTAATTCCACGGGGCTTCAGCGTTCTTGGTGACCTGCGTGCTGCTACTTCTGACTCGTAGCTGTCCCCTGCTTGGAACGCGGCTCTGTGGATGAGCGCACTGTCATACCGTGCCGCCAGCGACGGTGGTGCGCGTGTGACATAGCTCATAGCTGTATTAAAAATAAAACCAAAAAGTAACCGATTGCATTGCTATTTCTCAGGTACTAGTTGCGTTTAAAAAAGTGAGTTTAATCCCAGCGGGCAGACCTTACTTTTCTCATATTCGGCATATTTCAAATTTGCATTGAGACCTAGTCTGTGAGCGGAAAGTAAAACCGAGACAGCGATAAATGCTTTAAAGCCATCTTTTAGATACAAGTTCAGAAATTCATGAGAACCTCAATGCACTGTTACAGTTGTTTTTAGGCGCTGCGTTTGGACTTCTGAGGCTAATGAGTTCTCTATCCTGTCAGTTCTCACCGCGAAAATTCTGCGGTGTTTTAAGTATTTCACCCCAAAAGGGAAATGGCCCACTTTGTAAGTTTAATTTGTGTTCTTTTTAAAAGAAACTTTAATCCTGGTTTTTAAAAATCATTAAAAAAAAAAATGGTATTTAATATTTTGTAAAATTTAAACCAGAAGTTGTGAAGTTTAGCACAGATTAAAAATTGTGTTTTCTGACTAGAAAGAGAATGATCGCTGAGGCTTTCTTATTTCAAAATAAAGAATTATGACCACTGAGAATAAAAGTAATCAGTTATTGGATTGATGAATGCTGGAGTTGCAGCAACTTCTGCTGTAACTACTGGACAGACGATCCAGAGGTATTTGCTTTTTCACACTGCTGATAGCATTGGAGTTGTTATTACAAGTTGAAAAAAATTGGGAGAATTCAGTCGAAGAGGAAAGAACTAATTAAAAAAATTCTTGCAGCCAAACCTGTACCCTACAGTAGGACTTCAAACACCAGGAGAAGTTGTGGATGCTAATTTTGGACAACACCCATTTGTGTTTGATATTGAAGACTACATGCGAGAGTGGAGAACCAAAATTCAAGCACAAATCGACAGATTTCCTATAGGGGATCGGGAAGGAGAATGGCAAACAATGATTCAGAAGTAAGGCTTTGAATATTGTTCATTCAAAAAAAAAAAAAGGTTAATCTGATTTCAGAGGTCTTTAAGATGCCATCCCTATTGTCTTGTACACAGAATTGCAGATCATGTTAACAACTAGTACAGATAGCTGTGCTGACATTGCAGACTTGATAAATACGTACAAAATGGAGCACAAATAGATGTTTTTCAAGGGATAATTCTCTGTCATTACTTACACAAGAATTTATGAAGATGAGTGTGAATCTCCCATTCTGATCTGACCTATCCAGTTTGGGTCTGTGTGTTTTGGAAGAATGGCCACAGTCACAATGGTCAGTTCTAATACTTCAGCGTCTGGAAATTTCTCTTTGCATTCTTGGCCTTTGGCCAGGTAAAGCTGTGGCTCGTTAGTGTGTCAAGTGCAGAAATGATGGCTGTGGCTCTGTGGTGTTTATTTCTGGGTGAAAATGAAAATTCAGTGTGCAGAAATTTCACTTCAATGTATGCAATGAGTGATAAAGAAGCTTAATTAGCAGGCAGTATTTGAACTGACCAAACTTTGGGTCATGAATAATTTTAGTAAAGTACATCATAATAAAACTGATTATTTTTGTTGGTTTTGCACTGTGTTTTTGAGATGATACTGGCACTTAGAACTTGAGTTGCTTCAATCTGACTCATATGGAGGTTTCTGAACTTCAAATAAAAGTCTTTAATTCTGTCACTTTTTTTTTTTTTCCTGAAACAGAGGTCTTGCATTCAATTAGCTCCCAGTTGCTTATCTGTAGTTAATAAGTGTTTCTGGGTTTTGTTTTTGTTTATTTTTAGAATGGTGTCTTCTTACTTAGTTCACCATGGATACTGTGCAACAGCAGAGGCATTCGCCAGGTCCACAGACCAGACTGTGCTAGAAGAATTAGCTTCCATTAAAAACAGACAAAGTAAGGCTGGAAAACACGTTGCATCTTTCTTATTCTTTTCTTTTCCCCCTCTCCCTTGAACAGATACTGTATAAAGCTTCCTCTTAAGCATCAGGGTAGAGTCTTGTTTCAGCACTACTTGATAGCACAGTTCTTTGCTTTCATGTCAAGCTACACGTTTACGAACAGCTGGTTAAGATGAATGTCTGCACTAATGCTTCTGGAGCTTGTTTGGTGCAGCAGGGTGTGGTAAATTACCTGTTGTCCTGCTCTTGAGTGGAGAATTGGGACCTGTCTTAAAACAGATGTGTGCAATGTCAGTATAGCGGTGTGTGACTGACCGCTGGCTCTCGCAAACAGGGGTGTAGAACTTTGTGCTGATAAAAGTTTAAACTTTTATCTCACCTGTGAAAATCGTTGGAGTTTTTAGAGAATGCTTTACAAGTTAAAGCAAATGTGATTTTCTCCAGTTTGCAGCTGAGGGGGAAGAGGACAAGGAGGATTAGCAGTAGCTCACTTCTAACTCACAGTGGCTGTACTGCTTGGCAGCCTGATTAAAACAGTGCCTTGCCCCATTCGTTGAGATCCCTGCTGCTGTTCGTCCTACAGACGCAAGCAGTTGTGGGGCTGCATGGCGTGCCACATGGGGAAACTGCTCTGGTGGAGAAACAGCCTGTTCCTGGGGCTGTGTGCATTAGGATCAGTTTCTCTGTTGGTGGGTAGGGCTGTGGGGCTGTTTGAGGTCTGTGCCAGGCTACAGCAGCAGAAGCATTAGCTGAAGCTGTGGGGCTGTTGTGGGAAGGTTTAGCCAACTGTAACCTGACTTTAAGCATGTGTTGTAGGTGAGAGAGACTAAATTCTGTTTTTCCTGGCCAAAATTGAACCGCTGGGAGTGGGATGTAGTGTGGGTGTTCTTGGGTGACAGTAGTTCGGTGTGTGCTTACTATAAAGGTATGAAAATGAGAAATAGTTCACAGAACAGCGTCAGCCATCTTGGTCTAGCTCTAGATGAGCAGTCTGAGTACTGACAATGAAGGGAGTTACCAAGCGCTTGCTTAGATGCATGTAGGTGGAGTACAGCTCGTCGGTTTCCCCACTGAACGTTTTAAGGAAGCGTGATTTTTCTTTACACTGTTTTTTTTTCTAATAGAAAAAAACAAGCCGCGTTGATTAATGGTTGCAATGTCTTTTAATAACTAATTTACATGTATTAATCCATACGTTGTCGTTATAACTGTTGTTTTTGGTGAACAGAAATTCAGAAACTGGTTTTGGCAGGGTGAATGGAGAACCCATTGAAACAACATAACAGCTGTATCCAAGTTTACTAGAAAAAAAATCCTAATCTCTTATTTGTTTTTTGGTGAACAGGAATTCAGAAATTGGTTTTAGCAGGAAGAATGGGAGAAGCCATTGAAACAACACAACAGTTGTATCCAAGTTTACTAGAAAGAAATCCTAATCTCTTATTTGCATTAAAGTGAGTCTTCAAATTATACAGATGTGTGTTTATAGATGACACAAGTACCTTCTGAGACAAGACAATTACTTATTTAAAGTTTTCACAGAAACTTGTAGAAAGTTAAGCAGCATTTTTTAGAAAATGTGTAGTTTTTTTTCTTTATGCTGTATTTATTTGCTTCATGGTTAACTAGGTTTTGTCATCAAGGTCTTGTTTTGCAGCATAATTCACATCTTGCTGTAGACTTTTCCTCTAGAACTACATTTTGTATTTTTAAAAATGAATTTTAATCAGGTTTGGTGTCAAGTAAAGCTTGAGTGTAAAATGATGAGTGTCATATTCAAGAAGGTTGAGAGAGTCTTGTGACCTGAGCTGGTCTGTTCCTCCGAAGGGCTGACTGACCTTAGACACCAGTCCAGGAGGAGTTGTTCCACTCCTTGCCGTTTAACTAGAAACCTCTGGCTAACGCTGCGGAAGTTCATTAAGCCCTGAGAGTTCTCATAGCTTCACAGGCACTCAGTACTCACTCACCTTCGTTCTGGCATTTTTACTGGCCACCTGTGCTGATCTTCCAGAATTTTTTATCGTGTCACAATGCTTGAATGTGGGGAAGAAATCTGCTCCTTATCTAAGAACGAAGCACTAGAATTCCTGTGTTCGGTTAATTTACTTGGAACATGTTTGAAGTCTGTCACGCTCAAGTGCTGAACAGAATTCAGGTGATAGCGCTGCAGACTTACCGCAGAACTCACAAAACGTGAACATTTTGATGAAAGACTTCACTGTAACGTCACCTGTATGTTACCTTTTTCTCAGTCCGTCTCGCTAAATTCGCCAATTCCATTAGGACTACCTGAGCCTAAAACATTAAGCAGTAGCTCCGAGCTTCATCAAAGCCCATAGTAAAATCTCCTTGCCTAAAATAAAATTAACAAAGAGTAACCACCTCTAAAGGGAAGGTTTGTATGTGAGCTCGCTTACTAAACTGTTTTCTGGTGCAAATGTTTTGTGTTAAAAGTGATCCTCCAGTCCTTACTGTTCCAGGCAGGCAAAGTATGTGCTCGTTCTCTTTGAGAGAAATGCCAGCCCCGGCAGCAGATCTGTGCATCCTTCTCAAGAAATAAACTTGCCCCTGCCAGTAAAACAAAGCAGTTAAACAAAAAAAAGCTTGGTTCTCTGAATGTTGAGGACTTATTGCCAGAGTTTATCCTCGAAGGATAATATTCCTGTTCTTCCTGACAAGTTTCGTAGTTTCGTATTTTGGCTGAATACAGTTTGTTGATGATTGGGGTAGCGACATCCAGCATTTTGTTGAGTCAGACTGTTTGTGTGTTTAGCACTAAAATCACTGCTGTCATTGGTAAATTGGAACGTTTGGATTGTTTTATTCGCTGAACATCTTTGTCTTTCGTTTAGGGTGCGCCAGTTCATAGAGATGGTGAATGGGACAGACAGCGAAGTGCGGTGTCTGGGAGGCCACAGTCCAAAATCTCAAGATAGTTACCCTGTTAGCCCCCGATCTTTTAGTAGTCCTAGCATGAGCCCCAGCCATGGAATGAATATTCACAATTTGGCAACAGGCAAAGGGAGCAGCACACACTTCTCTGGTGAGTTGATTGCAGTGTAGCTGTGCTCAGAGGTTTTGTTGTCTCTTCAGGCGCTCGTTGTGATGTATTGCGGAGAACACCTCCAGCTTTCTGATTTGGAAAACAGAGGCACCGCTTAATAAGTGGTGTTATTAGCGTTGAGATTTGGGGTTTGCTGAATGGCAGAAAGAGGTGGTGGGAGGAGGGGGGAGGAGGTTGTTTTTTCCTATAGTAAACCCTTCCTGTGATCTGTTCCGATTTCAGAAGATACTAGGGAGCTCCTGCGTTCGTGCTTGATAGAACTGCCAATTACGTGTTCCTTTCGAATGGCGGTTCCTTGATTACATTTCAGAAGGGTCAGAAGAGATTTCAGCTGGACATCATAATTTCACAGCATGGTGTAATTTTATTTAGCAAAGCACAATATTAGCAATTAAAATAATTATACAGGGAAGGAGGGAGCTTGTGCTTGTGTAGCAATATGGAAAGCATTTTCAACACTCTGTATTTACTGTGTATTTAACGAGAGAATCATGTGATAAAGAATGGGTAAGATGCGTGTCTGCTTCCATTCTTCATGATTACAGTGGCCTAGAAAAGATTTTCACATCTTTCAGAAATGTTTCCATTCTAAAAATAATTCCACGTTGATTCAGTTCTGTATTGTACTGCTGTTTAAGCACAGCTGAAAAAAAACTTCTCGTCTGTGTGTTAATGTTCTAACGTCTGCACTGTAGAAGCCTCACAGGTTCAAATCCTTGAAACCTGGAGGCTAACTATTTGGGATAATTTGTTTGACAAACATAGCATTTAGTGACCAGGAACAATTCAGCTGTGCTTGTTTCACTTGTGTGTATTGGTAATTACGAGCAAGTTTGTCGATGATTACAACTATAGGATCTTTCTTTCAGGGTTTGAAAGTGGTTGCAGTAATGGAGTAATATCAAACAAGGGGCATCAGTCGTACTGTCACAGCAAGCACACAACCAGCAGCTTGAATGTACCAGAGCTCAACAACATAAACGTATCAAGATCGCAGCAGGTTAACAGCTATTCCAGGTGAGTAAACCTGGATGCGGTGGGTGAAAATGAATTACCTCACAGCTATTTATGGTCAGGTTTGAAGTTGTGTAGGGAAGATCAGCTAGCCCACTTGTAATTTTAATTGAAACCACTGACATTGCTTTAAGCACACTGCGG
Source organism: Alectura lathami (assembly GCA_013399715.1). Taxonomy (NCBI): domain Eukaryota; kingdom Metazoa; phylum Chordata; class Aves; order Galliformes; family Megapodiidae; genus Alectura; species Alectura lathami. Next base: position 86,939 of record VXAV01005471.1, on the reverse strand, counting down.
TTTTGGAAGGGAGTAGCTAAAAGTGCACCCCAACTCTAGGGGTGTTACCACCCTGTGTTGATTGAATGGGATAGGGAGTGGTGTAGGCAATAAAACGTTGTCCAGACACTTTCCACTTGTGGCATTATCCACAGAGTGGACACAGTTGAGATGCACATGAAATGTGGACTCTCTTCCACTGCACACTAACAAGAATTGTCTGCCTGCCTCCTGTCACGGTCGCTTGTGCAGAGACTGAAAATGATGCATTACCCTGGGCGTAAATACTGAGCGCTGAGAGTTACACAGCTGCAGCTGAACCTAGCGTGGTTAGAAATCCATCAGTACTTGGTTATGTTGTCCAAGATGCATTCCCCAAACTGTCAGCTAACCTATGATGGTGTGTGTGATAGCAGAAACCCCCCCAAAACCTCAGTTAGATAGTGATGATGTGGGCAGGAGGTAAGAGTAACAACTCTCTTTTCAGCTTCACAATTCACGTTTGTGTCAGCAGTCGTCTTTGCCAAACGACTTGGTGGAGTCCAGGGGTGTTCCACAAGATGAGGACAATTCCTTTGTTGTAGAGTTGCCCAATGAGAGAGACCTTTCGGGTTTCTCCTTCAGAGGAAGCTGAGTGCTTTTGGGTTGTATTGGAGGCAGGCTATTCAAGTTTTATTTTATATCTGTTTGGTCTTGTGAACGACTTTAGGTTGTTGATGACAAAACAGATCGGACTTGGGAATAGGAGTAGGGTAGGATAGTGCTGTCAGGAAAGGTCAGTCCCAAAGCCACGGTGGCATTTTCTAACACTGCCTTTGTGGCCTGCTGCGAGCAAAGTGTGTTGCAGAGCCTCATGCTCAGAATTTGCCTCTGAATCTTTCTTTGGTGTCTTGATGTTCTCAGTACTTGCTAAGGGAAAAGGAAGAGGAACAGAAATTCCACTGAGAGTAAATGTGTGAGGCTTTTTTGAGAGGATTATTTACCTAAATATGGTATTCTCCAGTTAGGCTTGATATTTAGTTAACTCTGCTCAAGAAAAATGGGGAGGGAGGAGAGCAGAACTTGTATGTTTTCTCAGTGCATGTTCCGCACCCCTTTATATGTTCAGACACATAAACAGGGTAAGAACTTTCTCCCCACGTAGAAAATATTGCACTACTTCTGGGTGACGGCAGGCACGTTTCAGTTTTCAGTCTGAAAACATTATTTTCCTGAATGCTGATGTTAGTTGGGAGAGCCTTAACATTTCCCTCCTGCTCTGGTGTTTCTGGTTGCTATGGAAAAAAAACTGTGGTCCACCTTGGTGATACGTACAAGTAGTATTTCAGTAGGCAAGATGAGGATGCTTTGTGCTGAAGTTGTGAAGAGTGTAACCCTAAGTACTTACTTACGAGTAAAACTTGTGTTTGTTGCTCTCATTTCAGCAATGATGTAGACATGGAAACAGATCACTACTCCAATGGGGTTGCTGAGACTTCATCCAATGGCTTCCTAAATGGTAGTTCTAAACATGATCACGAAATGGAAGAATGTGACACAGAAATGGGTCTGCAGTGATATTTCTTACATTTTTATTAAGTGATGGCTACAAGGTTATGTTTTTACTTGCAATGCTTCCCAACTTGAAAATTAAGGGTATTAGCTGAAACCTGAATTTCTGCCGTTGTTAGGTGTAAATCTGGTAACCACTGATCTACGTGGTCTGATGTCAGCGTGGGAACTCATGGGTATTTAAACTAGCATCGGTTTCTACGGGAATACCTTTGGGAGGGTTTTACTTAAACGTTCAGTCCTGCCCGCTGATGCTGGTGACAAACGAGTGCCTGCCCTCTGGCTGCCAGCACAGCTTACAAAGCTGCCCTTTCCCCTTTCAGTCAGGGCGCCAACTGCCCTGCCCAGTCATGCTGCAGGCAGTCGGATCACTGGGTGCACACAGGCTGGAGATGGGGCCAGGGTTGTTACGACCGGTTGCATCTGGAGAAATGGAAGAGCCCAGCCCTTCCTGCACTTGCAGGACCGTGTTCTCAAGCAGCTGATTTAAACAGGCCCCCGTTGGTAGCTAGTTTGAATGAAACACGAAGCTTGGGACATCACTGGTAAACCTCCAGAGTGCGGTGGTGCTTGCAAATACCCACAAATGCTCCAGGGTTCGTGCTGCTTCTGCTCGTGCAGCTTTTGCTGGTAAACACTACCTGAGTGTTCAGCAGCAAACAGCCTTCTGTGGCAGCCCTGAACAGGCGATGTTCCCATTCCCAGACCATTTCTCTGCGTTATGCTCTGAAACTGGGCAATGACAAGGCCTCGTTTCTGTGGCAAAAAACCAAACCGCTTCGTCGCTCTCCTGCAGCCTTGTCCGCAGAGCTTGCTGTGGCAGCCATGAAGCAGCTGCGCGGGGAGCAGAGTTCATTTTTTTTAATGTAGGGATGTTTTCTGCCTTTGGAAAGTGATGCACTAGATTGGGCTGCAGCTAGCAACAAACAGCACTGCTTGAAGGCTTGTGGGTGCTTCACCTTCGTAAAAAGAAATGTGGCTCCTTCTCAAACTATATTGACACCAGACAGTTTGGAAATTTTTTTTTTTTTTGCTTTTTGAAGTGTTTATAGATTCTCCTTAGTGCTGTGCTTGTCATCAAGGTAGGCAGATTTTTCCAGAGCTGCTATGCTTGCGTCTAAGAAAAAAGGTGAAGTGTCAATTATTTTGGTTTTAAATCCTTGTTTGTAGTAGTGGTGAAAATGTATCATTGCACAGTAATGCTAAAATGCAAAGGATGAATAGCTTTATGATTTGGGCATCAAAATTTTCTTTCAAGACTTGGGTCCGTTGATGAAAAATGGCAAGGAATGGATAACTTTAATAGGATTCTGCAGTTTCAAATGTGAGGAAGGCAGAACTTGCAGAGAAGCTAAATGTTAACTTATTATTTGAAAATAGCATTAAGAACTTATTTTAAAGTAAGTATTTTGGAATATTGTACAAAATGGTGAAGAAAGCACCTGCAGTATTCCACTTGATCACAAAATAAGCCTGAAATGTCCGAGTTACAGAGCTAGTACAGTCTGCGAGGACTGCGTACATTCTTAACAACACTTGTAGCAGCGCCCATGGTGGGATTTGGGGAAATTTAGTTTTTTTTTTTTGTTTTGTTTGTTTGTTTTAAATTTAGTGGTTCAGGATTTTGGTATATTTTTAGAAGTGCAATGCCAGAGAATTAAAAAGGTAGCTGTGTGGGCTTTTATTGTTGTTTTCTGAACTCTTAGGGTAAAACTTACAGTCCAGTGAGTTTAAAATAAGCCTGAGCAGCATGTGCAGACAGCTTTTGCAGTTAAGTAATTAGGGACCAGTTCAGCAATGTGCCGTACAGGGGTACGCCGTGCCCAGAGCAGTGCCCCCGTGCGCCTCCCCCTGAGAAGGCAGATGGTCTGAAGTGAAAGCAGGGCGTTCCCTAGGTCCGTGGGTTCTTGTTGCCACTATTGGTGGTGGTGATGACGATATCCTTTTTGCAGAAGTAGATTCAAGTCAGTTAAGGCGTCAGCTGTGTGGTGGCAGCCAAGCAGCCATTGAAAGAATGATCCACTTCGGGAGGGAATTGCAAGCAATGAGTGAGCAGCTAAGAAGAGAATGTGGCAAAAACACGGCAAATAAGAAAATGCTCAAGGTATGCTTCACCTCTCAATCCTTGCTAAGGTGAATAACCGCACTGCCTAGCAGGAACTTACCACGGCATGCTGCACAGCACTATTGTTTTGCTCGAGCTTGTGCGATTTGGGTCTGAGAACAGCACCATCGCCTATCTTGTCTGTGTAGCACATTCACGGGAAACTAACTTTGTGCTGTAACACAGTTAAAAGCAGAGATGAATTGAGCATGTCTCCTTCTCTCATTTCTGACCACATAGCTTGGCCTCTGGAATCAAAGCACCATTTCCAGCAGGGGCTTGTACAGAGGCCAGGAACGTGCTGTTTGGTGTGATTAGTGTACCTGGGTTTGAGACCGCTCTGAGTCACGAGTCAAAATACGTTAAGAAAACGGTCCTAGCCCTCACTAGTGTAACACCGCTGTGATGCAGTGAGTGATCTCTCCACAGGATGCATTCAGTTTACTCGCGTACTCGGATCCCTGGAGCAGCCCTGTTGGGAACCAGCTTGACCCGATACAAAGAGAACCCGTCTGCTCTGTGCTCAATAGTGCAATACTCGGTAAGGCCTTGTGGTTTTTCAGCCTGGCACCTCTGCGCCTTCCATCCAGGAAGGGCAGTGCGCTGCTGCTGGCCGTGTGTTGTTTGCTGGGTGTAGTGCTCAGCTGGCTGAGCGGTTCATGAAGTACGGTGGTGTTGGCGTCTGCTCTGCTAGCAGAACAGAGGGAGTTTTGGGGCTGTGCTAATGCAACAGGTGTACTGCTTACCTATTTTTTTTTTTTTTGGTTCAAAGCGAAAAATGGCTTGCTCAATAATGGAGCTCTGCAGGGGATTCCAAAATGTTTGTTCCTTGTTCCTGCTGTCTCGCTGTAAGCGTATGCTTTGCAGTAAATGCAGGAATTCTGAGTTTTCAGGACACTGAAATCATGCAACTCCATGAGGTGTTTTAACAGCCACTGTCCATCCTCTTCCAGAGACTCACAATCTGCCAAAGCAACCGCCGCTCGCCCTAGCAATGGGACAGGCATCACAGTGTCTAGGATTGATGGCTCGGTCGGGAATTGGGTCCTGCGCGTTTGCCACAGTGGAAGACTACCTGCACTAGCTATGCATCTGAAGGTCTGGAAGGTGGTGTGGCGTATTCACCGTGGAAAGTAGGCCAGCTCTGCTGCCTGGAATTTGGAGTTTTAATTATGTACTAAGGACAAGTCTGTTGCTTTATGTTGCTTCCTAGTTTACAGCATGATGCAAATGATTTCTAACTTAGTGTTAGGAGAAAATTTCCATCTTTAAACCTCTTAGACTACTAAGAGTGGAAAATATCACTGATAATGCCAGACATCCAGATCGACAATTACATCCTCCAATAGATGGTCCGAAACAAACCAAAAATCCCGCTTCCTTGTGGCGGGACGGGAGAGTGGAGAATGTGGATGTATTAGCTCATGGCGGGATGGCTTGCCAGCCTCCACCCCCATTGTTACATAGTTCAATCAATGTAATTTGCAAAATGCATAAACGCCCGATGGTTTGGATATATAGTGTTGATGGGAAGAAATGATATTTTTTAATGTGTACTGTAAAACTTGAATTACTCAGGAGCTGAGTGAATATGTTTGTTGCTACTTACAATCCTGACCTGTTGATCTTAGTAGTTTTTTTGTTTTAACATGGTCTTTACAACTTTGTTTCCTTGTTTAACTACAGACAGCTTCTGTTGTGTAGACTCACCAGTTTAACTGTTGTATTATAACAGTATTACATGTCAACACAGTGTGGTTATGACCTATTTATATAAAAACCAAATATTTAGTCAATTTACAGTCTTAATTTAATCTTTGTACACCTTGCATTTTTAAAAGTGCTTAAATAGTACTATATTGCAATAAAATGTAGTGATATCATAATTAACCAGCCATTAAAAACTTACTTCTACATACACGGTAGCATGGACTTGTATGCTACGTTTCCTTTGTTCTAGCCTGACCGAGAGGGGTGCGTGTAACACCGACTGATTTCAGCATGGCGCTTCACTGGCTGACCCTGGGACACCACTGCCCTGTATCAGAGCGCTGCAGCAGCTGAACCCTGAGAATTAAAGGGCATGAGCCTGCCACGAAGCAAGCAGAGCTAGCGCTGCCAGGCCAAGGCACCAAGGTGAGGACTCCTTGAGGACAGACGGGGAAATAAAACCTTTATTCCTTGACAGCAATCCCACCTGGCCAGAAGCGTGCCTGCTGTGTGAACTGATGTAAGGGTTCTGCTGTCAGGACCTAACAGCCTTTCCTGAGAGGTGCAGGCACTGCAGGAATAACTGACGGTGTGAAGAAATGCAGCGTCCACAACACATGTACCAAATCGCTCATCTTTATTCTTCACACTTAAGCTGGCTCACGGAACAAAGTCCAGCTCTGAGACCGGCTGTAACACCCCCTGAAGGATACACTGTCATGGCCCTGACCCAGCGGTTCCTCAGCTACCCCAGCAGCTTCTGGAAGGCGGAGTTAAGAGAAGGCAGAGGGCAACCAGGACACATCTTTGTGAAGCTGTCTGTTGCCCAGAGCTGAAAGAGAGTAGAGATGATGGCAAAGGGGAAAAAACACCTGTTATGTGTGGGTGGTGAGAAATTAATTTTCAGTACAAGTCCCTTCTGATAGCACCTTCTGGAAAAGCTGCCTTCATAGTGTACTCTTCATCTTTGTTGCAATCCAGTATTTCTTAAACTTGGTTGCTCTTTGCTTTTTTTCTAGCCCTTAAACAAAACAGAAACAAACTAGTAAGGCTGCTGTAAGCATTTTCTCAGCCCAGCTGTGTGGCCAGCAGCAACACATTCATTACTGCAGCACTTCAAGCCTAGGCAGAAGACCCGAGTGGAAAGCTGTTAAGGCACACGTCGGTACAGTGGGAGGCTTCCGCTGGCCCCAGTCCCCTTCAGAATGGGGTATGGCAGCGCTTCCACTTCTAAAGCACAAGCAAAAAGCAGACTGAGGTTGAAGGATTGTTAATCCTAATGCTTTCCTCCAATCTTTATGACCACAGAATCACAGACTGGTTTGGGCTGGAAGAGACCTTTAAAGCCTGTCCAGTTCCAGGGACTCCTCCCACTGGATCAGGCTGCCCAGGCCCCATCCAGCCTGGCCTTGAATCCCTCCAGGGCTGGGGCATCCATGGCTTCACTGGGCAGCCTGTGCCAGGGCCCCACCACCCTCTGACTAAAGAGCTTCTTCCTAATATCTCCATCTCCCCTCATTTAGTTTAAAGCCATTTGGCCTTGTCCTATCGCTGCAGTGTGGTACCACTCTCATCCATAGACTCTGCTTGTGTGACCGATGGGCAGCGTACGGCTGGAGTTGATGCACGTGCATGTCAACTCCACGCAGCTCTATTATCTCAGTTTTTAACAGAGAGAAGGGGGCACTACAGCCCTCTGCGCGCACTTAAGTTTTAGTATCTTGGGATCCCTGCTGGAAGGTCTTACATGGATCTGAAGTTACTTCAATAGCTCAGGCTATAAACCCTGGAAGAACAGTCAGTAAAATACTCAGCAAGTGAACATAGCTCTGGGCTCAGAGACTTTCTGACTGTATCAGAAATGAACTAATGACCTACATGAGTTCATCTGCACGCTCTCCCTGCTAAGTGTTCACTATCAACATTGAGGCTGTAGCACTCTGCTCCCCTTCCTTAACTGCAGGTTCTTCTTGCTACAATGTAGAAAACTCAAGCCCTGTAACACTTAAACTTTTTTTTTTTTAAAAAAAAAAGGGGATTCAAGCCACATATATACATGAAGTAATACCAGTTTCAATTTTTTTATTTTACTTACCCCATGATTTGTCCACAAACTGAACTGCAGCTTTCTTAACAGGGTTTTTCTTATTTGCAATGGAAAAAAATTCATTTGCTGAAATGAGATGAGCATTAGTTACTACATTTAATGCAGACAGATCCAGCTGCAGAGCTAATGCGAGCTGCCTACCGCTTGTTCGGTTGGTGCCTGGGCCGTACAGATGACTGTATAAAAAGTCTTTTGCTGTTTGTTCGTGGAGACCTGTTAAGTTCTGATCTTTCAAGTGCACAGCTACATAGTTTCCTTTTGACCTAGTTAAATAAAGAGACTTAAATTCCTCTAGTGTAGTTAGGGAGCTCTGAAATGATCATCCCCATGGTGCCGCAGACAGATGCCCCATGTCTTCTGATTTCACCATACCTGGTGCCCCCTGCTTTGTCCTTCTTGACCTGTCCTGGAGCGTGGCCTTCACTCTGCTTTGCCGGCCTGCCTGCAGGGTGTTTATTATCTAAAGAAAATTTAACAGACGGAAGATTCATAATAGTAGGGATATTCTTCAAGAGCTGTAACTGCTAGCACATTCTGCCCTCAGAGGAGCGCTGTGAGCGGGGAAGGGGAGAAGCAAATTTCAGGGGAGCCATCCTGAAGTAGCTACCCAGCTTTCCTGCTCCTTGGCTCAACCACAATAAAACGGATTCACCACAGAACAAAAACCTCGGAGCCCAGCCTTGCCTTCCTTCTCTGCTAAACGTGGGCTGTGGAGGCTGAACATTCGAAGCACCATCCCGAGCTGATGTGATTTTTTTAGTAATGGGGGGGGGCGGTTAGCAGCCAGAACACGTGCCCATTATTTCCCTTAACACCCCGGGCTCTTTAACCGAACTCCCTGAACAGCAAAGAACTTTTTGCGGAAAGCGCTGGAATCAAGGCTAAACGTGCACACGCGGGCCCTTCCAGCAGCCAGCCGGCACCGCGCATTCAGCAGCTACAGCGCAGACACGGAGCCCCCCCGCGGCACCCCGAAGCGGAGCCGAGCTGCGGCGTACCTGGACGAGCGGCACGGCTCGGCCTCTCCGGCCTGTGGAGGAAAGAAGGAAGGAAGGAAGGAGAGAGAAAGCAGGCGGCTGCTGCGCTCCGCACGCCGGCCCACGCCCCCGGGGAAAGCCGCCCCGAGGCCCGGGGGGCCCGAGGGGGCCCGCACCC
>VXAV01005471.1:57562-70563 GCA_013399715.1 Alectura lathami | reverse complement strand
GCTTCACCGCGGCTCGCCCGGCGGCAACGGGGGAGTCACGGCCGGCTGCAGGGCAGGAGGGCCGAGGGGCAGCTCCCCGCCGAACGCCGCTGCGTTCTCCTGCCTCAGTGGCGCGGGGAGAGCTCGCACCAGACTGAATCGCACCCAGGTTATGTCCTGGCAAAGCCGGATGCTCTTCCAGGGTCACCAGCCTCAGATGCGGGCAGGGCCCACGTTAGCCAGTGAAACTGCGGGACGCTGCTCTCCTTGGACGTCCGCAGCGCAAACAGCACTCTGACAGCTCGGAGTTTCCACAGCTGCTACGCCGAAAGCTGTTTTTAGCTTACTTTTCCGCAGAAACAGCCTCACCCACCCTCTCTGCCCTTCCTCAGCACCTTTAAATCCCCTCAGTCCTTTTCACTCCATCTGAGATTTCACAGGGTTCTTCCGTGAATGGCGTGGCAGCAGCAGCCAGCAGATGAAGGCTCCCTTCGTCAGGGGCAGTCTGGAACACAGAGCAGCACCGGCCAAGGGCCGTGCCTGCTGCGGGTTGGAGCGCACCAGCCGCTCCAGCTCCATCCTTGTAAAGGGTTGCGAGCTTGGAAAAAAAGCTGATAAATTCAGAAAAAAAAAAAANCAAAAAAAAAAAAAAAAAAAAAAAAAAGAGATAAAGGCCACTGATCTAATTTAGTACTGCCACTATCCCAGTGATCAAAGTTGCATCATTCTATCTGGGACGGGCAAACCCCTGAGCTGACAGCGTGTGCTGGCAGCTCAGACAGATGACAGCTTGGCTCTGCCACTTGTTACTCAGCCCCGTGACTGGGGGTGGTGTGTTCTTTGAAGCTAGGTGCATCCTGCTTATCGGGCACTGCATGTTAGACACTGTTTAAGATATTTAAAAACAATGAAAAACACTTTGAGCTGGACGATCATGGCTTTCTTCTGCTGGTTCCAAAGCTCAGGAGAGCAAACTGCAGCCCTGGCATTACCAACAGGAAACGTGCTTCTGTCCTTATGTAGCGGAGTTTGAAGAGCGCATGAACTGGAACGCCTGCCTGTTCACATCACTTCACTGCACTCAGAGACATTCCTTCCAACTTTAACCTAGGGTGCGACATGTTAACACGCCAAGTTCTCAGAAGTAAACGTCACAGTAGCATAAGCTACACCGAATGCACCCAGCATGCGAACAGGCTGGCTTCTGTACGTTTCTCAGGCATTTATAGATTGCTTCAGAAACACTGAAATAACCGTGCTTCCTGGAGCATACCATCATGTATTCCTGAAAGGCTGCAGGCAGTGCACAGGCTAGTTCAGCTGGTGGTCTGTGTTCTGCGTCTTTGCCTTCAGAACATGCCTACATTAACTTTCGGAATAGTATCAAAATGCACTGCCTACGACAAATATTTATGCAAATGCCCATGCATACATTATTTTTTAAAAAGCTTTATAAAAAGATTACATTGACATCTAAAATTAACTTGAAGACACTCGTCCGTGTTCTAGGGACATCTGTGCCTGACAAAATACTCCTTTGTAAAGAAGTTTTCCATTACAGTAATTTCCTCCAGCAAGAGTCATCAGTGATGCAGCCAAGAGCAACTCTAGGTGGACACCAGAAGCACGAAGCGCTCTGCCAGGCCGCTCACTCCACCCAAATCAATTAACACAGGCATGGAAGAATCCTGTCTCAGCGCTGCCAAAAGCCATGTCAAGGGCAAGCACGCTGAACTGCGCCCAGGTCCCCGGCACAGCACTCTCCCAGCTGCCAGCTGCGCTCTGCCCAGAGCAGTGATGCACGTATTTAGCAGTGAGGCTGCCCTCAGGAACGTGTCCGCTCTCCCCCTGGCCCACAAGCTTTCAGCGCCTGCGCAGTTCGCTGGCGGGAGGCAGCCAGCTCTGCTTCTGCTCCCCATGCAGGGAGGGAGAGGAAGGCAGCAGGTGAGGAAGGTGTATCCGCACGGGCAGTTCTCGGCTGGTGCCGCAGGAGCCAACCAGTGTTAAAATGGGCTAAGGCCCCTGGTGTCCCAACGCAGTCCTCCCGCATTCCTACAGAGCACTTTGCATCCGAGCAGCACCAGCTGGTCACGGCGCTGAGCTCGCTCTTTGATCATTGAAGCCAAACGTACCAAAATACAAGCAAAACATTTTCTTTAAAATCGCAAGTGAACAGTCTGTATTCTAACACACAGTAGGTCTGTACCAATTAAATACAGTATGGCAGTATATAAATTACAGTTCTTTACAGTAAATAGTAAAACACTGGAGTCCGCGTACTGTACACAACAATCGAGGAAAGAACAGCAGCTTTTCAGTAAGGTCCCAGGTATCTCGATCATTCACTTGCTAAGGACAAAGAACAGATACAGCAGGCCACTCACTTCACTCATGTGTCACCATGTCACTTTACACACATCCAGAACACGTGTACAGGCATCTACAGTATCTACATGTGGAACAACCTTCCTAGGAATTCATGAGCACCAGGCATAAATCCCTCCATCATTCCGTTATTAAAATAAACTTTACAGATTAAAATTACTTGAGCAGGTTCTAGCTCCTCTCGATAATAACCAGCAAGTAACAAGTGCAAAGTCTGCAGTCACCATCCATCTACTGCTTCTGTTTCCCCGCTTCCCCCCCGCACCCAAAAATCCCCCCAAACAAACCCCAAATGTTGTCCTCTCACCCCCTTGCACTAACACCGTTCCTGCAGTCCAACTGCCCGGCTGGCGGATGCTAACGTGGGCAACAGCAGACTCGCAGCCTCGGGCATCGTCAGGCATTGCGGCACAATGCCAGGTCAGCACAGTGGCAGGCCTCTAGGAAGACAGAAGTCCGGAGCAGTCGGGCATTTCAGTGTGCTTGAACACAGAACGTAAGGCTGCGTGGTGCCCGGTGACTGAAAGAAGCACGGCACCACGCTGTCAGTTAAACCAGTTACAAGAGAAAGATCTACACAGCAGATGTGGGAGTCTAAAACAAAGTCTTTGGTAGTTAAGAACANTTTTTTTTTTTTTTTTTTTTTTTTTTTTTCCCCAAATACAGATTTACGGCCCGGGTTTCCACAATAAAATATTTTTGTTGTTTAAAATATATCTCCCAAGTTGTTGCATAACAAATAGTCCAGTACCTCAGTTATCTACAGGTCAGCTTTAACTGTATTTTAGTGTGCAGCCGGATCTGCCCACTGGCAGACGAACTATAGATACACATTCATATATATAATATATATATTATTTATAAAAAATTAGAGAATAAAGTCAAGGACTCTAGAGAATACACATTCTGTATGGACAGATTAAAATGTACAAGAGCTTCAAAAAATCCATAAGGTTTTCTACACAGTGATGCGTGTAGTAAGTGCAAAAATACTGTGGTTTAGTTAATCCATGATTTCCTGTTTTCCTGTTTCCTAGAAAAAGCAGAAGCCGCCGCATCTCCGGAATGGCAGAGGACTTCCCCTGACTTTGAAGCGGAGGACGAGCCTTGGAGGACTGAACCTTTCCGTTTCTCTAACGTGGAAGATGCCTGAGACCGCGAAGTGCTACTGCATTTCCTTGTGGGAGCTGGTGCTTTACTGAGGCGCCCGGGGCGAACGAACACCCCGTGCCGCGGTTTGCAGTGGAAGTACTCTCGGCCTTTGACAGTTCCATCGTGCTTCCCTTCAGAGAAAATAAATGCACAGAATTAGTTGCTGGAACGTTCATTAGCTTGTGTAACTGTAGTACTGAAGTGAGAATGTCTTTGGCTACCTGTTAAAGAGCTGACATTTTTAGCTGTGGGTGCTAAAACCCGGCAGATACCAAGCGCCAGGGTGAACAAGACCTGGAAAGGAGGGCTTGAACCAAAAAAGAATTCCTTAACACTACTTCGTTAGCTAACAGTCAAACATTTGCTCATTTTACAAAACAAGTTATCTTCAAAACCAATCACTTGTACAACTTAAAACTTATCTGTCAGAGAAACTTCCAGTATCGGTGTTACTATTTATTGAAAACGGCTAAAGAAGCCACCTTCTCAAAAGGTCTGACGGCATTTTCTGTAGGAATGTCTTAACACTTACACAACACGGATTCTTGTTCAGACCCTGGCAAACTGAAGTTCAAAGAAGCCTGTGCTCTGCAATTAAGTTTTTGCCCAGCGTATGGCTATAAGGCAGCTTCCAACTAGATCATGCTAACCGCACAGATAACCCAGAGTATATTTAGCCTTACCCAGCTGAACATTTAGTTCAACTCCAACCCAGATCCCAGCCGAAAAATCCACCGTTCCAACGTATCTCACGGTGCCTGTCTTACTGCTTCCAACGCAGACTTGTTCACCCACTGCCACCCAACCGGGCACGACGTGGGCTTGGTCTGCAGAAGCACCGTCTTCGCAGTCGGACCCATCCAAGTGGTCCTTTCCAGTCAAATCATCCATGGAAGCGCCGGGGTCAGTCTCACGGTCTGAAGTCTCTTTTATTAACACGGAACACGAAGGCCTTCCCGCAGCATTTCCAAGCTGGCTGCCCGCTGCCGCAGAGCCCAGCTGGCCCCCGCACGTGCCCTGCTCCTTGCCAGCCCCTGGGCATGACTCTGAGGCACTCACTCCATTGGAGGCCGCAAGGGAGCAGGGCTGCGGAGCTGCCGAGTGGTCGAAGTCCTTTCCGTCTTCGACGCCCATGAACTCCGTGAATGAGTGATCTTCAACAATGTCCATCGTGTGCTCAACCGTTGCTTCACGCGCTGAGAATTCAATGGTACGACAGGCATCTTTGCCGTCCGAGGAGCTTAAAGCTGAAAGCGATCCAGCTATGGGTAGCTGCTGAGAGTCTCTGTCAGTGGCGTTGAGGGACAGTGGTACTTGTTCAGTTAAGGCACTGTTTTCTGTCAGTGGTAACGCAGGGAACTTTTCTCTCGCTAACTCCTTTTCTGACTCGCGGAACTCCCTGTTCGAAGAAGACCTTGAATCATGAGCAAGAGGTGATCCTGAAGGGTCACTAGAGTCCAGCTCCTTCGTGTGACTGGCTAGCTGGTCTGTGCTATCACTACAGGGAACAAGCATGTCAGACAGAGTAGCGTTAGAGGCACTGTGGGAAAAGTAGCCACTAGTGATACTGCTAGTGGTGGGGCTGCGGGATACCTCTTTCTCAAGCACACGTGAACTCATGAAGTCTGACTTAGAAGAAAACCACTCCCTGTTTTCCAGGCTAGCATTGTAAACACTGAAGTCAGCAAATTCCTCTGGTACGTAAGGTCGGAAATTTTTAAAACTTTGTGGGCTTATCAGCTTCTTATTGATGGCCTCCAACTCACAGTCTTCCTCCTCAGAGTCCTGCAAAAGAAGAGAGTGGCGTGGGATTAGCAGCCTACAACAGTAAAGTTCTCAAGAAAATCAACTCTACTTGATTTTTCCCCTCTGAATGGAGCAGTATGCATGTTTAGCATCCCTTGGTTGAAGAACAGAAGCTCGCTCTGAAAAGAACTGCTGGCAACATGCCCTATCTACATTTTCTGAGCCATTCAGCTTTCAGAAAATAAAGATTCGTTCTAAATAATCCAGAAAATACAAAGCAATAAAGTTTGGCAAAAGGAAAGCTTAGATGAAAAAGGCAGCTCCCCAAACTTCCCTTTGATCAAGAATGGTGATACGCTGCTACTATCCCAAATGCAGCTTTCATGGGGCCCATGTGAAGCTAAAGCACAGGGTTTGAGGACATCAGTTTGTCAAGGTGCACCTGAGGAATACCCCAGCAACGTGGCTGCGCTGCTCTCCCCGGTACAAAACACTGGAGGCATGACTCCACATGAACGCCCTTCAAGTGCTTCGTTTGTCAGATAAATCCACGTGCACTTGTATGCACGTATATATAAATGTGTGCATGCATAGATACGTGTCTGTGTAAAGTGGTTACTTATGGTAAACTCCCAACAGAGTAATACTTTCAGAGCAACAAAACAGTTAAAATACTGAAAGGTTTAGAGCAACTCAAGCACTAATTATGTCTCTTCCTTTAGCTGTGTTATGGATTCCAAATACTGATCAGTGCAGGTCCCAAAGGCCGATCCTGCGCGACACCCGAAGGAGTTCCGCATTTTCAGAAACCCGCCACAAATCATCACTGGAAGAGGAAAAGCCCAGTACTTCACGAGATGACCAAAGCACTGAGAACCAACACATTTCAGACACAAATACTCCTGAGAAAGGTTCCTGTATTGCACAGTAACCAAGACAAACTGTTGCCGTATGATTTCACTGAATACCTCTCTCCTGACCCGTACAATGTTAAACACCATCTGCTCTTTGGTGCTTCTCAGCCTGCTGAGGCTGCCTCTGATACAGTTTTAGATCCAATATATACAAATGCCTCTGCTTACACAGGCCCACCGTTCTTACAAACTTCAGATCTTACTTGTACCACCTCACTGACGGCATTTCAGCGCATCTCTGATGACCTGACTCTACAAGCAAGACGAGGCCTGCAGGTAAAGGCAATACCTTCGCGTTAGGCCAACTGCCGTAACCAACTGGCCAAACCGTGGCAGCTTTCAGACCCAAGACGGACGCTGCCTCTAGCTACCAGCCTCACTGCGAGCACGCAGTTAAAGGGGAGCCAAAATCAGCTTGTGACTGAGCAGTGATCTCGGGGGTGCTGCCTAAGGTTCTTTCAGTTCGCATTAGGACTGCAACAGCTGCTCCAAACTGACTTGCTGGTCTCATCTGTCCTTAAAGTTCTGTTAAATGGTGGAAACCGGACCATGCTCCTCTACATCTTTAGCACTGCATCACATACTGATCGGCTTTTCTCAGTGCCGTTAACACTTCTGAATCCAAATGCTCCACTGGCGGAAACAACCGTTCTTACTACTCCTTAAGTTAGGCAAATATTTAAAATCTTTTACAGATGAAGGAAGACTCCTAAAGCAGCTTGTCTTATGACATACAGGAAGAGAATCCATGCTACAATGCCCTTCCAGTACATCTTCTACCCTCCCTTCAATTTTCAGTTCCAGGTTTTAGGGTGCTTTACTTTGCAGCCTGAAAAAATCAGAACTCAGAAAAACCTGAACTTTCATAAGACAAAACATACCTAGATATTTATATGCTGCTTGCCACTGTTGGATCTGAACTCTGAACACTGCAGCCAGCCTGCGTGACACCTCTCTTCTGTTCAGATAACTTGGTATGACAAAGCTTCAAATACACAGACAGCAAACGGGTTTGTTCAGCTCGCTTCTGGCAGAGTAACCACGGAATTGTTTATGGCGGAAGGCACCAGAGACCATTTAGTCCAATCCCCCTGCTCCAGCTGATTTCCCCAGATATTTCCCCTTCATAAATCCACGCTGACTACTCCTGATCACATTCTTGTCCTGCATGTGTTCGGAAATGCTTCCCAGGAGGATTTATTTCCCCCATCACCTTCCCAGAGATGGAAGTGAGGCTGACCGGTGTGTGGTGTGCTGAATCCCCCTGCCCTGCCCCAGCCCTCATGGCCATTCAGAGCCGACTGAGCAGCCTCGCGGTAATGGCAGCCGGCTCCCTCAGCCGTGGTGGGTACGCGCACACATTTGAAGTGCCCCCCAGACTGGCGGCCCTTCACCAAGGGCACGTCTTCCTTGATCCACACTTTCCCTTGTGTCCCAGGGGCCTGGGACTTCTGCAGGCTGGCTGTACAGGCAAACACAGAGGTAAGGAAGACACGGAGTACCTCTGCCCCCTCCAAGCCATTTGTGACCAGTTCCCCTGCCCCATTCTGCAGTGCAATTAACTCAATAACAGCAAGAATGTCCCAGCGGGAACTAAGGACAAAAGATGACAAGTCAGGATTCAGTAATAACAGAAGCCAAGGAAGCACGAGCTCCAACACAAAGCAGCTTTCGTAAACTTGTCTAGTAACAAATTTACTTTTTAGCTGAGTAGTACTTGGGTTTTCAGATCCCTGAATCATAGCTCTGAAGTGACCTCAAAGAGGCTTGTTTCCGTTTACTCATTTAAAATCAATAATGCTTATTTGGTGGTTGCACCACAGGTGCTTCAACTTTCACAGTTTATTGCCCACTAGGAGGATTTGCTCCTAGACAAAAAAAAAAAAACAAACCCTGAGACATGTTAATTACGGCCACTATTTAAACACACACTGCACAAAACCATTCCCCTGACCTTAACGCATTTCACTGTGCCCACATCTTACAGAGGGCATGCCCTTGGGTCAGGCTGCTATGAAACAGCTGCATTATTCCACACACGTGGCAGTGCCACCTGAGTTGTCAGGTCAAACACTTCATTTAAAGCCAGCTAAAGAAAAACATTTTCTGTTAATCACTGCAGTCCTCCCCTCCTGCATTTGATGGATGTTTTGAATATTCAGAAAACATTAAAAACCTGAAGAAACATGAGAAGGCGGACAAACATCACTCTTACGACTGCTGAGATGCAAAATATTAATCTTGTTAAAATCACCAGGTCTGTATGTTTAGCCACATTGTTATTTCAAATGCGTTTTTTTACATGCAGTACAATGTAAAAGATGCAAGCGAGCATCACACTTGAAGCTACACCAATTGTCCAGTGATGAATTAGGAGTAAGAGGCTCTGCACCTTGGAGCAGTCATTTAAAGTGCTGATAAATAACGTGAAGCCTTCACTTTCAGTCAGAGAGGAGCAGACTGCTGAAGTTTCACGTGGAGGCACGATGCTGCCCGAGCGTCACCTCTGAACTCATTCTGAGGACGCTGTTCATCCAAACGCGTTAAATGCACACTCTGGCCTAGTTAATACACAGGCTTGTTCCAGCTCTGGAAAATGCAGAGTAGCCTGGGAAGCCTACATCTTACAAAGGCTTCCTTCCTATGAGATTAAAAAAAACCAGCAAACAAAAAGTAAAAGCGCAAAAAAAACAAAAACAAAAACAAAACCCTGAAGCCACCACTTGCTAACCCCAACACCACAAGCTGGAAAGCCATCTCAGCCTCCTCCCTATGAGGCCAGTTCTTGCCTGCCTCCCCTGTACCCACTCGAGTGACCAGCCAGTTGAAATACAACCAACGCTATGTAGAGTTTTTCAGCCAGATGGATCGGTTCCCCTGATCTGAATTGCTATGCAGCTGAAGCAAAATCCACGCTGAAGCAAGAGAGAAGTCAGTGCAAGGGCACGAGCTGTGCTTTCAGATCTCAGCTGCTTGCTCTTTTCAGGGCCTGTTGGCTACTGTGGGTGTGAAGTGCCCAGTCAATTAGTTCCAGTCTAACTGGAAAGGCCTGGTGCAGGACACTGCAGCTCCGAGAGCTCCTGCTTATCTCTGGAAAACAGCACAGGCAAGTATCCGTGTGCATTCAGAGCGCGCAGGGGGTGGGACCCTGCATTGACTCAAGGGATCAGAACTGCCCTGAAGTTGCTATGGAAAACTTTGTAACAGATGGGTTTCTAGCGGATGTTTTTCCACCCAGTGGAAGGTTTTGTCTTCCAAACACCTTCCGTGCAACTTGTGCCTGTGACTCCGCTGACGTACGGACCCACACCACCTTACAGAAAAGTGACAGGATGCAGAAGAACACAGCTGCTACCCACAGACAGCAGCCAGGCTTCCAACGTATGCACCAGAACCCTCAGGAGATTTGGGTGCAACAACCTACAGGATGGCATGGGAAACGGCCAGAAGAGATCTTTCTCATGGCTTGGTGATACGGAAGGAATGAAAATAACTTTGAACAGGAAGAATCCCTCACTAGCGCCTTGTGATAAGACGCCGGTAATACTTCAGCGGACATAATTTCATGGAAATAATTTCCAGGTGACAAATATTAAATCTGAAGCTCTGATTAAAGCAAGTATTCACAGCCACATTCCACAGCCCAAAACCCAAGTCCTCCATACAGCAGAAGTGATGACACATCTTTTGTTGAAGCGGCAGTGAGAAAAGGATTTGAGAGGTGAACAGGAAAATAAAAACCCTCCACCTAAATGCACTGCCTGAATTCCGATGAAGACAGGCTGCAGGTTAATTAAGAGCAGCAATCTTGTTTTAGTGATACGACTCCCACGTCAGGCAATTAGAAGCAGCTTTAACAGCATACCCACACCTAAATGCAGGGGTACTTACACCAAATGGGATCATTCCATTTACTCTGGGGTATAGTCACAAAATCTGGGTAACATACAAGGTATGTTAGAGTGACAACAACACGATTCGCTGAACCACACCTGACTCGATCGTTTGTGCACTGTAAAAACTGAAGCCTCCCCCCCTCTGCTACCCTCCCCATGAGACAAATCACACATGAATAGTTTAAAAAAAAAAAAAACAACCAATTGAGTTATTCCCAGTTAAAGATCACATTTGCAAGCGAAGCAAGCAACTGCTCATTATAGCTATTAGTTATAACCACAGGTGTTTATATCCACATCAATCCGTCTTTTCCTGCTGCAGTAGCACAAGCCCCTGAAGCCCACCACCAAATGGCCCTACGCCCACCACCAGGCCTCATAACAGAAACTGGTACAAAACTTACAATCTTTTCCTCATGTATGCTACTGCTTTCTACAGGCATGCTGCTGGCATTGCTTCCTGACGGCACAACGCAGCCAGCACAATGCACCTGAGGTGAGGGCACACTCTGCAAATGTTAAGACACACAACACATCACACAAACCACACGGCTGAATGCATGCAAGGCAGAAAGGCATTAGGACACGGTGAAAGCAGAACACCCATGGTGGCCACGTATTATACCAAAATGCAAGTTAACCGGTAGAAAACTCATGTGCTTTCCTCAATGGTGCTTTATGCTGAGGAGGAAAAGTCAGGCTTTTAAGCACCAGAGAACGCTGCTTCACAGAATTATTTTTTATCTGTGACAAAATACACCGACATCTTGCTGAAGGGAAAAAAGCAGGTTACTGTTACTTTAAAAAAGTACCACCCATTGAGAGAGAATACTTACCAACAAGTGAAACAAACCCAATGTTTCAGGGAAAAAAACAAAAACAAAAAAAACACTCACTACAGGTAAAGCCTGTGCTGATTAATTTTAACCAGAGAATCAAAGAATTCTATTGCAACAGATGCATATGGCAAACAACTTGCCCAGTATGCAAAACTAATTGATCGTCACGAAGAACAAGGCAGTTTTCAAAGATTACCTCCTGACTAAGCAGAGGTCGGCTTTCAAGTGGGGTCTTCCTTTTATGCTCCTCCTTCACTGGCATTAAGGGTTTGAAAAACTTTGGTGGCTGAGGAGAGAACGCTTTAAAAGGGCTGGCCATTAAAGCATGGGAGTTCTCTGACACAACACCTAGGAAAAAAAGCAAACGTATTGTATTTCATTTCTTCACCTCGTGACTGCAACAGCAAAATTCAAAATAACAGCAGGTTAAGCCATGTGTTTGGCAAATCGACGGCTACAGAAAGAATGGCAATATTTTAGCAATCAGCTACTGGTCCAAGCATGAGAGAGTGCAGAGCTCTATGGAGGGAGATCATGCACCTCTGAGGAGTCTACAAACAGAAGGAGAGCAGAGAACAGCAGTATCTGCCCCTTCCACTCTGAGGCTCCACTTTTTCTCCTTTTCATCTCAGTCAGAACAAGTGGGAAGCATCCCTGAAACTCAGCCTGAACACTTTTGCTTCCTGTGCCTCATCTCTTCTCTTCCCACAGCACTGCAGTCCTGCACTGGAACCAAGCCAGCAATCCAGCACAAGCAGGGCGATCAAAAAGGCAGCTATAGGTAAGGAAGCACAGCCTCTGCCTACATTGCCTGCCCGAGAAGAGCAGGTTACAAGCTGACCTACAGGAAATGAAGTATCTGCGACCACTGACATGGAAGAGCAAGTCTCCAGATCGTGCAAAGAACATGCAAAAGCTTCTTCATTGTCAAATTCATAACTTAACAGCGGCTCCTCCTCCTCTCTCCTCCTCCTGTTTTGATCCACATTTACCTTGTCTGTCTTCCTCTTGTACCATTATTCCCTCTCAATTTCCTATCCCTTCCTGAATGTCTTCGTGCATTTCTCCCTTTCTCCCCTGTTCACAGATTATGTTTAGCTGCTAAAGCAAGAAGCTGGATGAAGCATTTAAACAGGAGAAAAGAACTGGGAACTTAATAGGAGGAGCACTGATTTTCATTTGATTTTCGTGCAGTACCTACAGCCCACAGTCAGTCATTACACACACACTTTCAGGGCTCACCGCTGCCATCTTTGCTCTTGCGAGGTGACTCCCTGGGTAAAGTACCATAGCATGATACGTCTTGATAACTGGAAGAACAGTCAGACATATCTAGGTGACTTTCAGACCAACCCTAAGAAACAAAGATACATAAATCCACACGCTGATACAGGAAACCAGGGAGAAATTCACAGGTGAACTCAAAGGTAGGGTTACTCTTCTTTTTCTTTTGAACTCAGGTATGTCAAGTTACCGACTTCAAGACAACGTTCTGTCTTGAAATGTATGGACTGTTCAGAAGCTAATTAGCTTTTCATTGAAATTAAGTTTTGCTCTACCTTCACCCTCCCCAAATATCATGTCCCACAATTCTAATATGAAGAGCGGAGAAGGACAGAAGAGTTTAATTCAAAATACGATGTAATCAGCATTTGCTGGATACATTATGTAATTATACAGTTAAAATACTGTTCTCTTTTTTTTTTTTTAATTGTTAGATACATCTTGCTTTGAAGAGCTAAAAATCTGAGAAAACAGGCAACATGTTTTAGTGACCTTCACGTTTACACACCTTATCATCTTCATCACAGGCAGACAAGTCCAATCGGCTACAGGACACCTACAAAACACCAGCAGGCAGAATGAGAAAATGCCACCTTTTATTTGTAAAATGTGTCCTGAGGAGACACTGATCATTTAGTCCTAGCAACTTGTGTTATCTCTTTTCAGACAAGATTACTTAAAAGGACAGCTACGTTTGTGCTGTATGAGTGCGTGGTAGTACAATGTACAAAATGCACACGACATGCAAAGCATCCCTTCCATTGGCGGGGGGGGAACCTTAAAGGGATTTTGAAACAAAAGTAAAA
>VXAV01005471.1:13493-57533 GCA_013399715.1 Alectura lathami | reverse complement strand
AAAAAAAAAAAAAGTAATCTGAATCACTCTAGCCATCACTCTAAACAACTTAACTACTTCCAAAGCCATATCTTAATACAAGGAGAAGAGTTCTGACCAACTCTCCCACTTCCCTGTCAATGCTGCTGTCCTCAGGATGGAAAGTTGCGGGGGGCATTTCTGTGAAATGACCAGCTCTCTTTCACTCATGACCACTCTTCTGCAGGCTGATAGCCCCAGCTCAGAATAACCATCATCGTATCCCATTGTGCACATATTACACCAGCACACAGGCAACACCGTGTTGCTCCACCCCATCAGTACTCAAGGTTAGGGTCCTTACGTTGTGGACATTTGGAGTGCTCATGCTTCTGCGGATGTTTCTTGCTTTGGTGGAGAGCGCTTCTTTGACTGTGACTGCCTACACAGAAGAAAAGATCACAGATCACACTAAAATAGTGCTGGCATCAAAGATGGACAATGTCATGGTTTCCTCATGAGAAACAATCACAGATGACAGAATCGCAGAACTGCAGGACAGCTGAGGTTGGACGGGACCTCTGGAGGTCATGTGGTCCAGCGTCCCACTGTTCGAGCAGGGCCACCCAGAGCACCTTGACCAAGACTGCGCCCAAATGACTTCTGAGTATCTCCAAGGAGGGAAACTAAAACCTGTTCCATTGCTCAGGTACCCACACAGTGAAGAATTGATTCCTGGTGTTCAGACAGAATTCTCCTGGTGTTTCAGTCTGTGCCCATTGCCTCTTGTCCTGTCACTGGGCACCACTGAAAACAGCCTGCCCCTGCTGTCTTCGAGCCCTCTTTTTAGGTATTTACGTACACTATAAAGACCTATCCCACCCCACGAGCCTTCCTTCTGCAGGCTGAGAAGCCCCAGCCCTCTCTTTCCTCACAGGAGTGAAGCTACAGTCTCTTCATTACCATTGTGGCCCCTTGTTGGGCTCACTCCAGCACGTCCAGGTCTCTGCTGTACTTGAGGAGCCCAGGACCGGGCACAGCACTCCAGGTGTGGCCTCACCAGTGCTGAGGAGAGGAGAAGGATCACCACCTTCGACCTGCTGGCAATTCCTTGCCTACTGCAGCTCAGGATACCACTAGCCTTCTTTGGTGCAGAGGAACACCACTGGCTCATGCTCAACTCGGTGTCCACCAGGGAGCCACAGGTCCTTTCCTGCCAAGCTGCTTTCCAGCTGTGTGCCCCCCCACGCATGTCCTGGTGCTTGGGGTTGTTTCTCCTCTGGTGCAGGACTCTGCACTGCTCTTTGTTGAGCTTCCTGAGGTTCCTGTCAGGCCATTTCTCCACCATGTGAAGGTCCCTCTGGGTGGCAGCACAACCCCCTGGTATATCCAGCGCTCCCCCCAGCTTTGTGTCATCTGCAAACTTGCCGAGGGAACGCTCCACCCAGATCGTAATGAAGTGTTAAACAGGACTGGGCCCACTATTGACCCCTGGGGTTCACTGCTAGTCACTGGCCTCCAGATAGACCTTGTGCCACTGATCACCACTCTCTGGGCCCCACAGTTCAGCCAGAAACTTTTTTCAGTATGTCTAATGATAGCAAACAGGGCTTGCATTTACAAATCTTAAATTTCCACACACAATCACCAAAATTTGTATCTGAAATTAATTCTTTGGCCTTCGCCTGTTCAGGTTCTGACTGTCACACCACTGCCAGCTATAGTTACTATACCCACCAATGCTGGAATTCTGTATTTCACAAAAACACCTTAGACTTACATTTATATGTCCAACGTTCTCTGTCCAATTAAAAAACAAGCAACACTTACTAAAAAAAAGAAAAAACACCCATCATCTTTACTTTGATTGTAACAACTCCATTCCAAATATGGAGTAAGTGCCTTTTCCTTGCCTGTCTTAGTCGTTCGAGGCTCAAAATGTTCTCCACTTGCAGCACGCCACGTGTGTACTTTTCAATGTAAGTTTCACCATCGGATGTTCCCTCATTCTCACTCCTTGCAGCCATCAGCGCCAAGGTCTCGCGATCCTCAATTTCTTCTGTAGCCTAAATTGCAAGTTACACCATTTCAGTTTTTCAAATTAAAGCCTATTGTTTTTAATTCGTTGATTCACTGAACTGATTTTCCCAGCCACTCTGTTTTCACTGACCTGAATACCCCTTTGAGTATCTTCTACATTCTCCCTGTAGTGGCTAATACAGTTTCAAAAATAGCTGTACCACAAGAAATCAGTTTACACAGCAGAAGAGAAAACAGAATCCCCACAGTTTTCTCCTGTTTAAAGGCAGAAATGACCTTACCTCTGAACTTCAGGATATGTACTTTGGCAAGTTGCCTCATATCAACAAAGCAGGACATTTACTTTGCAGCCAGTACCACCCACGGCAACAGATAATTCTGTTACTTTCAGCGAATTTGCCAGAGAAATACGGTATAATTTACCTTTGGTATATTGGATACTATTTCATAGGTCACTCCACAGGCATAATATATATTTTTCAAAGATATTCTCCTTTTCAGGCTCTGGGTAAAACTCTAGAAATAAAGTCATTTTCAATTACCACTTTGGTGATAATTATTTACGACGTTTTAAGAAAAAATATTTTGCATTGCAACCTTTTACCACAAAAGCACATTTTTCAGGACAGTAATTTAGCAAGTTCCTTTCCAGTATTCACAGTCCTGGAAGTGCTCTTTACAGCCCTGTGCTCAGTGCCAGGTTCGAACAGCAACAGTTTACTCTTGACTCACACTGAAGCGCTACCCTTGTGTAATGACCTGTAACTGAGAAACTGTGGCTGTAGGAGGTCTCTAATGTGCAGATGCTAACGTTCCTCATTTTGTCAGCCACCTGTTAAACAGGCAGAAAATTCCTTCTGCTATAGCTCTGGTTTCTAGCCATAACTGGGACAGTAGCCACAGTTCTCACTGTTGTAGTCACAAGCTTAGTATGCTTCACTGACAGACCAGTTAGCCCCCATATCGCTATCTATAGACTTAACTTTCATCCAATAGGCATGTTAGTCACATGAAACTAGCAAGGGAACAGATGTCAAACACAAAAAGGCATGGAATTCAGCTGTTTACTAAGTTTCCTAGTAGTACAACAGCTGTTCTGAGTCCCACCCCCACTTCCCCTTCCCACTGCAAAATCTGAAGCAATTCTGAAATATGCTCTTGGTCTCAGTTGTCTGGGAAACAGAAAGGAACACAATCTTAGAGAGCATTTCATTGTCAAAACTCCTTTCTTTTTTGTAGCAGAAGTAGCACGTGTTACACTCTGAACCAAATCAGGTTGAAAAACGGACAACTAAAAGGACTATGCCAGAAGTGCACAGCATCACTGCAACCTATGCTAAGCTGTTTCTCATTTGGCTTTCACAAGAACAGGAGACACGCAAAATGGAGCAGGCAGCTACGAAAACATTCATAAAACTAGAGATATCTAAAAAAAAAATTGGTAATAAGGGATATATGGACTTCTTACCTGCTTGTTATAAATATTGGCTGCAATCCTCTTCCGTAAGACCAGCTCCATTGCAGCAGGATGACTGAGCTGCACAGTAGTCTTCACTATTAAGTAAATTCTCTCATTTTGAGGAGTTACTCTGTTCAGGTGCACTGAATCATGGACAGAGGAGTCCCAAGCAGCAGTGGCTGAAACCTACACAGAGAAACCAAATGGAGAAAGGAAAACCAAAGACTCAATTACTTTAACAAATAACTTGTAATAACATGGAGTAAAAACAGTTATTTGATGAAAGAACAATAAATATCATTGAGCAAAATGGAGTAAAAACACCTTTTCATGGTAAGGAATTTATCAGAAGAACCATAAAAAAGGAAAAAGCTCTATTTAAACATTAAGCTTTGTCTAGTGAGCACAGTAAAGGATGCAGTTTTCTCTGCAGAATCAAGAGCCTGCAAAAGGAATGATGAAGGAATAAGGAAAGAAGGAAAAAAAAAAATGAGCTAGGCAGCTGAACTACTCTTTTGTCAAGAGCAAAGAATGATCACCTCTGAATAAAGGCAGAAGAGCCAGCAAGTCATACCTTAAATCTTAATCACACAGGCCAGGTACTGAAGGCAGCAATAGATACAGACAGCACTTCCAATAATAACAATTATGATAATGATTAAATACACACATGTAGAAAACAAAAGAAAGCTTTAACAAACTGCAGCTGTCAAGAAGGAGGCTTGCTAACTACTTACCTCATCATCACTGTGTTTTATGATTGGCAGATAAAAGAACGGACTCCCATGCTCCTTTGGTAGTATTGAGTTAACTCCTGAGGCGTGGGGACCTATAAGCTGTTCATTGGCACTGAGGTCATCAGCTAATGAAACAAATGCGCAAAGAAGGAAATAGTTTTACACCAAAGGATATTAATATAGAGAGGCAAAGTTGTAATACTAAGTAATGAAGTCCTACCCATACTTCATAACACATTTAATCTTGATTAATCTCAGTACTACACGTTATTTTGAAGATAATTCCAGCATACAGAAGTGGGAAGTAAAGCCAGGCTAAGATTCTCTCTGAACACATTGTAACATGACCTAAACAGAATTTCAAACTATTTCTAAGTATTCTTGAAAGGAACTTACCCAGCCAGAAAGTTCCTGATTTATTCACCTGCCAGCCTAACAAGCTCATCTCTTATTGAAATCAGGTCTGATGAACCAGGATTGAGAAAAGCAGTTCTGGCAACATTAGGTTTTTAACTAAATGAAAAACCCTGTTGTTCAATGACCCATAAATCTGTTCAAATAATCTACGTGGTCTTCTGTCTGCTAACCTCTGCTTACAACGAAAAACAAAAACATTTCTCGTGAGCATAGATGAAGGAAGGATGATGCACCATGTTTCAAAAGCAGCATTTGAAGCAGGCATTGATGTGCAGCCTGTATAAGCACGTCTAGTAGCCCACTGAGGTGCTGCATGTGACAAGGCCTGTGGATCGCTCTCTGCTAAAAGTCCAAGTTTACACCTCTGGACTTAAGGTGCCGCCTCCAGCCTTTTGCTGCTTACAGCATATCGGTGTTCTAAGAATAAAAACCAACAGACTTCTCACGTGTAAAACCAAGTGCCTTCAAAGGCAGAACGCTTGCATACTCTAACACACTCCTCGTTAAACCATCCGTTTAAACTCTTCCCGTAACTCAGGAACTCAGGTCTGCAAGAGCTGGGAGATCCTCTATCAGTGCTTTAACGACGTGGATTTCTGCATCGTAAGGCACACGGCTTTTCTACCTGCCGTTCCATTTACACTAAGCCTGCTCTTTTACACGACTTCTGTTGTATAACCAATCCTTGTACTTGTATGTTCCCTGATTTGTATCTTAATTTTAAAATAGCTGTGCTTAATTACTCTAACACAGGGAACCAGAAGAAAGTATGTTCTGCAAGGTACAGCTGACAGTGCCATTGTCAGGACTTGTTTATGTCTTCTTAGACATGTAAGATTCGCTCTTCCATCCACCAATTTACTGACCCAAACTAAATTTTATCATGCTCCTAAGCTTCTTACTGTGTGGTTACAACATACCATTCAAATCAAGGAAGAGGACAGGGATATGTGTTTCCATTCCTGCAGGTGGAACCCTGAAACAAAACAAAGGGCTGTCAGCGAGGAAGGCAAACGCATACCTGGGCAAACAGATCTCCATGCAAGATTCTGTAACAGACAACTAAAGCTGTCAACATTTTGAAGGCTAATTGGAAGGTCTGCGCTGCACAGGCAATGTTTTGTTTATCTCCACACGTAGCTAAATGTGGTGCTTTACCAAAACCTGATTCGCATGTCGCAGGGCATTTCAGGTGCTATGATGATGACCATTTCAAGCATCCTGCTCTGTTTCTTACAAAATTAACTGCTTGTAGTCATCTTACGCATAAAGGTTAGCAACCTTTCCAACACACAGGTAACTACTGGCTAGTCTTTATACCAATACACACACTTCTAGCTGCATGGCCACAGCATACCTCAGGCGCACAAGAGAGAAAAAACCATAATTTTGAGAAGAAAATATCATTCACCCAATGAAGAAGCGATATTAGGCATTATTAGAGACATCAGTGTACACTTGATCAGAGTTATTTCTTGGTACATTTGGGGAAAGTGTGGACGTGTTGCATTCCTCATCTTTCAAGTCAGTTCCAATGATCTTACTTGAAACACAAATTTGAATGAAATTAAAGATAAATTATTAGCAATTTGAATGGAACAAAAGAGAACACATCCTTTTAAGCTAGAATGCCTTCCTTCCCCACTCAAACTCAATGAAATTATCATGTGTTCTATGATTCAATTTTGAGACATTCCTTTTTTGTTGACAGGAGTCAAATTACAGGATAATCTTCTCAGAATTTAAACCAAAACCATAAAATACTACTAAACTCAAAGGTGATGTTCAAACCTTCAAAGCTGTCTCAGAACTGCTTTGTGTAGGAAGATTACTCAGCACCTGTTGCTTGTGCTCAAGCAACCTAACCTCCTAAGCCTTATGGCAGCTCCCAGTGTAATTTCTGACGCCACAGGAAAATGTAGAAAGCTACAAAACATCCTGGGATTTTTACCCTCTAGTCTGCAACATTCCTGCAGGAAAAGCTACCCACTCCAATGTTTGCTCCGAACATACCAGTTTGCAGGGGCACCGGGAATTCCGCTGCCCGGCGCTGGAACGAACACCGCGTTCCTCTCCTCCGTCAGCCCTACCCACTGCTCCACCAGCCGGGCTTCTCGTTCTATGTCATCCTCTGATTTTTCTACAGTGAAAGAAGTTAATGAGAACTATGAGATGCTTTTCTATGATACAGGGAATAAAGTGCTTTAGAGAGAGGTTTTAAGCTTCAAACCTGGTTTATTGCTGATCTTTTGAATCTGCTCATCTAAGTATTCCCTGCGTTTTATCAAGGCATCAGACCATCTTTCTCGCACACAGTTTAAGTCTTCTTCCTAACATGGAAAGAAAAAAGGAAGTTATTCGGCTTTGTGGGTAAGGTCAAATGGCAGCCAGTTTTGTGACAGCTTCATCAGCATTGATATTAAACAGCTTGCATGATGCAGAAAACTTTTTTCCCCAGGGAACATGCACACTAATGAAGTACCTCATCACCCATGAATGGAAGCTTATTTGCTTTCAAATCTCAGATTCCAAAAGGAGGAAAAGAAAATGTGACAATGTCAGATGCTGAAAAGAATTACACACCACAGGCTGATTACTCACAGAAGTGGCAATCAAACTTTTTAATAGTACACAGAATAGGAAAAATAGGCATCATGACTTGATTGTAAGCTCTCCTGAAGATTAGACAGGTCAGTATAACCCTCAAACCTGCATGAAATTCCATTGCTAGCAGCGGCTATCAGTGCAATTAA
The DNA here is from genome assembly GCA_013399715.1 of Alectura lathami. NCBI lineage: Eukaryota > Metazoa > Chordata > Aves > Galliformes > Megapodiidae > Alectura > Alectura lathami. The sequence continues at coordinate 50,169 of VXAV01005471.1, read as the reverse complement.
AAGGTTCTCATGCAAACAAAACCCATCATGCAATCATGCTTTGTGCTGTCGCAGAAAATCTCGTTCATTCTTCTCTGTGATTTGTCAGGAAGCGCATAAACAGCCCGCAAGAAGTTAGTACCTAACTGGTATTTTGGAGGTTGCTGGAAAACCTAACACATTATCTTAGGGGATGTCAGCATTCTCATCTAACTCACCCTACTTCTGTAAAGCTGCCTACTAGAAGTAAGAGTTCCAGGTAAAGGCCTCTGGTGTGTTTTCCATGTTTAGGTGGTTCTTCTGGCCTTTGTCATCTTTTAAATGACTCTTCTTTTATGCATTCTAAACACTGACTGCCCTACATTTATTTACTACACAAAAAGCCAGGTTCAAGGTTTTCATGTAGCTGAGCCTAAAATTGAGAAAATGCTTCACTGAAGCTCTGTATTCCCCACACTCGCATCCTCCACTAGCATTTTAGAAAACCACGCAACTTCAAAGGTTAAGCTGTTTTCTTTAGAAAACAAAACAAAAAAGCCCTATCTTGGATAATTTGGTTGAGAAAAATGTGTGTAGGTACAGGTGTTTTTTTTCCCCCCTAAAATATTCACAGGGAACTATTTTCATTTTAATTACATTTTCGAATCTTTTGTTCCCATAGCAATTCATGTAGCCAGTTAGGAGAGCTGACTGCTGAATACTAGAGAAGAGAGCACAGTGCAAGAGTATAAAGTCACTAAGTAAACTGAATTAGCAGTATTTGACAGCCCAGGTAGCCTCTTGAATGCACAGCATATCTTTCAGAGCTGCTTTTGCTTGCACCACTATGCTTGTTCACTTGAAAGTTGCTGGCTATTAGCATTAGCTGTGCCCCATGCCACAGGATTGACAGCAACAGCAGCAATACCTGGTAACTATCCATATCACCACCATCATCCTCCTCCTTCTGGTAGGAGAAAATACATTTTGTAAAAAACAAAAGAACATGCATTTTTCAACAGAAATCACAGAAATACCCCAAACCATGAGTACAAACATCTCTCGCCACAAACTTTTAAAATGTTAGAATTACAATGTTCGAATAGCTAAAGTCTTATTAACAGGTAGATTCAGATTTTTTCTCAGCTACAGACCAGAGCATCTCAGCCATGACTTCAGAGGTTACATCTAGCAAAAAAAAGAATGCATAGAATACAGCACGACAAGAAGGACTGAGCAAGCCTATCGCCCGTCTTTACATTCTACGCTTTCCTCTATACTGAAGGTTAGAATCACTTGTGGTTCTGAATGCTGGAAAGCACTCTGCTTCCCTGGGTGAACTGTTCCACTTGTTCTTTGCTATCGCCATTCAAAGCTTTATTTCCTGTATGAATTTGTCTAACAGCAGCAAGAAGCCATTTACACTTCTTAGGAATTTTTTTTGCCAGCTTAAATAACCCTTTTGATCCCAGTGATAGCTATTTCTGATACTGATCAAGCAACAGCTTGCAAAGACGAATGGCACTGTTCGTCACAGTAAGACACTAACCCTACCCATTTTCATTTAGTTTTCACTTTTCTCCTCAACTTTTGCCACTCCTACAAGGGAAGGAAACTAACCAAACCAGTAATCTAGTATTAATTTCACTTCTACATACAAAAGTAAAAGCAAAATAACGCATCACATACCAGTGTGTGAACTAAGATACCAGCTATGCTGGGCAGGGTCTAAAACAGTGAAGTAAAACCAATAAGATAAATCCATGCACGAAAAAGTAACCATCTTACCTGATAGCTGTCCAAGCCCCTCTGCAATTTGGTCGATCTGGCAGTCACGCCACCTATAGAGACTGAAAGAATCGCTTCTACCATGAGAGGCAATGTTCCTGAATGTTGCACAGGTTTCACTGTCACCTGAACTCGGCGAGAATGACCCTGAACAGGAAGGTAATCGAGAGAGAAAGACATGGGGACAGAGAAACAGAGGGAAACTAAGAATAATATTAAGAATCAATTCAAGTACGAATAAGACAACAAGGAAAAGACATACCTGCCTGAGCTGGAAAATCCCCCCTGTGTTCACATCCTTTGCCTGATGGAGTTCAACTGCAGTATATTCCCCCATCTCATTCAATTCCTGGATGGAAATCCACATTTCTATTCTCCGAGTTACTTCATTCCACCTAAAAAGACACGCCCACAAAAACTAATGGTTGCCTCACCCACCTGCGCCACAGGTATTAGAAAGCTTTGGAAAGCTGAGGGAGGCACGTGCGTGTGATTTATTTATACCTGTCTCTCAGTGTCCTAGTTTTAGCGTGAAGGGAATCGACTTCCCACATAGAGGTGCCATTCCCTGTACATCTGTGACCCCACACCTCTATAGCAAGAGCTCCTTCTGAAATGAACTCCAAAAACTCCTCTGTGACATTCACCACATAGTCCTGGAAACGAGAAAAACACATCACATCCAATCAAATAAAATAACTGCATCTCCCCAGTTACCCTCTACGGCCTCACCAAACAGTTACATACCTGCATGGTACAACCATACAGTTTGGATCCATAAAGCTTGACTCTGGTCAACAGAGCTGTGAAACAAACCATCTCAGCAACTCCTGCTTCCGCATACTGTGCATCATGCTTTGAAAATTTCCATTAAAACCCCACCACAGTTCCAATGAGATTTTTAAAGTTACTACGATGTAATTTCATAAGATATAGTTTCCCCGTATGTATTCATGATGACAACTGAACTTATAAGATCACTAACTAAAAGAATGCCTTCACTTTGCTACATGCCAAAGAGGTGATGAAGTGAAATATCATAGCACTTAAAGTATTTTCAAAAGCGATCAGTTATATGACTTTGTTCCCTCCTTCCTCCTCCATGGAAAACAAGGCTTAGATTCTAGACAACTTAACTCAAGCCATCCTCCTGATAACACTGTTTCATGCTAAAAATAATTACCCTACAATGAGAGAAGGTCACTGTAAAATGAGCATCCTTGCTCCGAGGTGAAGGCACATCTGGATCTACCACTGGTGCTGCTACTGTTGACTCGCATTGATCCCAAAACGTGTATTGACAAAAGACAAAGTTGGAGAGATTAGGCGGCAGTCCAGTTGCTTCTTTTATTTTTACCTGAGTAGACAAAACAGATGTTCTCATAAATATAATTATCTTTCAACAGTAAACTGTTTCAAAATGAACTATTAAAACCAAAATTAGCAACACACAAGGTTTTTTAAAAGACATTTCCAACTGCTTTCCAAAGATGACCCTACTCAGGAAACCTGTATTTTGCATACAGAAACGCAGATGCAAGGAAAGTAGTTACACACACCCAACCGGCCTACCCATGGACATGCTTTCTTTGAGGAAGCTGAGACACTTGGGCGAAGAGGGAAGAACTTCTTTGCCACAGAAAAAATGAAATCCAGACACCAACCATAGATACTACATCAGATGATCGAACAAATCACTGGAAGTGGATATATGGAAAAATTGTTTCCCCTTCTGTGCCTGCCACGAAAGACAGTCCTTGTAATGCCAGTATCTACAATGTAGACCTGCATATACTAGAAACTAATGCTGATCAGCTGAGTCACTGGCAACCAGAGCCAGTAAGACTGACATACTCTGAACCGGAACCAAGAGAAGTCTCTCTCTTCTCTTCAGAAAATTCTATTTTCTTTCTAAAAAAATTTAAAGCAAGCAATCGCTCACATAGTTCGGTACTTTTCTTCAGACTGACTACATAGTTACAAAGGTCTGAAACTTAAATTCATCATGTGTTCTCACTTACCCTGCAGGAGAGCCTTTTTGCTCTGTGAATAATTTCTCCATTGTTATCCGTGACTTCCAGGCTCCCACTCTCACTGGAGTTCTCAGATGAGTCATCTCCTTCTGCCACACGTTCTGGGACAGACCCAGTGACTCTCATGACTTCAACATGCAACCGTCCTGCAACCTAAGGCAAGAAAAATACCAAGACCATATGCACAAAGGATTTAAATAAGATGGTAGATATCTTACTCTGGGAGGCATGCAGAAACTGGCAACTAGCTCTGAACGTTAGAGCTGAACAAGCTCAAACCATCAAGCGAAAAGCAACAATGACAAGTGAAAAAAGAAGAGGAGAAAGGAAAATAAAGTTGTAGTTTGCATGCAGAACTGCTAAGCTTTTTAATTCATACACAACAGAATACGGCATCACGAATGCTCATCAAAACCTTACTATGCTGGTTTCTTGTATCAGTTTTGGTAGATGAGTTACAATTTTGTTCTCCTGTTTTAGCAGACAGAGAACTTTAAACAATTAAACAGAAAACATAGATAACAATTTGCAAAACAGCTATTCTCTGAAAAATAAGACAATAAGCATCGTTTGCTTGTTAAAATATGGTGCACATGGCTAAGTCACCCAGCAAAAAACCAATCTTATCCACATAGTGTGAATGCACAAGCAGGAATACACAGCTCACTCTGCATCAGGCACTATTGCGATTTACCTCCCCCTGCTGGCTGATGATGGGCACAGCATACTGCAGCTTAACATCGTAGAAAAGGCACTCCAAAAACACATTTGCCACGCCAATTAAGTTGTGATTCTCTTGTGCTTCATAAAAAGGATCACCTCTTTTTCCAATGAGTTTCCTTATCTGTTTTAAAGAGCACAAATATTACGTCAAAAACTTTAAGTCCGGATATCAAAATCAAATAGCCACGTAATGCAAAATGATGGCACAAAAATTAAGTCACCACCCGTCTTTTCTGTTTCTTCCTGCTACACAAGCAGAAAGCGACCAGGAGCATATCACAAATCTGAATTGAAATCTTTGAGATTTTATACAATCTGTTCTTTACTATGGTAGTAAAGAATACGGTAGTAAATAAAGTAAAACAGTAATATGACCTACATTTTTAAGTAATGTCCAGACAAACCAGACTTTACCATGAGCAAGCACAACCGCCATTGGTTTCAAGAAGCTTCAACTTACTTTTCTGCTCTGTTTACTCTTCTTACATGAGAGCACAAATAACCCCCGGATGAAGAGCTGGTCTGGCCCACCACTAGGGCAAAAGGGAAGGTGCAGGATGACTCCCACTGCAGCCTACAAGTGTTCCTATGTTTCCTCAAGAGCTGAGAACACATCTGCAGCATTTTCTACGCAAGCACCTCATATCACAGCCAACAAAGAACTGATGCAGAATCCTGGCACAATATGCACACATCAGTGGACGTCAGCTCCTTCCCTTCTCCTCCTCTTTCACCTGCAACTCATGTATTTGACCTATGTGCTTCTCTGTAGCACACAGAACACATGCATTATGCATGACATATGACACAGAAAGAATAATCCTGCCTCAGGAAGGCATAGTGATGGACAGAAAGGATGCACTACCAGTTCTTACTAAATCGTTGCTGTCTTCAGCAGCTCTGAAGAGAATGATCTGGGGGTGTCAGTTGATGAAAAGCTCAGCATGAGCCAACAATGTCCGCTTGCAGCCCTGAAGGCCAACAGCATCCTGGGCTGCATCAAGAGAAGTGTGACCAGCAGGGAGAGGGAGGTGATCCTGCCCCTCTGCTCTGCTCTCGTGAGACCCCACCTGGAGTACTGCAACCAGTTCTGGGGCCCCCAACACAAGAAGGATGTGGAGCTGTTGGAGGGGGTCCAGAGGAGGGACACGAAGATGCTCAGAGGGCTGGAGCACCTCCCCTGCGTGGACAGGCTGAGAGAGTTGGGGTTGTTCAGCCTGGAGATGAGAAGGCTCCAGGGGGACCTGAAAGTGGCCTCCCACTACATGAAGGGGGCCTACAGGAGGGCTGGGGAGGGACTCGTTAGAAGGGCTCTTCAGCGATTGGACAAGGGGTAATGGCTATAAACTGGAAGAGGGGAGATTTAGGCTAGATATTAGGAAGAAATTCTTTACTGTGGGAGTGGTGAGACACTGGCACAGGTTGTCCAGAGAGGCTGTGGATGCCCCCGCCCTGGAAGTGTTCAAGGCCAGGCTGGAGAGGGCTCTGAGCAACCTGGTCTGGTGGGAAAAGGAAACACCAGTTGCTGATGCAGACTACACTACCTTAATTGATTTCTTCATTGCTTTAAGGATATACAAATGAAATTCCAGAGTATTTCATATTTTGAGATCAAGGACTTCCCCACTTACACATGCTCTGCACATGTAGTACAAGCAGCATGAGCACTCTCCTCATCCTAGCTAGCTTTGATACTGACCGAAATGTAATCACCATTTCCCATGCAGCTTGCTGTTTCCATTCATAGCTAGTGCCGGTCTGCACGGCACCTGTATTATGGCAGGTAAACACATGCTTTTAGTGGTATCACGAGTCACCAGCTCAGCACAACCATATCTGAGAATACAAGTGAGGATAAGCCATAGCTATGTTTTACTCTGCACAGGGATTTTGTTCATAATTGTTTCTTTTTTAACCACAGTACTGTATCCTTTTTCATGGCACTTTACCTGTACAGCATACTAAAAGGGGTTAGAAGAAAAACACTGTGATGCTTTTCCAAAACAAACATTTAATACCTCAGGAATTTTCTCCTTCCACTCTTGATAGAGGTCTCTCATGTCAATCAACTTGTTCTCTAGCTTCTCAATAGTCCACACTTGAGTAGCTTTTCCTTTTCTTCTCACTTGAATAGCAGGCTCACTCACTACCGCGCCCCTCTACACCAGAGGAAAAAAAATAATCACTGCAGGAAAGGTGCACGCATGCAAGTAGTTTAAGAGTGCAGTTTGAGTAAAGGGTTAGAAAGGAATGAACTAGAGAACTTACAGCTTCCCTCTGCATGCCAGCCATGCCATCTCTGTCCTCAAACACGGCGTCCCCTATACACTCTAAAGGTCCAGACTCTTTGTCCTTCCCAGACAACTTTCATTCACACAGCATCATTCACAACTCCCTCAATCACAACACTTACGACATGTGCCTCGTTTTAATTGCTGTTATTATATTTACAGCAACACTGCAACTGGAAAATCCTTGCGAAAATTTACATAGATCTTCAACAAAACCCATAAATTTTGCTAAAATGCAACACTCAGGTTTTACAGCAACAGAACACAAATATCTGCTCACAAACAGCATGCGCATGCCTTCACCACACACCTGAAAGAACAGTAAGAGCCGTACTCAACGCTACGTTGCCATTTTTATCCTACTCACTTTCAGTGCATTAAAATCAGGCAGCATACATTTTCTGTCCATGTATAATCCAACAGAAGTTACACTTTATGGCTTTAAGTTAGATGACTGTTAAATTCACCCATATATTTTAGAATAGGCATAAAGCAATCTGATTTTCCAGCACCATTTGTTGTTATTACCTTTTTGTTGGCACTGAGGTTTTCAGCAGGGATTTGAAGTGTTACTTGATAGTCCGTTAGCTTACTCATTTCTTCTGCTAAGAAGTTTGCTTCTCTCACCAGTGTATTTGCTTTCACTATCTGCTCTCGAAGTTTAGCCAGGCTCTGTCGAAACAATTCATCCCTGTGGTGCAGTAGGGAACATGAAAAATACACAGAAACCTATTTCTATTATTGGATAGCTGCAAACAGAGGTGCTAACAAAGACTTTTCTGAAGCAGGTGGAAGGAGAAATGCCATATGGCACTGTGTCAGCAAACACGGAACAGCGTCGGACAATTTTACTGAGGAAAAACAGAGATCACCTATTTAATGAATATATTCCTGTTGAGATAAGTCTAGTACAGTAATGCCCAAATAAAAGGGCACAGAACTATGGCAGCTGTTACAGTGATAATTTGTTAAAAGCTCTAGGGATATTCTTAACTTCCAAGAAATAAAATAATTGCACCTGTCTTTGCCTCCAATCTGCAGTCACATTCCACAGAAAATGTAAGCATCTCAGGGCACGATACTTCATCTTGATAAAAACTGTTCTTCCTCATATCATGATGTTAGAACTTGCAATCACTGCAGGCCACAGCTTTACCCTACAGCCAGGGCTCTGCAGTGCTACAGAGCCCCAGACCACCCTGCATATATTTAAGCCACCTCAAGTGTTCATATTGAAAAATACCTGAAGTCTCACCTACCAGAAGTACCTTTTATCTAAGCAATGACTGAGCACAGGCTAAAGCTCCTGCACTCTGTACAGTTAACAGTCTCTGGACAAATTCCAAGAAGGTTTCTACAGCCTGTCTGAGCAAGTATCTTCTAAAGTAAAACCCAGCAAACCTGCTGTGACACACAGTATTCGCACCTGGGAGTCTCGTCTTCGATTTGCCTCTTAAAAGCTTCTCATTGTCCTTTGAGCAAATGGGAAGACTCCCTTCCTGCCTTTCTTGTCATCCCAACAGCACTTGGTGCATCCCACTACCTTCTGCATGAAACTCATGATCAAAGGCAGAGTCAAGAACTATTCAGTAGATGGTGCTTAATGCTGAGAGCGCTGTACATCTGCAACCACTGCAAAACAGCTGCCTGGCTTGGGAAACGAGACAGCTTGGATCTGTAAGTGCTCTAGGAGTCACGGGATTCAGCTATGGCCAGTCCCTTCCTTGATCCAGGAAACCATCACCCAGCTAGCTTTTTGGGGTTGCTCTCACACCACTCTTTTCTTAGCTAGATACTGGAGAAATAAATGGTTCAAGACTGTGAGGAGGACTTAAGAGTGCTATTGATTGCTCAAGCCATTGTTATGGGTAGATCTCATTACATACATTGCAGATGTATTCTTCTGCAGCTATGGCAGCATCCTTCAAGAAACTTAGCTAAAAATATGTATTTCATATATTCAGATTTCTTAATTTTTACTACACAGAAAGCATACAGCAAGCTCCATCCATTAGCCAAAGCAAACATCCACTGAACTGACATACTGAACCAACCCTTCAAGCCAAGCCCTAGCGAAAGCTTTAAATGTGAGGCACGCCAAGTGCCACGGCAAGTCTCCGGGACTCCCAGTGCCTGATACAGAATGCTGGCTCCAAGCAAACTAAAGCTCTGCCCCAGTACACCGCTATCACCCGCCCCACCAGATGAATTTGTTCAAAGTTGTGATGGATTTACGTTATGCTAAGGGGTTTTAACACTGCATCAGGTATCATCTGTCCTCCCGCAGTCAGCAAAAGCTAGAATAAACTCTGCGTAATGTGTTCTAGCTGCTCCGACAGACACAGCCATGTGCCTCCATCTGATGCTTATCAAATTCCTTCCGCTGGCTGATCCGGCAGAGCTCAGCTCCATTAGCAACAGCACGACAGCTAGAACTGCACCGATCGCACCCTGTGCAGCCCTGACACTGGGCTCTTTCACACATTCTTTGCATAGAGTCTTCCCCTGTTTTCTGCATTTCTTGCCCTCTGGCCAGCTGGCTGGTGAACACCCTCTCAGTTCTTTGTTGCCATGCTTTTACAGAAGAAATCCCTCAAGGATTTTTCTTATTTAACAAGTTCCAGAACTTTTTGTCTTTTTTCAGAAGCAGTTTTTTCTTATTGACTCTCAGGGACAGGAAAGAATTGCTTTTTCTGCTGCTTCTTCCTTCTGCTGCATCTTTTACAGGCCTTGCTTGCTTTGCCCATAAGCCCAGTTCTCATCTCTGCTGCTGAAGTGGGTTATCAATGATTTCTTGATGGCCTTGCTGCGCTCAGCACAGCACTGAACAGCAATGATTCCAACTTGGGTGTTTTCTTCCACGCTCCTTCCGCAATGCTTAAAACAGCCTCCAGATCACAACTCTGACTCTGCAATACTGTACGTGTAGTTCACAATGCAATGATTCTGTTTTTAGCTCTTACAGGGGCAAACAATTATTTTAATTAAAGCTGAAGCAGAGCAATGCTTCTCCCTAAGCCTGCCATGGAAAACATTTTAGTTGTCATTGCTGAGTGTGTGAACAGACTGCCTTTTTTTTCCAGGCCAAACTTGGCAGAAATTACAAAACAAAAGCTCGCATGATAACTGACCCATTCTGTTCTATTTTTAACATTCTGAATTTGAAAGCTCGATGCAATGCTGGCTTCCGTTATTTAGACTGCTCTTGTACTTAAATTCATTTATTTATGGTGGAGGGTAAAGCACAAATAACTGAAATAGGAAGGAGCACTCAAACTCTCCATGTACAGAAAAAACATTGAGTGAACCATGAGGCCTGTTTTGAAAGACAGATTAAAAAGACGCTTACAGGAAACCTACTAGTACATCCAGTCATTCTTCCTGCTGAATGAACCTAGGGACAGAATACTGGTCTGTAGAGTGAAAACCTGTCAGACAGAAAAATCACCTGGGTTGCTGACCCTACAGCTTCTCTCCATGGAGCTGATGTCCTTCTCTCTCCAAGGACTGACTTCTGTAAACATGTATGAACAAAACAGACTCACTTTTCTTTTTTTGTAGTTTTAGACTGCAAAACGCTGTGCTTTCATTGTACAGTCTCAACACACAATAGCCCTTATTGAACTCTACAAGGTAACAGATTTATCTCTGTGCTATCCTTTCCTTTCTTCCCACAGCTAACTTAACTGCTAAACCAAACATTTCAGAAGCACTTTTTCAATTATAAAATAATTCAGAAGTATTGCAATGCTGATCAATAGAAGCTAATTATTTCATACCACATTAAATCAAACAGGACGATCTTGTACATGCATTACACATCAGAACCTTGCCCTAGGTAAGATCCTGACACATCGGTGGAGGCAAATCTTGTACTGAAATTTAATTTTCCAAAAAAAAAGTATTGTTCCTGACCGACAGTTCAAGCCCCATCTTTCTCTTAGATCCCCTTTCTGTAGTTCTTACTGATTCTTTTATTTCAACTCCAGCATTCTCACCTCTCTTCTGTCCACAGATTCACCTTCTGCTGCGCAGTCTGAGCACTGTAGGACAGTCTGTCGCTACCGTGCTGATGCTGCCTTTCTGGAGAGAGCTGCTGCCGCAGCTGCTCCAGCTCACGCTCATACATCAGCCGCTGCTCTTCAAGAGCGCTCCGCTTCTCTTCCAGGTACTGCTTCTCCAAGATCTGCACCACATTTTGTAGTGGGTCTAAGGAAAAAAGTAAAATGAGAAGATGTCACTTTATTTCTATGGTAACAGCGATCAAGATGTCCCAGAGTCTTTGCAAACACAGGATGTTCGTTGCCCCCAAAACCAAAACCCAAAATAATAAATACCAAATTAAATAAATCCAAACGAGAAAAATATGGCATGCAAAGAAGCTAGAACAATGGTTAAGATCCTCCTCTACTGTGTATGTCAGTGCTGTGAATTTATAATATGTTCCAGAATCCCAGTAGGAAAGAAAGAATAGATGGAAAAAGGAACAAAACAGTAAGATGAAAATAAGGAAAAAAAGCAAAGTACAGGGGAAGATGATGTTAACCAGAGACGGAAATGATTTCAGGAAGTAAGAAGCAATTTACTTTCTCCATTTTGGCAAAGAATGTGACACTGAATTGCTGCAGATGAAAACTGAGACAGATTGTCTAACTGGTCATGCATCAGGCTGCACCAATGCAATTCGCAGCTCAAAGCAGACAAAGTCCATTCTGGAGGGGACTTCTGCATTTAGTACTGCACAGCACATTTCATCTCAGAATTGGCCAAAGCAAATACACACGTAGACACACTGCACTGAAACAACAACTGTTAGTGTCAATCAGCTGTGGTTAAAACTAAATTACATTCAAATTAAAGAAGAATCGGTCACTTGGTCCAGTCCTTGGTTTAGGTCCACTGGCGGTCTACACCTCCGAAAAAGCAGTTCAGTGGAATTAGCTCTTCCTATACACTACCAGCACACCTCTTCTTCCTGCATGTTCATCTGAGAGCTTAAATACAGCCAAAATCGGATTTGCAAAAGGATGAGTCTAGACGAATACATCTGAGGGACAGCACATCCCCTAACAAACCGGTGATTCTGTGTGCCAGAAAGGGAAGGGAGAGGGGGAGGTTCCATAGCTGGAGTGATGGAACATTAGGTACAGGAAGTAACATTGCAACTCTAGGACAGGTCGAGATTTTCAAACGTAAAAAACTTCAGCTTTAAAATAATTGTTTGTGATATCTCTTCCATTTTACAAGTTTATATTAAAATATCCTGTTCTGACTTTTACGGATGGCAGTCTGCCACAAAGGAGGGGAAAAATAAACCTACATTTAACTACACTGCCTGTTTCAGAACTAGAGGTCCTCTTAAAAAAAGATGTCAGTTTGATTTAGTTATGAATCAACTTGCTTTCACGACCAAAACCCAGTCTTTTTAAGACTTTGTGCAAGTTTTCCTGATACTACAGTGTTGCATGAAACAAAATTTGTTTAAACACAGCATTAAGTAGAGGGCTCACTTGAAAGGTTCCACAGGGGATTCATCAACAGTACTGCATGCTGGCCACCAGAACAAGCACATACACCCTCCCCAAAACCAGATCCCTTGTATTTCCACAAACAGATGCAGCATTACCGTGTTCAGCGATGTATAACAACTTACTTAGCACTAAAGCTACTGAGACTGACTCTGCTGAACTAACCCACTGCCTGCCATTTTGACGTCCACAGACCTTTAGGAAAGTCACTTTACAAAACAAATGCCAATATAAATGGCAGAAGAGCGAACGATCTCCAGGGTTCTGTTGATACAGTGGATTTGCATTTGCCTCTCAGCAACCTTTTTGAAACATAAGGATTTAAGTAAAGCACACCTTTACTTTTGGCAGAAAACAATAATAACTGTAAGCCACTACTGTGGCCCATGCCCTGTCAGTAGAAGAAATCACTGGCTTCACACAATTGCATCAGAAGTTCCACCACAATGGCAATTACGAATCATGAAGTTAAAAATCAGTCATTATAAACAGCAACCAAACAGCAAAACAGTGATCTAGAAGTGCCTTAAAGTAACCAGAATTAGTACTTTTTAGTACGTGACATTCCCAGAAGTATGGTTAGCTATTTTTAGCTCATAAACAGACGATGCAGCAAAAACAATTGACTGCAATCAGCACTAACCTTCTAGACTACAAAGCAAGTTACTGCGTCCTCCTCCTCATACAGACAACACCAGAATCATCTTCACAAGCATAGATTTTATTGGATAATCCCTAAGATAGTTTTAATTATGTGCAAGAATAGTTGAGAAATCAAGCATTACACAGCAGACAGAGCAGAGGGATGGAAGAAATTAAAGGCCTCTATTGTGTTTGGAAACACAGGAAATGAATCTAAGGCTGAGTCATTAAGCCAAGACTTTCCTAAACTGCTCCAAGACCTGCCCCAGTGTCAGGGAACAGAGCTCTTTAATAATAGAGATCTTTTCAGTCACCTGGATCTACAGAATCACAGCTACTTCAAGATCACATTATACCAGGGAAATCATTCGGCACAAGATGCACTGAGCTAGCCTAAAATTTCGATTAATAACTGTTGGGGTAGGGCAGGGGCTTATGCTTGTATTGCAATGCAGAATGTAACTTTACACTTCAGAAAAGTCTTCAGTTTATCTTTGGAAAGATATAGAAACAAGCCTTTCAAATAACAGGAAAAAAAAAAAAAACAAGCCTTTCATGGTGAAAAAGCAAAATATGACGTGAATTATAAAACATCTAGTTAGAAGATGAAAAAATAAACAGTCAAGTTTTTCACAGTTCAGAAGAATTGCAAAGAATGTTTAAACTAGATTTAGACACCATGGTCCACTATTTTGGATTCCTCATGCAGGGAAGATTCTACCTGGTGCTTGCCAAACACACAATGAATTCCATATAGCGTTAGAAGCCCCAGGTTACAACTCTCCACGTATTATGCATGTGACAAAAATAGTTCAATGGTCCCAACAAGACCATTCACACACAGTTACATCTCTGCAAGCTGTTAGAATATTAATGTTTAACCAAAAGAATGTCCTTTCTTCATAGGATGAACAGCATTTGATTACCTTGCTGCATTTTCACGTAATTCACATCAGGAATCTGTTAATCCAATAATAACAATGCTGAATAAAATCTTAAAGATTCCATGTAAGCGCTTTTTTCTAAGCACGCTGGGAAACGGTTCTGACATGTGCTGCTCTGCTGAACTGCATCCAAATCCACACCCCTTGCTGTAATTTTTTTGTTTGCTTAAATGAGAAAGTGAGTAACCTAATCTCGTGTTGTTTACTCAAGCACTGAACCCTATACAAGAATAAATCCTTGTTAGACCAGCATCAGAAATGTGTGGTACAAAGCTGATCTGACAGAATCCCACAGAGAAAGTGAATGTGTTGAAGCGGGACGGTAAGAATCAGGATGTTTTCTTTACCGCTGTTTTCGAAGTCCCACACCTTCCTCAGAGCTGCTCTGGAGCCAGATGTAAAATGTGACTCTGTTGTAGCTGCTTACTTGCTGTAAAATCTGTTTGCGCTCTGGAGAAACCAGGCTGTTGATCTAACGGGAGTCACTGTTCTCCACTATGTAACTAGATGAAGGGGAAAGAAACAGGACAAAAGAAAACAAAAACCCTTGCTCCAGGCTATATCAAACTACTGATGTGAAAGAAAAAAAACAAGCCCATTTATAAGTAATTATATATCACATTAAAACATAGCTTCCCTCCACCTTTTTTTTCCCAGAGTATATGAATGATAGAATTAACAGGCTTCAGTTATTTAGTTGTTATTTCTATCTTCCTCATATTTATTTTCTCATTTCAAAGAAGAATAAATAAATGGTACTGAAACAAATCTGCTGTACTTCCTACTCAACCAACTCGAAGCCTGTCAGAAAAAGGGACTTAGAAATACCAGCAAGAAGAGCAGAACCGGCCAGCGCTGTCTGGCTTGGAATCAAAAGATCAGCCAATGGCACTCACAGCCACTGCCTGGGTTTCATCGCCACTTACAACTCCAACTCAGTTAAGCAGCACCCAGGTGGGCTGGAGCAGAGGAGACAAGAAGCAGAACAACCGGGTCCTGATGCCTCTGGAACCACGCGACGTGTGCGACTGCTAACATCTGCTGTGCGTTAGGGAGGAAGCAGCCCTAATGGAAAAGCAAGGTCTGCACTGCTCCTGGGCAAAGACATGGAAAACAACACAGCTAAGACTGAGACAGGCCTCCTGAAAAAAGCCTACTGAACTGAAATGTAAAGAAGTCTGAAATACTGTGAAGAATGATCTCCACCAGCGAGTCCCATAACACATGAAAATCAAAAAATGTGACCCTCCGCCCAAAGACTACTAACTCGTTGTGGACTGCTGCAGTTCATTCAAACCCTCAGTTAGTGACAAGCAGATCAAGCATCAATTAATGCCTTCACATTTCTCCAGCAGTACCATGCATGAGCCAACCAAGTTCAAAACCTTTGTCCCAGTTTTGGCACAGATACGGGATGGTCTGAGGCCTTAAGACAGGCAACAGAATCTTCACGAGGGATGACAACACTGAAGACCACCAGGATGGTAGATTCATCTGAAATTCATCTCCTGGCATGAGTGAACCATACATAATGAGAATAACTCTGTTATCAAACAGTAATTGCATGTCAACTTGAACAGCCTGGCCCTGCAACTCACTCGCACAAGCAGTTCCATTAAAATCACAACCAGACTGCAAAAACCTGCCAACTGTTGCCAGAGAATCAAGTACACAAAACAGTCACGCTGTACTCAAAAGCAAAACATAGAAAGGTAAAGAATAAGAGAAGACCAAGAAAAAAAGCAAAATAATGGAAATGCTGTGAAGATACAACGAGAGAAGAACAGAAAGGAATGGAACACCATCTGCTGTGTCTTCTCAGTCAGAAAACGAGACCCAAGGTGTTTGCCTCTCAAATTTTGCATAATTAGAAAACCTGCACAAAGCATTCAGTAGTTCACTAAGTTTTTCATCATTTTTTCATCCTGTAACACATGAATTTGGTTTGCCTTCTGGAAACCAAGACAATACCATATTGTTTTATGCATACCATATTTTATATGTGTCATATATCATACCATTATTTTTATATTTTATCTAGAAGAACTGTCCAAAAAATGCATCACAATAGCTTTCAACAAACTCCAATTAAAAACAACTTCAGAGTGATCAAGAGTTGAAAATCAGACTAGCTGACATTTATTACTACAGGTTTGTTATGGTTTCTGTGCCTTTTAAACACGGTTGAAGTGGTGTCAGTAATATTCCATGCAAAACGAAGGATGAAGCAGTAACTGGAGCACCTTTCTGTCTGCACTGACCTGCGACAACCAGAGGTCAGGACGATGGTTCGACTGGCACATGATTACAACTCAGCTGCACTACACAGGTCAGCAGACATGCAAATACAAACCGCATGTCTGGGCAGAAGTGAATGGCTAATTGTCTTAGACCATTTATTAGGTACTTAAATTTTTATGTAAGTGTATACATACATGAACACACATTATATATATTTTTGTATTGAGGCCTTAATACAAAGAACAAAATCTTCATAAGGGATGTCAACACCAAAGATGACCAGAACAGTGTGTGTGCGTGCGCATATATATACGTACATACATGCATGCATACACATCCACACAGTTATAACTGAGTGGGTATTTCATAGAATCATAGAATGGCTTGGGTTGGAAGGCCCCTCAAAGATCATCTAGTTCCAAGCCCCCTGCCGTGGACAGGGCTGCCAGCCACTAGCTCACTACATCCAACTGCCCAGGAACCCATCCAGCCTGGCCTTGAACACAGCCAGGGATGGGGCAGCCACAGCTTCTCTGGGCAGCCTGTGCCAGCGCCTCACCACTCTCTCAGGGAAGAATTTCTTCCTGATGTCCAACCTAAACCTCCCCTCTTTCAGTTTTAGCCCATTCCCCCTTGTCCTACCATTATCCACCTGTGTAAAAAGTCGGTCCCCCTCCTGCCTGTAAGCTCCTTTCAAGTATTGGAAGGCTGCAATGAGGTCTCCCCGGAGCCTTCTCTTTTCCAAGCTAAACAATCCCAACTCCCTCAACCTTTCCTCACAGGAGAGGTGCTCCAGCCCTCTCATCATTTTGGTGGCCCTCCTCTGGACCCGCTCCAACAGCTCCACATCTCTTCTGTACTGGGGGCCCCAGGCACCTAACAATGCTCCTGTAAAACACCTTTTGCTGAAAATGCTCCAAAGACCACTGGGGTAAGTGCACCACTAGTTTTTATCTAGAAATTCACGCCGAACTTGCTAAATGATCCAAAAAAAACTTTGGACTTCTTAGCTGTCAGATGCCTTACCGTTACTATTCAGTGTCTTCATAATAACTTCCATTTGAGCAAACTCATAGTTGTAGTCCGGTTCTGAAGAAGCTTCGCTGGCTGCATCCAGATCATGCTCTCCTAGCAAACCTTCTTTCTCAAAGTCTTTCAGCCAATCCCGTCGTTTCCTCTTTGGTAAATTGATTCTGTGTAAAAATGAAAACTGAGTTTCTAAAAAGTTTATGCAGAAGAGTGGAGGGAAAAATAAATTGAATGTAAGAAGGCTGGTGAGTAAATATAAACTATTACCTAAAAAAGTGGTTGTTTCCCCATAATATTCTATCTCCATGCCATAACTGAGTGACAGAACATACCAGTGCACCATTTACACAGGATCTGAAAAAAAAAAAAAAATACAACTTCAGAGAGCTAAACACAAAACTCCTTTCCCCTTCAGCTCTGACTGTGGCAAATTCTCAGTAAGCACACAGATAAAGTTGCTTTTAGCTGCACTTTTTTTTTTTTCAATGCTCATTTCTCAAACTGGGTCACTGCCTGTTTCTTATAAAGACTGTAAACTTGGTTGCATGCAAACCCTACTGATAAAGCTCTCCAAGATATAGGTTAGTCCACGCAGTGTAAAACATACTCTTAACACACAAGGCATTCAAGCATAAGAACAGACCCTTAGCTCCAAGTTTCATACTTCCAACTAACAGAGCCGGTATTATCGACAAAGTTCTATTTTTGTGAACATCTGGTGTACTGCTATATTTGATTTCAGGTTTCTTTGTAGTTATGTTTCAACCAGAATTGGAAAAATTGAGCTGCTGAACATTCCCATGTGAATCACAAAGCATAACCACTTATTCTAAAGGGAAAAAAACATGGGAAGATGAAAAATGCTTGTTCAGATGCAATGTTCTGAATTCAGTTGTCTCTTTCAAATAAGTCAACACAAACATTTAAGCATTTGATTTAAAAAGATTTATTTTGCGAAGAGATTCTGGTAATTAATTTTCTCTTGACGCTAATATTTTCAGACCACTTAAGCACTGCAGATCAGGCATGAGTTAAACAAAATGTATTGTATGCTTTTTTCCACTGACACGTGCCTTTGCTCTTGCCAGTCAAAAAGACTGATTTCCAGTCAGTAACTCTATCACCACAAGTTTGAATCCCATCTGTTTGAAATTTTACACTGTAGGCTGCAGAACAAGGATGCAAATGGTAAAAGGTATTTCACTGAAGTCAGAATGAAAAAGATTGCATTTTTTTTTCCAAAAAGATGTTTCAAACTTTCCATATTCTTATAGCATCTAGACATTATTTAGATATTCAGATTTCAGGCATGCAACAAATTTAGGACAACAGTACTGCTTATCACATGTCAACAGAGATGAAGTCATAAAGACATTTAAAATTCTGTGCAAGAATCCACAGTGTCCCCCAAAACAGACAGTTCGTAAACCAAGGAAGCAGAAACAAAAGGAGAAATTTGACATCGCACTGCATGCTTAATAGACACAAGAGTAACTGTAGTCTTTGGACCTTTCAAACACCTCTTTGCGTGTAAGGTATTTCTGACTTTCCAAAATCAAAATGCGTGCAAGTCATCTTCTGGTAATGAAAAGCAAACACGTGCTGGTACGTGCTGCTGATCTTCCTTACCTTGCGCTTTCTTTTGGTGTGAGCGTAACTTCTCCGTCTAAAGCAATGTCAATCTCACAGTGCTCTGGTTGGATTCCTATACCAAAGAGCTGTATATCCTGAGAGGTATCTGCACCAACTCTCGTGTGGTCCTAGAAAAGAAGCTGTTACTAAGAGACAAGCAAACCATTGCTGTTTACGTAGTCAAGACAATATTGGCCGAAGCACTGAGACTGCACGATCTGCATGCTTTATTAGGTTTGTATTTGAAACTTTCAGTTTCAAATGAAGGAAGACTATGCTAAACTGAATAGTATGGAAGATAGTGGCACCAGGAAAATATATTTCTGTAAATTTTTAACAGAGCTTTCCCCTAACCTCCCCCCGCCCCCCTTTTTTTTTTAAAGCTGTTTCGCTCATTGAAGCCTATGTTTACTTCTACTGACTTGCTAAACATCACCCCATTACACTTAACTCATTGAATATTTAAGGAAATCCTCAGCTCTCTAACAAAAAGAGGCATCCTACATCAGGCTATTACTTCAAGAAGCAATGCTTTTTAGTTCAAAAAGGCAATTCTGTTCACATCCTGTCTGGAATAGCTAGAATTTATCTCAACTCTGGCAAGCACTGAACACTTCTTCCACAGTTGGCAATCAGAAGATCAGTTAGGAAACCACTGAAGCTAAACTGCAAGGGAAAACGTAAACCTGAACAGCAAAAGGAGTCCTATCCTGTTCTGCTGCAACTAGTCTAAATGATCTAAATGCACTCTGAATAACAAGTTGAGACGGAAATTCAGAACAACAAGTGTCCTTCCGTTCTATGTAAGCATCCTGTATGCATTCTTACCTTTAAATAGTAAACCAAAAGCTCATTGAGTGCAGGGTCTGCATTCAGGTTCACCAGGTAACACTTGTCATCTCCAACCTTGATACCTGATGACTCTAGAGAAATTCCCATGCTCTCTAGTTGTCTTTGTCTCTCCTGCAAGCACAAAAATAGGTTAATCTTGCCTGCTGCAATATGTAGAGACAAGTACACCAAGTAAATAAAAGCAGAGCAAGTGAAGCTGAAGATTAACACACATTCCTTATATTGCTATAATAGAAATATACAATTTAGGACAACGGTCAAATATATTTTTCATGCGATGTATTTTTATAGACCAATAATAAAATGTTAGATCTAATCCTCAAACACCTGCCTTAATGATTTTATCAGAGGTACTCATGCATACTCACACATAAGGTTGAGGGTTTTCTGTCTGGAAAAGAGAAGGCTCCGAGGAGACCTCATTGCAGCCTTCCAATACTTAAAAGGAGCTTACAGGCAGGAGGGGGACCGACTTTTTACACAGCTAGGCAATGATGGGATAAGGGGGAATGGACTAAAATCAAAGAGGGGAGGTTTAGGCTGGATGTTAGGAAGAAATTCTTCACTGAGAGAGTGGTGAGGCGCTGGAACAGGCTGCCCAGAGAAGCTGTGGACGCCCCATCCCCAGAGGCGTTCAAGGCCAGGCTGGATGGGTTCCTGGGCAGCCTGATCTAATGGCTGGCAAAAAGCCCATGAGCACAGGGGTTGGAACTAGCTGATCTTTGAGGCCCCTTCCAACCCAAGCCATTCTGTGATTCTGTGATAACACAGTGTGGCTCTGAATCTCTGTGATAGGTAAAAACCATGACTACAAAGATAATCAGTCAGATAATTTTGAAAATAGCATGCCACAGTTTAGGTTTACCCTTTTCCAGTATTATTATTAATTCAGCTAAAGCATCTACTTGGTCATATGTGTCTTTTGCTCCGATACAGTTTTGTTCTTTTGTTTGTTTTTGGTTTGGCCAGTTATGTTGTTTTTTTGTGTGTGTTTGTTCAACATAGATTGAACTAAAGCATGCTTCTGGTACATTAAGACTGGAAAGGGTAACCAACAATACTTGTTCTCCAAGCTACAGATGATGGAAATGATGGAAAAATATATTGGCATCTTGAAGTCTTATTTCACATATGATAATAGCAAGCAAACATTAGCGAACACGTGCTCATTCTCCTTCTCTGGTTAAGAAGCCACTAAAAGCAATAGCAAATGTAAACTACAAATTCCAATCCTTTTGTCACTCTTCCTTAGTTACCCCAAGGGAAATTGTCCAAGATTCCATCATGTTCTTACAAATAAAAGAGCAGCCCAATCGCATTTTGATGTTTTACTTCAAAATCAAGTGTTGGCTTTTATCAGTTATACCATGATATAGTTACATTTATTCTAATGAAATATAGACTGCGAAAGAAAATGGAGAGCAGAAGAAAGGAAAAATCCAGAGAAATTCAAAACAGTGGGAAAAACAGCACAGACCCCCAAAGCTCATGAAAGTTCAGTTTACTTGAGCTCCCTGAGTATCTGACCTTTCCTCCTCAAAATTTCTGAAATACCTGTGCAATTTCTTCAGTTTTCCTTAGTTTTTCTTCCCAGGTGACTGTTAGTTCTTTTATCAGTTTTTCAGATTCTTCCAATTTTTCCTTCAGTTCTGGTGCCTTCATGGCCTAAAAGATAGGAATTAGCAAAATCCTTAAGGTACTGTTCACACTGGAACAGCTGCTTATAAAAAAGAAACTGAAGACAGCCAACAGAGCATCAAGTGCTACAGATACAGGATAGGTTTCAGCTATTTTCCTGGGTATGTCATGGCAGAAGATGAAGAAAGAGGTCATTTGCAAAGGAAAAGGACAGAATCAACCTACATCAGGTCCTGATCTGAAATAGATCTGAAATAGCTAAACTACATACGGCCACGGAGGCTAATGAAACTATTCAGGCCAACAAAAATCTGCAGGCCTGGACACTCAACTTTCAGTGCCTGTATAAAAATATCTTAGTATTTAATAACTCTTGAGTCTTTGCTGTCTGAAGTTCAGCTCTGATGTCTTTCTTCCAACAGCAGTTTCAAGCACAAATTCCTCTTGATATTTAGCTTTCCATTCTAGCTTGTTTTCTAAGTGTTCCTAGAGTTTCATTAAAGCTTTCCAGACTGACACTGTTGATTACCTCTGAAGGAAGACACGCTCTGGAGCTAACACAGGCTTCTCATTTCACAATAGGAAAGAAAAGCAAGGGGCTTGACTATGTTCAGCCCAAATAACAGCTCAGCACACTGGCGTGTAACTTTATATAATTGTTTTCAACAGAAGGTGTAAGAGATGGAAGAACAGAAAACATTTCAAAAATATTAGTAAAACTTTGTGCAACTTCCTACCTTCCTACTGATTACGTTCAGACACAGTCTGCCAACAAAACTAAGAACAGACTAGAAGACTGTTTTATGATTTAAAATATGGACTTAGAATAGATTCCTTATATTAACACGAAATTTAAACACCACAGAAATTTACCCTCGGAGATACTTCAGCAAACACTATGTTGGATCTATTTCAGGAAACAAGTGAAATAAGTGTAAGACTCTTCATTTTGTAAGACTTAAATATAAACCTAGTCTTCCTTCCAGTTAGCTTGACATTTCCTCAGTTAATTCAGCTTACGCTGGATCAGGAACAACATTACCTCAGCTTGCGAGAGCTGTTCTTTCAGTTTTTCGACTTCTTCGCGTAATTCTCTGATGACCCGAGCATTTGGATCTTCATTCACCACAGCATGATTAACAATCCTTTTGGCTCTGTCTGCATATCTCAGAGTAGAGAGCGTTTCTTCATAATTGTCTGCTGCTGGACTAATTGTGGCTATCATGGCAGTTTGGCTGTTTCCTCCCAAATTGTCCTGCAGAGCACAACCACAGAAAGTTTAAGGATTAAAACCTGTTCTGAGACTATACAGTGTCTTTATAGAGATATTCAAGATATAAATCCTAATATTGCAGCACTGATACATACTCCAGATGTAAACTATCCAATATGATCCATAAACATTCCCAACTACCTCCACCAGCTGTAATCCCAACATAACTGAAAATATGCCATATAGGACTTGACATGCCACTAACACAGTATATGCTTATCTGCACACATTACTTGGAATAATTTGTAGCTATGACCGCCTTTGCTCATTTTCTTAAAAAAAAAAAAGTGACAAGCTCTAAGTACACAGAGTTATGCTACAACCTATTAAGCTGACAGCTTATGAACATGGTGACCAGAAAACATTAATTACCTTGAGAAGCCAAGTGAGCACAGAGTCTCTGTAAGGCACAAACTTACTCTTCCCCTTCCCTGCTGCTTGATCAGCAAGTGATGATATAACCAACCCCAAGGTTGAAAGGGATCTATAAAGGCAACACAGCAGAACAGCTTTGAACACACATTCCAAAAGTATATCCAATAAAACACAGAGAAGAGTTTAACTGGTGCTCTGCAAAATTTTACATCCTGTTTTTAAAATATCATAGGATAATTTAAGCTGGAAATGATCACGGTAGATCAAAACCAGGCAACATATCTATTGAAGTTGCATGTTTGGAACTAGAAATTGTTATCTGCAGAGTTTCACCTTATCTGGTACTAAGAGCAAGTTCCAGGAAGCCTAGGTTGAAATATTCAGGCATTTAAAATAGCTGGAAAAGCATAAAGACAAGGCCAGCTAAGGCACAGGAGGACTAGTCTGGAGGGTGAACCAGTAGTTAACCATCTGCTACATGACAGTGGAAGACTGCTTATCAAAAGAGATTGATGAGGATATCCCTTGACAAGGGAGCTGCCTTATAACTGAGGTGGTGCCTCACCAGGATCTTTTATAGAGGAGGAGAATAGGCCACACTATCTCCCAGTTATGAACATGCTGCACGAACACAATCATGAGAACAGAAGAGCTCCCCAAGCTGTTTGGTAACAACCATATCCCATCAGTCCAAAATATGGAAAAAATAAGAACTTGTTCGTGTACCACTTCCACCATCAGGTGCAACTAAGCAATCTTTGCAAAGCATCTTTGCGTTATATATTCCATTTGTTATACAGCGCTGTGCAAATATTAGATGACACTGGGGCAGTATGTTTAAGATACTGAGCTGGTTGAGGAGCCTGAGCACATTAAACAGATGCCTAAAGGGCTGTAAAACAGACAACACTGGACCTCAAGAGCATGCTAGTCCATCATACTTGTAAAGAGCAGCTGGATAATTGGGCATAACTACCAAGGAAACTTTTAGCATTGCGATGAGACAGTTCAATAAAACTTTGATTCTACTGTTCCACTTCACCCTTTTGAGTTTCTTCAAAGAAGCAGTACTGTTTTAACTGGTTGACAGTATCTCCACAGTATTTGTAAAAGGGTCTTAGCGCTGTTTGAAACTACCAGCGTTTCTGAAATAACATCTGGTGAATGACAAGAACATCGCAGAATATTTCAAGGAAGACATCTGAGGGTGAGGTAATGAGAACTGTTACACATGTCACAGATATCCCAAATTGCAGAGCACAAGGAAACAAAGTGGTATGAAGACAGTGTAGGCCTGAAAGCAAAACTGAAATGAAAAGATCCTTAAGGATAGCCTAGTCCCAAGCAAGACCTCCATTCTGTAAGTTTGTCTACAGGATAGCTTCCCAATGCATGTCTGAAAAATCCACAGCAGGACAGTTAATTTTAGTTTGTTGCCCAAACAAAAGCCTAACAACTCCTGAAAGCTTGTGGGAGGAGGATGGGGGAGGAAGAATTGCTTCTTGTCTCCAATTTTTCATCTGCACAGACTGGGATGACAGTGCGCTAAACATGCGAGAACAAACAGTGGGATGCTATATGCTCTCTGCAGCAACCTCCTACAGCAAACTGAGAAGCACCAACAGCATGCTCCCGATGGAGTCCACCTTCAATAAGCATAAAATTAAAAAAACAAAGCACAAAACCTATGAAATGTGAAAACCAAAGCCAAAAACTGAGGGAGGGGGAAGAAAAAGACCTTTTTTACCCATAGAGATGGGGGTGATGGGAAGAACAGGGATTCAACAAGGTCCACCACTGAGAACTATTTCACAACAGGGCTGCAACACTAAATCTTAGTTACAAGCACTGTATTTTAAGAAACAGGAAGTTACAACCTATAGTTTATTAATATAGGACTAGCGGATGTGATAATGTTTCTGCTCCCTAAATATAACAAAATACTGATTTTATAATAAGACTATTAACATCTGCAATAAAAACCAAACTGGAGTCCTTCAAGTATTCTACCTGAGATTTCATAATACAAAGCTGCTTGAAGACTCTGAGGCAAGGACTAAAAGAAACGGCAGTGCAATATAATTACAGGACTCAGCAGCTGCCTTGCTTTATGCTGGATGATGCATCTGATGTCTGTCATTACTCTGATGCTATCTCCAACTACTCACGTAATGAGTCAACCAAAAGGCCCTAGCCAGCAGTGCACAACAGACTGAGGCGGTTCAGAAGAAAAAGAGCCAGCTTACATGGTGCAAGACCATGGGAAAGTGCTGTTTCTGCATGCTTTCTGTTCGCCTTGACCCTCTTCGTCAAGCGTGACCGGGCAGCCTTTGCTACTGTGCGGCTGGGAACTTGCATACTCCCAGCAAGGGCCTGAGTCAGCAGCATCCAGGGCGGGTGGTGCGTCCTTACTGCAAGGAGGAACTCTGTCCCTAAGTGACACCCATTCAAGCTACTTCTGCACAGTTTTCCTCCAAATTCTTCAGCAGAGTCCCTCTTTCTATGAATCAACCCTGTGAATATGAAAACTCTTCCCTTAAAACAGCTTGGAGCCAGTCCTGTCCCAAACCACTCCCTCCCACTCCACTCCAACCCTTTCAAAGACTTCTTTTTGCATTCTCAAGTCAAAATGGCAATAGCTATGCTTTTGCTAATCACAGTTAAAATTACAGACTGTTCACTGAATGTATTTTTGTTAGACACTACTTGACAGCTTGCTTACTCTGTTTCCTCCTGCTGTTGTACTCTAGAAATTCATCGACTACACTGCAAAGTTATCAGGCCCTTGCATTTCTACACTCAGTATAGGAACTAGTCCGATAAAAATATGCAGACCAATTCTGAGGCTTCCAGTAGAAGTCAGACTTTGTTAAAGCAAAAGTCTAATAAAAGACACCAAAGCACAACAATAAGAAGTCTTGTTTGCCTGCCAGTTCCAAAAGAGATTTCATACAGAGAAGGTTTAAAAAATGGTCTGAAAAAATACAGGCTTATACCATATAAGAACTTGAGTGATGGGAAAAGGTAGAGATGTCAACTTTTCTTTTTAAAGTATCTTTTACAGAGAAATCTGGTGCTTGCATCTGAAGTCCTGTATCACTGAAGAGATGCAACATGGGAAAAAAACCCTTCCCTTCCTGCATTAATGCCTTATAAGTTTAACTCTGAGTAAACATCCTGCTAGAAAAGAAAATGAAGTCTTTATGTATCTACAGCAACACTTGTAAATTCTTAATAGATGTTGGGAGAGTTGGTGTTTGAATTATTCCCCAAGAATTAAAAATAAATATTTAATTTCATCTTTAGTTTATGCAAAAAAAAAAAAAAAGCAACCAAATACACTTTCTAGTAAAATCAAACTAATCTAACTAGTAATGTGCACGGGAAAGGTTCAATACTTGCCATTAGACAAACAGTCATACAATTCTGTTTTACAAGGACTATGTCAGCATGGATACCAGTCTGAGACATTCAATACATCATCGAATATGCTGCAAAGGGGAAGCATGTTCAAACTCTAAAACCAGGTAACTTAAAATCATTTTAAGCATGAATGCAGTTCAAACACTGTTTGCTGTCATTGTTAACTTAAGAAAACTTTTCGCAACATTTTAGAATTAAATAGAAAAGGTGCAGCTTTTAATGTTACAGTCTAACTGATTTTTTTTTCCCAGGAAAACTAGTGTGTTTAAGACAATGGTAATATTGTGCTAAATTCTTGCTTTTGGGCAACATCACAGTAATTACAGTTAAAAAAAAAAAAAAAAAAAAGTGCCTTGAAACTTGTCATTGCTTGAGTACAAATGCCCAAGGCAATGTTAAACTCATATAGCTCCATTCACATCTGGTCTTCTTACACTGTGAATTATACTCTTACATATATGAATACCTGTTGGAACAAAGCCATTCAACTCTGCAACTTTGCATTCCTTGAGAATATGATGAGACCAACACATGAGCCTGGGGACAGGGTGTATAAATGAATCACAAAAGGTGGATGCTTAATTATAGAGTGCTGCTGTCACTTTTTCCAGATAGCATTCATATAGCTCTCATCTGAGTCAAGTATGAATCAGAGTCTCTATATTCCAGTGCAGGAAAACACACGGCATTCAGTATGGAGCAACTGACAGAGTTGTGTTAACTGCTTCTGACTAGGCATATCTTTTGAACTGGCTTGTGACAAGCACACCAAGACAGGAGACCAAGGAAACAACGGTTGTTCTCACAAGATCAAGCTTTGCAACCTGTGTATGTCAGTATCTTACTTGTTTATGTTGCTTCCTTCCTTCAGACGCTCTCCTGCAGCTCCTGTTTTGGACACTCTCTCACTACCAGCCAAATCCACCAGGCTGACCTTGCTGACCTTCTCTCCAGAATTCTGTGCAGACCAAATACGGGAGAAAACCAGTTAAAACACATAAGCACAAAACGCTAACACGTCTTCCACTTGCACCATTAAGCACTGCTGTCCATAATAATGTGGCTTACAGCATCAAATTCAAGATAAGAGAGAATGAATTCTCACAATTTTTACAGTCCTTTAAGAGTCACTCATACAGTTTCTACTAAAGGGCTGAACCACTAATGAAGATTAAATCAGCCATGTGTTAACATCAGAAACTTCACTGGCACAGTAGGCAAATAAAGTATATTAATGTCAGCACTAGTTAACACCTCAGACAGGCTTAACAGTGGCAACAATCTTAAAGTTATTCCATTTTTAGTTTTATCTGGCATGCTTCTTCTCTTTTCTGGTGTTCTGTCACCTTTACGTTCTTGGCCATATTACTCTGACTACCAGACCCCATAGCATTAAAGGCAGCAGCATAGCTAAACAGACCAGGTAAGTGTACCAAACAAAAACCGGTGAGTTATGCTAAAGCCTTGACAGAAAAGATGGAGCAAATCAAAGCAGCATTTGTGTTTTTCCCTCCACTACAGATCAAATGAAGAGATACTACAATATAACACGGCGTATCAACTTTGAGCGGCACTTAAACACGTTAAACAGCTGTGGGAGTCAAGGCTGCTTCAGTTTCAAATTGGTAGGCCATTTGTCTCTTGAGAGCTTTAGCCCATGTTAAGAGATACTCCTGATGCTTCTACAAAAGCATGCACCATGCAGAAGCTGTTTCTTTTAACTGATCGTTGTTCAAAACAAACAGAACTTTCAGTGGCTGAACAGAAGAAAGAAGAAGAATTCACCACAACTTCATAAATTAGATCAACAGAAATACATACACCAGACTGCAAGTCATAAAGTGTCTGAGTCACTATAATGTTGAACACAGCATGAGAGCGGCTGCTCTCTTCATTCATGTTGGTTGCGGCAACTGTTCGTGATTTGTTTCCCTCCGACATCAGTGACTCAATATCCTAGAGCAAAAAGAGCAAAAAGTGATGCCAGGATAAAAGCAAGTTTTGTGCTTGCTGACCAAAATTCCCATCTAGATGGAAGGGTGTGTATTTGTGGGAGAATGGGAACTTAGAAGTAATGAGAAAATTCCTTCTACATTTTGAGAGGCATTGTTAGAGAGGGAATCTAATTCCAAAGCTAGATGTTAAATCATAGCCCCATTTTAAGTTCTGCTTTTAAAAGCCCAGCAACAACATTCAATGCACATTCTCCTTATCTGTTGCTAAAACTCTGGCTACATCTACATTACAAATCATACCGTTTCATGCCAATACAGGTCTACGTACACAAGCCAACACAGTGCTTTTCTTTACTGAACTGCACTAACACTGTCCTCTCTGAACTGGCTCAGAGGGCTGCCTCACTTGGAGCCTCTACCTTTCTACACATGTAATAATGAAGCTGGTTATGGCAATTCTGATACATGTGCTTGCTGAGCATCCAAGACAGTTTCATAAGCCATCAGCCAAAAACTGGATATCAACAAAATTTCCTAGAATTTGAACAAAAAATGTGCTTTCAAGGTATGCCATTTGCCATAAAACCTGCTAAAGTAGTTTTTACACTATATAACATGCAGAAATAAACATCCTCGTCCAATGCAAACTGCTTTCCAAGCATACTATACAAAGAACGAACTTAAAAAAAACACAAGACATTTCCTAAGGCAGCTTCCTCACAAAAAGAGGTTCATTGCATTCTACAACGCTGATTTTCTTGAACGCATTTTGGTAACTCAGTTGGGCTCAGATGCTGTCATTATGTAAATTATCAGTTATATAAGCCATGTTGTACATTGTCATGCAATACATCTCTGTGAAGTGGGAGGCTGCATTCAACAACAACAAAAGCAAAAGAACGCATGCTGGAAGACTTAATATCCTTATTTTCCAAAATAAGCCTCAGACTTCTCATGTCTAGAAAACATGATGTGCTTGGTGTTTATTATATAAATTGAAAACTGCAAAATAAAGTGGTACCACTGTTGTATTTTTAACCAACGTTAAGGTGAATCCAAGCTTTTACAGCAAATAAATACTCCTGGAAGCACTGGAGGAGATTCTTGTGATTGCCAGAAACTGTGAAGACTTAAAACTTCTGGATGGATACTAGCTTATCTCTGCTAAGATTCCTACTGCTCAGGTACACAGATGTTATTTATACACTTTTCATAGGTTTCGATTTACCTCAAAGTTTGTAACAGCCAGCTGAGACAAACCATCTACATATGGTCCCAACACTTTGTGCTCTCGAACCTTCAGAGACTGCCGACTCCTATGGAATAAAACAGAATTTAGGCACAAACCACCAGTGTGAATTTATTCCAAGTAAACGACCTAAATTAAGCTATACAGAAGATTTTTGCCATTTCATACCGGGCTTTTTTTGTTTGTTTGTTTGTTTTTCAAGTAGCAATGGGAAGAAAAAATGTCTTCTTGAAAAATTTACCTTAATAATAAAGACTCAAAGTAAATCTAATAAGTTTCAATCAGTACAGATGGATTATTTTCAAAGCATTGTCCCATCTCAGTATTTGTGGCCAGAAAAAAAAGCCTGAAATGCTTTATTTGGCAGAAAGAATACTGACAAAAAAGGAAACAAATAATCTCCTCCAGCAATTTGCTAAAGATTCAATTCTCCACACACTTTCCATGCTTTATTGAAATATGTCAGTGAAGTCTAAAATCGACCTTTTACTTAACTTGCATGCTTCATCTAGTGCAATTATGCTCAGCAATCAAAAAACATGACACACGCATCAATGCTCAGACTAAAGAGAAACGCTATCGAGAGCTCTAGACATCTCCATGCCACAGAGCCTAACCAGTATTTTTTGAGTGAAAAGAGAAGGAAAAAAAAGAGCGCCATGAGTATATTTGGAGGTGTTACCCTTTCCATTCAAGGGGTCCAACTTCTAAACCAGGAAAAACAAGCTGTAAATAAGCTTCACCCTCTTTGTAACTGATGAGAATTTTTACTTGAACAAGGTCTGGATCATATGGCAAAAATACCCCAGCGTTTCCTTCTACGTAGCCTTGCTTTCTAGTGTTAAGTTGCTTCGCATAGAATTTATTTGCATCATTACACTATTATATCTTCTATTTAAATCAATGCACACCAAGTGCCATTTCATCTACTCCCTTGACATGGGGGTATTCTCCTTTTGCTGATGTTTGGTATCTGATCCTTTCTAATGGAGACATACAAACATACCTTATGAATAACCTTCTAAAGGACTTCCAGAATTGATTTCTACTTTATAGCTTCAAACAAAAACAAGGAAAGTGGTAAGGGAAGACGAAACTGCTCACCCTTTTGGGTCAAGTAGATCTCTGACTTTCTCATTGTAGATTTCCATATAGGACACTTCAACTTTAAAAGTATGAGATTCATTTTCTTCCATAGAGATTCTCTGAAATAAAGCACAACAGAGCCGTGGGATCAGACCCAGCTGCTCTGCATTGCCCATCATTGAAAAGGACTTTCCTGAACCTAGGGGAAGAAAGGAGAAGAAAATGCTTTAGAATGCAGTTTCTGAGCTACTCATTTGTTCATGAAACATGTTTTAATTTCTCCAGATGCATGTATCAGAACAACGCGACGCTATTTCAGACAGAATGCTTGCTCTTTGCATTACAACATACAGGTAAACAAAAAGATGAATTATCACTGAAAGCAGTGAAGCAAATACACATAACTACAACAGAAATCAGTATCCTAATACAAATACTTAACATTAAACATTATGATATTTCTTTGTATAATTTTAAATATTATCTAGCTTAAAATTAATGTCGCGCTCTTCCTACTTCACACATACGCATAAGAAACACTCTTCCTTCGACATAAGCAACTCTTACCTGTCTGTCCATAGGCAAAAATACAAGCGTTATATCCCTGAAAGGCCTTTTCAAGAATTCCTTCTCCAAGGCACTTGAACACCACTTCCTGACCTACAAAATAATTATAAGTTTATTTTAAGTGAAGTGACAGTGAACTTTAATGAAAGCAAGAAAGAAGTTCAGAACATTTCTACTGATGGGTGCGTTAAGGAAGAAATGATTTCATGTGTAATTGAGTGAACAAAGTTCAATACTGTTGCCTAAAACTAGTGCAACAGCTACCTCTGTGTTTAAATATTTTCCTGGGAAAGGAGCACATCTTCAAAGGAATCGTGCAAGTTGAATGCTTAGAGAACAATGTAGACAGCCTACATTTTGCATTATTTAATTGGAAACTTTGCAATCAGCACGTGTTCTTTAATTGTAAACTATGCCGAAGAGCTCTGCCCCAGAATTGCAATGAACACAGCAGTGAACTAGAATACCAGGCACATAATGAACGCGGTGGCAGAAATAGCACTCGTTGCTCTCTTGGGAGCTGGCCTCTGGTTTCAGTACAACCCACCCTTATCCACCCCATGGTAAGGCAATGCTGGAAACGAGACAGAAGCATTCTGAAGACACTGAGGCAGGAAATGCACATTTTGAGTATCAGAGAGCTAGGCAGATCTGTCTGAGATCATATGTGGGTGTATCCAGAGTTAGAAACATCAGCTGAAGAATTTCATGGTCTGAAAACCAGCTCTCTATGCCAGGCAGATTTTAGATGCGCTTCAGCCTGTTAGATGTAGGAGATAAAAGAGGAGTAGAATTTTTTGTTAGTGTTGTTTTAAACAGGAAAGCTCAGAACCTGGACATCACAAATAGGGTCAATGGGTCATCGGTTTTGAGTTCTGATCTAAGAACTGCACCACCCGTACATACCCCCAAAAGAACAGCTAAGCTAAGGACAGCATTTATCTATCTTCTGGTGCTTGGATTTCAATTTACATTCGCTGCCTGGGGACCTTCTGTACAGTGGTGAAGTCGCATCTCTCAATTTATTTTTAGCAGTTGCCACCTTCAGTTACATGAAGTTGTACAATGGATGCAACAGCGACTTCTATAGCTCCCAACAGAGCATAGTCGCATAAGAAAACATCCAGCTGCACATTTGTGTGTTGCCTGAGAACACCAGCTCCCTATGATCCTGGCGTAATTGGCAGCCTACAGACGCCTGCAGAGCAACCTGTGGAACGCCAGCTTGCGGAATGGCTCACGCACATGTGAGTAAGACTAAGAAGTCCCATTGCTTCTACTTAACTTTAACCTAATTTCTCTTTTGCTGTAAAGAAAAAGCCAGGGCAGCAATGACATGGACCTCGTGCATCTTTTCCAGTTGAATTTCTAAGATCCCAAAGGATTACTACTGCTTCTTGGATTAACGCAGTTCAGACTAACCTCCGAAACACTGAGTACAGGAACTGAAAACAGAGGAGAGCCTGCTGCGCTCTGGAATAATTCCGTCTCCTTCTTGCACATTCATTCACCACTTCATCCAGCTTATGACCATTCAGTCATTGCATAATACATACATTGAGTTCAACAACAATATTCCTGGAAATATAGAGAATGCTAACAAACTACTGGACAAGGAATGAAAGAGATGTATCAGTGCAAGCGCTCAATAACAGCGTACAGTGCACTACAGCTTGCTTTCCACCAACCAACTCCTGAGGGCATATTTTGAAGTAATCAGATCAAAGCTAAAAGGAGCCACTCACTATGTTGCTCAGGAAGAATGCATAATCAAGGAAAGATTGCAGCTGGGTAAAATTATTAAGAGGAAAAAAAACCTGTAAATGTTCATAAGTGATTGCTAGTGGAGAATAAAACCATTTGTCAGGAGTACGCAGTAAAGATTTTTTCGTTTTCTGACTAGTGATAAAACACAACTCCTCTGCTTAAATAGAGCACAGTTTTTAACTCAATTCTACTTTGCTAATATAGAAAAACATTCTTTTTTTCCTCCCACCGCTATTTAGCTTCCATAAAAATTTTCCCTTACCCCTCTTCTATTGTCTTCTAGACAGAGAAGGAGGCAACTGAGGCCAGACGTTGTCACAGGTGCGTGACACACATGCCACCAGGCAGGGGAATGCGCAGCCAAGGCTTTCTGTGAGCCTGGGGTGAGCACTGAGCTGCCAACTCCCACAGGGCTGATCTCCTGTCTCCTTCTTCCCTCGAGGGAAGGAAAGCATAGTCTGGTGAGCTTTGCTTGCAGACCACAGCCTACATATCCTTGCTTCGAGAACAAATGCCTTCTTTGCTTTAAGGAGCAAGTTGGTTAAACTGAAAGCGCACAGCAAGAAAAATTTTCAGACAACACCATAGTATGCTCCGTGACTCTGTTTACAGCACATTTGGCACTGTGGCCAACACTACAATGTGGGAGAAACTCTATTCACACCCTCCTAGGCACGTGTTGCAGACAGAATCCTGACAAACACTGGTGGGTGCCCACTCTGTCCTGAACATGTATCAGCAAGCAAAACCGAGACCATTTGGAAGCCTTCTTCCCTTTTGCCAGACAGCTGTAACTGTCCTCATAGCTTCACGACACTATCTGAGCATTTTGACAAGTGCAACTACAAGCCTGATGCCAACCGTAGAAAAAAAAAATCCAAGGAGGATCAAAGGAGAAACTCCCAGTCTCCAGAATGCCACTTCCAGCAGGAGACTAACCCAAGAACCCTCTCACCGGACCCTCAGTACCATCACCCACTGCAGGGTCCCACTGACACAAACCGAGATGACCAGCATTCCCTCCTTAGCACTAGCCATACGACAGCTTTGGAAGACTTTAACAGTCTAGACAGCACCTGCGACTCACCTGAAGGCTAAAGGCATCCCACCTTCTCCTCAGAACTACTTTTAACATACTCAGTCCTTGGAACATTCCAGTGCCAGGTCTGTGCTACTACCATGCACCATGGGCATTCAGGATGTCATACTGAAGCCAAGAAACTTTTTCTCATGTTCTCTACCTACCCAAATGATGGGGTATTTCAGTGGCAAAATTACAAAACAAAAACAGCAAAGTATGGCAATGCACATATTAATAGTGGCTATTAAATGACCAATGAGTCTAAAATAAAATCCTGACATAAATTGCAGAGCTGCATGTGAAAATCTCTCAACTGGTATCCCTGAGTGAGCATGAACTATTAGAAAAATTAAATTAGGAAAACTGTAAGATAAAAAGTCCCTAAAAACAGGAAGACAAATCAACACCCTGACATGCAAGAATACTACAACAGTACACTATTTTCAGGATGAGATATTTAAGCATTTTCTCTCTTGTATCTCTACGCTCTTCCCTCTTCTCTTCCTCCTGATCAATCCCATTCAGTTTCCTGAAGCTTTGACTGGGAGATTCAAACCGACAATTTTTCTAGAGAAATTTACACATTGCTGAAGAACCCTAGGACACATTCAGACAATCCGTAAAATGAAGCCAATGACTTTTGCAAATTAAGTGCATACATTCTCAGATCACTGGACTGGTGACTGACAGCCACACAGGAAGGAGGAAAGAAGAAAAAAGACGGTGGGTAAAGAGAGGCAGCCTTTCCAGCAAAATTACCTTTAAAAAAAAGGCCATTAATATTTACAGCCTTTCATAGGGTCCACTCTTCTACTGCCAAACGTACAATCAATATGTACTGAAATGAAAATTAGCTTCAGTGTCTAGTTTTAGCCATCCAGTTTTTCCAGTAACTGGTAACTTGTCCATCTGCAATGTGGATAACTGTCTTGAGCCTCCGCTCGTGTTAGCATGGGTTCATTCAGCCAGGTTCTGACTGCAATGTCAGGACACCTCTGTTCCTGAACCCTCCCCCCTTATCTGGAGAAAATAACTGGAATCAAATAACAACTTGTTACGTACAATACTGGGAGACATGGTCCATGTCTCTCTAGGGCTTAATCTTTAACTCAGAACATTTTAATACACAATTGCAGTTAGCTCCACAATCTGGCAGTTAAAATAAGACTTGATCTACAGAGATTAGAATCATTAAAAGCTCTGCCAGATAATGATTTTAAAAGAATCTCTCTAAAATTGGAAAAGGGAAAAAAAAGTCTACGGTTCACCTTAACATGAATCTAAAAGCACAACAGTTGGTGCAGCCTGACTCCGGCAGCCCAACACTAGGGTATTGACAAAGCACTGGAGTCGCTAAAAGGTCTGGAGTTCTTCCAATTAGTTTCACACTGTCGAGTTAAATGTCAATGTCTACATGTTAACCGCCTGACATAGACAGTGCTAAACCCACACTGAGTAACTAAGTTTCCCAAAAATGTACTGGTCAGATGTCAGCTGCCTGACCCAAAAGTCAAGCCCTACATACTACCTAGTTTCCTTTGAAAGAAAAGTCAAGGGAACAGTAAGAAAGGGAAAAGTTTCAAATATATTTTCCCACTTCATAGCTTAAAAGGCTAAGCCAGAACCACGAACAGACAGACCCTCCTGTCTGCTCAAAATCCACACCTTAAAATCACTCACAGGAGTAGAAGACTGTAATTCTTTCAGCCAGTGGTGTGGTTTGTTTCCTTCTAAAACAGATGCTGAAAGAGCAGTAATCAGCATACGTATTTCATACAAAATCAAAGCTTAGCCAGGGGTCAGGTGATTAGCCTCCCAGGACAACACAGGCTGCAGAAACAGATCTGAGATTTCAGGCCAAACGTGATGCAGCTTAGGAGTTTAGGAAAAGTCCACAGACAAGCTGACACAGAGTGGAGGCCTTGGAACGGACCTGCCCAAGTGCTACTGTTTACACCATCTCTTGAATCTTGCCCAAGCTGAAGGGTTTCTTTCCTTCCTTTTAAAAATCCACTTCATTGTGGATGTCAATAGGCTCTTACTGTTGTCTAGGCTTGTAAAATAATTCTTATCCTTCACCAAAATGTCTTGCTGTTATTTGTCTCGATGCACTTTTCAAGGCAAGCAGGTGCTTTTTATCCATGAACTGACTCTTGACCCATTCAAGTGAAGAAACAAATGGTAATAAGAAACTACTTTTGCTTATTCTCAAAACCTCTTCCATACAGTCTGTCAGACAGAGCCCACCCCTTTTCCTGATCAAGTCCAACTCATTCTGTCCTAAACCCAAATCCCTCTCCTTCCTCATAATCTATTTTATTGACACTTTTTGTTCCTTTCAGGTAAGAGGGTCACAGACCAAATTCTCAACTACACTTTTAGAATTAAATCAGTGGAAAAAAGGGGCCCTACCGGTAGCATGTGGTGATCAGCACAAACCCAATGTTGTAACTGCTCCTCGCTTGTCATGATGCAGCCACAAATTGCTCAGAAATGCACACTATCAGTATTAGGTTTAATCCTCCCCCTATATGCTAATTGGTTGGTTTAAGGAAAGACAGCACCCAAAAAAAAAAAAAAAAAAGAAAACAAAAATAGAGA
>VXAV01005470.1:98861-110062 GCA_013399715.1 Alectura lathami | reverse complement strand
CTGCCTGTCCCTTCTAAAAAGCTTATAGCCCTCCATGGTGGCTCCCAGCAATAGGAGAAGGGGCAACAAGCACAAACTGGAACACAGCAGGTTCCATCTGAACATGAGAAAGAACTTTACCATGAGAGTGACAGAGCACTGGAACAGGCTGCCCAGAGAGGCTGTGGAGTCTCCCTCTCTGGAGGAATTCAAGACCCGCCTGGACGCTTTCCTGTGTGACCTACTACAGGGAACCTGCTTTTGCAGGGGGGTTGGACTGGATGATCTCCTGAGATCCCTTCCAGCCTCTGTGATTGTGTATCCATGCCCTACTTTTGCTCACAGAATGTAAGTCTTGCAGTAGGACTTCTCTGATAATTCTTACCCTTATCCCTGGGCCATTCCAGGCTCATAAAGGAAGACACTAATAACAGAGCCAGATCAAAGTTTTATTTAAAATGATTGCTTGTTCCTATTGAGCTTTTCCTATAACAATAAGCAGGAAAGTAGTGGATGGTGTTAACAACACAGGAAGCTAAATGATACTAAAAACTCAACCTATTATAAAAGAGAAACGGATGTCTCTTAATAGCCCCAAAGGAGTTCCTTTCATAATTCTTACAGTGCAGAGTCAGGTTTTGTAGCTGGTGTGAGTTCTAGAACCATGACTCCTTCCTCCTGCAATATTTCTGCCACTGCACTAAATGCAGGTTAAAAAGACATTAGGTAAAAATTTGAGGTTACATTCCTAATTTAAGATCACAAAAGCAAGGAAAAGCTACATGAAGTCTTGTTAAATAAAAACTTCACAACAGCTCCTTCATACTGCTTCTAATTTGTACAGTTTTGAGCTCTTGACCTCTTTCCTGTAGACCTCCTTTCCAATGCTCTCTTACTATTCCTATGTTCAGTGAATGTAAACTCATTCCTCTGTCCTCCTCAGACACAGTGGGTAGCTCCTAATCTTAGTATACACACTTCATTCATCACTGCTGCCTTACAATTGCTGTTTTTCTAAAAGTATTTAAATACCAGACTGATTCATCAGTTGAAGGATGCATCAGGGGAGGGTCAGGCTGGGGGTTAGGAAAAGGTTCTGCACCAGAGGGGGGTGGGCATGGAACAGGCTCCCTGGGCAGTGGGCACGGCCCCGAGCTGCCAGAGTTCAAGGGGCGTTTGGACACTGCTCTCAGGCACAGGGTTTGGGTGGCGCTGTGTGGGGTCAGGAGTTGGACTCAATGATCCTTGTGGGTCCCTTCCAACTTCAGATATCCTATGATTATGATTCTGTGATTATGATTTTCAATTCAGAATTTGAATAGGTTTAATACCATGATTTGTTTTGAGCTCTACAAACTCCAGACCAGCAGGATTTCTTAATATGCCTAAACAAATAGCTCCTCTACCGATCTTTTCAGGAGTTGGAGAGTTAATCAAAAGCACCTTTAGAACACCTTAGAGCAACCTCAGCTGCATCAGAACCTGCAGCACCTGATAGAGGCTGACACAGTTTCATTCATTGTTTCACAATTTTTTTTTAAAAAAAGCTCTCCTAAGACAAAAAGGCTATTAAAACTCCTACAGCTGCTTATAGATCATCATAGTTCTAAAGGCTTTAAGTATAAGAGTATAAAAATATTTATAAAACTACACTAGGGTATAAAACCAAGTTCAAATACTTTACAAAAACAGTACTATGATTAGACGTGCTCTGACACTGCGTCTCAAGGAGCTTCACTACACACACAGTGTGACCATGGCGTCCATCGCACATGATCATAAGCCACTAGGGTTTCTCAGCGACAATCTGCATTTCATGCCCCAAATCTCATGGTTCTTTTTACTGCCAACAGTTGGCCTTGCAATTGCTGTAAACTGGGAACAATTGATCTTCACATCAGGAAGTGTTTCCTTGAGGAGCTGTAGGGAGCTATCAGTCACTATTCCAAATACCTGAAGAGTCTTTAATGTTGGAATTTCACCAAGTTCTCTAGAAAGAGAGCAGCAAGAGGTTAATCATTAACCTGAAAGCATTTTTTTTTTTGCAGTCTGTACCCAAAGTAGCTATATGTACCTCTACTAAATTTTTAGAAACAAGGTACCTGAGTGAGAAAACTGTACCCTACAAGACTCTTAGGGCCAAAACAAAGCCTTGTAGTCGAGGGCATGCTCTTTGAGACTTAAAACAGGATAGACGGATAGATACAATAATGAAAGGCAGGCAAAAAAAAAAAAAAACACAAGCAAATAACTCAAAGTTGTGTTTCAGTGCCAACCAATAACTGATGCAGGTGCACACAAAAGCAAAGGAATACATACAATCTGACACTGGCTAGCAAGTACTGTCCACTCCGTTAACTTTTCTGAAAGCAAGTTATCCTCTGCTGCATAATTAAAAGCCTAACATTGACACTGACACTGGTCACTGACAGGGCTGGAGTCTCACAGTAAGAAGAACCATTAGTGCAATGCCATTAGAGGGAGACACAATGCATGTGCTGAGCAGCATGTCCCACAGCTATGGACTGGAGTCATGGAAACATTATCTCAGATACCTCTGGCTCCAGTCTGTAGTCTCAAAGGTACATAATCTAGTCATCACGTTCTTTTTCCTCAGTTCTTTATTCCCAATTTATCATACCAGTAAGTTTTTCAAAACAGTACTAACACTTGCTTTATTTTAGGCTTAAGAATTGCAAAATGATTT
Source organism: Alectura lathami (assembly GCA_013399715.1). Lineage (NCBI taxonomy): Eukaryota > Metazoa > Chordata > Aves > Galliformes > Megapodiidae > Alectura > Alectura lathami. The sequence goes on along the minus strand of VXAV01005470.1, from coordinate 107,376 downwards.
ATCCTCTCTCTGAATCAGTAAACCAAAGCCATTTAGAGATTACTTACACTAGGGCAGCAGGTGATATTTGGTAACATCGGCTAAGGCACAGATGTTGTAGAAAGATGAGCTGATGAAAATACTGGAAGCACTCAGGCTTCAGCATCACGCTGTCACTGGACATGAAAGCAAATGAATTAGAAGTTGTCCCTTAAGTATAAAACAGCAGTAAATTTGATATATCTAAAATTCAGGCTGAAAAGTTTAATGAACATCAACTTGTTTTTGTGGAGTATTTTTTACTCAGTACAGAAGTAACTAATGTGCATGTCGGACCTTGATTTTCACTGAAGGGCAAGTGAAGCAGCAGCTTCTCTGACGGTGGATGTTTTGCAGCAGAATCATGCCAGAAACAGTAGTTACTTTACACACGGATTTTTCAAAGAATGTAACTGACTAGGTCAAAACCAAAATACAGTGGGTTTTTTTTGTTTGTTTGTTTTAAAACAGTTCTGTGGCCATGTAGTAAGTTTGTAGCAGAGCTCAAAGAACTCCTCATTAGGGTCCTAAGCTCTTTAGCTTTGCGTGTCTAAATGCTTCCTTCTGTTCCCCTTGTGGACTGCTATCCCTTTTTCATTAACAAATTCTCCATGTGTGTACCATTCAGGCAACAAAAACATCTTTAAGTTAGTTATCTGCTCCAGACTGAGTCACAACATAGTAAATCTTCTGTAGGTTTAGCCTAGAAAGCGTTTTTTGGTTCTGCAATCATACTTAACCATTTGTTATTACTACATGGTTACTGCAGAGCAATATCATCAGCAATCCCCAGAACCTAAGACCTCAGGACCAGCTGCACAGGAGTTCTTACCTTAGATCTAAATGGACAAGGGAAGGACATCTTTCCACCAGGGTTTTAACATCTGAAAAGAGGTCACAGTCAGCCCACCTTTCAGTTATACGGCACACATACCTTCTGCAGCATACACACTTCCATATACACAACTATTACCAAGTAAGGAGTTAATGTTGATTGCTGAGACTATTTGCCTTCCAAGTTGACTGATATCTGTAGGACTTTACGTTGGGGTAAAACTTCAGTAGTTATCATGTCTGTTCTTTTTTTTTTTTTGGATGACATCTTCAGCAGGTGTAGCAGCAGAAGCCTTAATTTAAGAAGGCTCCAAGAACTAAGCTCCGTCCCTTAGTGTCTGAAAGGCTAATTCACAGTGGAACATAGGATCCATTCTATCCATCCTGCTTGTAGGACTTAATTCAGAAGTGCAGGCTACAACTTTCAACTGAAGATGAAATGAGCTTCCCCTTAACCATTTTTAAATTCAGAAGACAAATCTCATTCCTCATGGCTAAGCCAGAGATATTAGTAAAAAAGATTCTCTGACAAGGAGAACATACAACTATACAGAGCATAGAATCAGTCTTAGCACGCGGTATTTCTAATACACACAGTGGACACCAATCAGAAAAAAATACAAAGCCTGCCGCTTGATCCCCTAGTGGGATAAAGATTTGCCATGCTGCTGTTTACCTGACATTTGTAGATTCTGTCTGTATCCACTCAAATTTAGTTGGGTTACTTTTGAAGTAATGTGAGTGACGGCTGTTCTTACATGGGTGGCTGTGAAGTCACACCAGGACAAGTTCAGCTCCTCCAACCTACATACAAATGAACAAAGAGCTGTTTGGAAAAATGACTTTTGCGTTAGAAGTATCAACTATGTTAGATAAATACGAACACTCAAACCATACTACATCTACCAAACTCCTGTGTTAATGAATACAAACTTCACTATGACAATAATTAAGCACTGGAGCAGGTTGCCTAGATAGGCTGTGAAATCCTTGTCTTCGGAGGTTTCAAGGCTCAGCTAGAGAAAGTCCTCATCAACCGGACCAGTGCTGAATTTAGACCCTGCTCTGGGCAAAGGGACAAAGCAGCAAACCAAGGCCACTTTCAGCCAGAATGATTCACTGTCATAGTAGGAAGTGGACAAGGGGAAAAACGTCTTTTCATCTCACTTTTCGTTGGTGACGTGAATCTGCTCCCACTGAACAGATGTTCACATTGAGAGGAAAAAGAACTTCTGTTATCCCTAATTAGCATTGGTCAGGTGGCCAATTACACTTAATTAACACAGAATACTTTACAGTTTTATATATGCACTGGCTCGGTTGTGACCTTAACTCAGCTACATGCTCAATTGCCTATAGCCTATCACCAGTCAGGGTGTTCGTTTTGTGTGCAGCTGCTGTAGATGTAACCAGAGGACAAAGGCACGGTGAGCAGCACAGCTAGAGCCTTTAGCTGTCAGTCATTATGGAATGAAAAAATGTTCAAGGAAATTGTTCAAGGAATCTCTGTGATTCTGTGAAACTGTTTAAGGAAATCAAAAGACGTCTTCCTCCCCCAGAGTATCACTGGGGAACACATACTGCACTGTCATAAAAGAAACCCGCACAGGTTGCCCCAGCATTCCTAGCCCAGATCAGGTCTGCCATCTGCTGTGCACTGTGCAGACACTGCCCTTCTCTAAGCTCACGATCCCAGAAATCAGACCAAGTGTCATGGTCTTCCGCAAGTATTCCGTACCATGACATCATGTAAGAAGCTGACACAGGTGGGAGGGCTGCTAAGGGGAAACCACAGACCCCAGAATGCTTCTGCCCCTTCCCACGAGGTTTCCGGGTGCCGGGAACTGCTCCCCGTCTCTTTCGCCTCCGATCGCCATTGTGGGCACACATAGGTCAGGAGACACTCCAGCACTTTCCAGTTTGTTAGATTTACTGCTCTCAATTCCTTTCATATTGTATTACCTTGCATTCCTTTGCTGTTTTCAGTGAACTAATTATCTTTTCCCTCAGTCGTGTCTCCTCTGTTCTCACTCCTCTACCTGGCCTGGGGGTGGGAGCTAGGCCCTGTCATGGGACAAGCTTTAATTAACCCACAACACCAAGCAACGGAAAGCATTATCTACCTACAAGTGGCAAAGGAAGATTAAGGTTTTTTCTGTCCACTAGCCTGCTGCAGTTTGATTAGAAATATGATTTTGCAGAAGCCAAAATTAAGTAGATTGCCCAACAACTCACAGGAAGTCAGCAAACAGATCAGGGCATAAATCCCAGACCTACAGGAGCTCAGTCCAGTGACTTCCTGACAGCAGATGGCTTAATCGGCTTAATCGCTGCAACTGTCAATCTGAACATGGTACTTCATAAACTGAAGGATTATTCTGTCGTGGATTGACAGGCATCATGTTTTCTGCCAGTCATGCTGCTCTCTGACTGCACAGGGAGCTCTTGGACTGCGCTTCTCAGTCAGTCTTTTTCAGACTCGCATGCTTTCACACTTTGTGAAGATCGCATAACAGTTTCATTGAGAAGAATCAAATTTACTTGATATCACATGGATGTAAATAGGTCTTTATCAACTAAGAAGACTTCCTTTAAGGATGATTAAGAGAACTCACAAATGACTACTCAAGCATGTATTTGTTATTAAAGGAGAAAATAGCTTGATGTAAAGAAATTAAATAACTGTTCAGCTACTAATCAACTGTTAGGCATTTGAGAACACAGACAGGTTCATAAGAAACATACTAGCAGACAAATACAACTGGAATGCCAATCAGAAGATAAAAAGGATAATTCTTCTCAGGAATAACAGTAAGCAGGAAGAGCAAAAACTGTTTTTGTCTTACATAGAGCAGCTGTTCAACATCAGCTCCAAGGCTTCTGCAGAAAACCCTGAGCAACCACAGAGATTTAGTCGTATCAGACAGGGATTCTTAGCAATGCTCCTGTAGAAGAGAAAAAAGAAAAATCTAATAAAACTTAAATGATGGAACACTGCCTGCATTGCTAGGATATGTGATATGTTTAAGAGTGAAGATCTTAAAGATCTCAGGCACAGAATTATTTGTTAAACCTGCAGCACTGCATCTTTAGTAAACTGCCCTACTTAAAAGTCACTGAGGATCTCAACTCCATTCTTGCTGCACTGCAGCACGACTTGGAAAAGGGTACATGTCTATTTACATGATGTTCTTGACCCATCTACATATTTGTAAACCAGGTTTAACAACAAAAAAATCCTTTTCACTTTATCTTTTTATTTCTGATTAGACAAACACCATGGCTTATATTCAAGATCATTGTCCCCTACAAAAGGCAAAGCAAGCATCTTGTTTTGGAAGTCACTTGTCTGCAAGACTAGCAGACGTGTAGCTGGTGGAACCTGGAAAAACCCTTACACCCTGTATCTGAATTTGTACATAGGGCAATGAACTTCACAATCGGTGCCTAATTTATACACAACTTTCAGATGCTTTTTATCTGGCACCACAAGCCATACTGTATTTATTTGCACTCTTTTTTTCCTGGTACGAGGAAAGCATCAGGAAGTCCAAAAGCAGAAAGCAGGTCACCCACCACCTTGGCTACCTGACCTAGCTCCTGGCACCTCTGTAATCACCTGTTGTGATTGAACAGGTTGTTGCACATCCATTAATGTTTTTCCTGCTTAACAAAACAGTTAATCTGCCTAATTTTTCAGATCCAAAACCAACTCCTCTAGAGCGGTGTTTCCTCCCCACCTGATCTCTTGGATGGAGAGCAAAGAGCTGCTCATCTAAATTGCCAGCTAACACTGTTAAGCGCCTAAACTGGCCATTTCAAAAGGCTCCCACAAGGAACAACTCCAACTGCATTCTGTCCTAGCCTGCACAAAATACTGGCACCAAACAGAAGTTATTTACTGCATATTCCCTACCGTATCACTCACCTGATGATGTCATCAGAAAGCACTAGACCCTCCAGGCTGAGGTTCTCCAGTCTCTCACAACGACAAAGAATACTCTGGAGATCAGCAACGGACACTGTGCAGTTTGACAAGTCCATATGTTGAACTCTGAGAGGCCTTAGAAGAAGGAAAGGTTATAAAGACTGCATTAAAATCCAACTCCACCCAACACTCTAAAAGTGCACAAAGCTCGCAGAGAATAATTCTACTTTTGATCTTCAGCTGCACAGTGTGCATACTACTAATTTCACTGGCTTTCATGATAAGCTACTCGCCAAAACAGCAAAACTTTCATCTTCAAGGCACAACAGTGCAAGGCAATCCTGCTGGAGGTAAACAGCAAGACGTTTACATGTTTTATAAACACAGAAAAAATGCTGAAGAGTTTTTGGTTTTACAAGAAATTACTTTCAAGTGCACAATGGTGCTTGAAGTATACTTTCAAAAATCGTTTAACCTTGTTTTTTAACAGCTGACTGACGAATGCAGACCTTTTTACTTGAACACATGCCCAACCACTGATCAGCCCTGCCACACACCACAGAGATGAGAAATGCCTCTACTGGTAGAGATGTTAAAGCAGCAAATATGCAAAGAAGCCGTGAAGATTTGAAATGCAGTTCCAGGACCCAGTACGTAGAGAAGCCTTACTTCATGGTTTTAAACAGCGGATTCCCAATACAAGATCTTGGGCAGCGGAATACAGTAACACCTGCAGGTAGCAACTGTCCAATCACTCCCGGCAGCAGATTTCTACAAGTCAGATCAAGCGTCTGCCAGAGAGATTCATCAAACCTAAGGAGCAGAATTTTACTTGTTAGTTGGCAAGGAAGGGTCATAACTATGAGCACAGCCACAGAAATTTTTCAGTGTCACAAGAGATTCAGAGGAAGAAAAGCCATTTAATACAATTTGTTAAAGTATTTGAATCATCTTTTGACTATACATATGACTATATATATACTTAGAGTCCACAAACAGAATAGACTGAATTACAACTGAATATTTCTGACTGAAATTACAACTGAACATAAAAACCAAATCATTTATCAATCTATGGAAGCAAACATTTTCTTAGCATTGAGTGATGAGAAGTAATACTTACGACAGACGATGCCATCTCTTGCAAATCATGGACATTTTCAACAAGTCATTTAGGGGCAAATATGCAAAGATTGCCAGTAGCAGTTCATCTGGAAGTGTATCCCAAGAAACACCTTTAGGGAAAGAGTGAACACACTGTAGTTATCACAGAATCATAGAATCATAGAATGGCTTGGGTTGGAAGGGACCTTAAAGACCATCTAGTTCCAACCCCCCTGCCGTGGACAGGGCTGCCAGCCACCAGCTCTCTAGATCAAACTGCCCAGGAACCCATCCAGCCTGGCCTTGAACACAGCCAGGGATGGGGCAGCCACTGCTTCTCTGGGCAGCCTGTGCCAGCGCCTCACCACTCTCTCAGGGAAGAATTTCTTCCTGATGTCCAACCTAAACCTCCCCTCTTTCACTTTTAGCCCATTCCCCCTTGTCCTACCATTATCCACCCATGTAAAAAGTCGGTCCCCCTCCTGCCTGTAAGCTCCTTTTAAGTATTGGAAGGCCACAATGAGGTCTCCCTGGAGCCTTCTCTTTTCCAAGCTAAACAATCCCAACTCCCTCAACCTTTCCTCACAGGAGAGGTGCTCCAGCCCTCTGATCATTTTGGTGGCCCTCCTCTGGACCCGCTCCAACAGCTCCACATCCCCTCTGTACTGGGGGCCCCAGGCCTGGACACAGTACTCCAGGTGAGGCCTTACAAGGGCAGAGGAGAGGGGGACGATCACCTCCCTCTCCCTGCTGGCCACCCCTCTCTTGATGCAGCCCAGGATGCCATTGGCCTTCCTGGCTGCAAGAGCGCACTGCCGGCTCATGGCCAGCTTTTCATCTATCACAACGCCCAAGTCCTTCTTTGCAGGGCTGCTCTCAAGGAGTTCTTCTCCCAGTCTGTACACACACCTGGGATTGCCCCGACCCAAGTGCAACACCTTGCACTTGGCCTGGTTGAACCTCGTCAGGTTCTCGTGGGCCCACTTTTCCAGCCTGTCCAGGTCCCTCTGGATGGCATCCCTTCCTTCAGGGGTATCAGCTGCACCACTCAGCTTGGTGTCATCAGCAAACTTGCTGAGGGTGCACTCGATCCCACAGTCTAAGTTGTTGATAAAGATGTTGAAGAGCACCGGTCCCAAGACGGACCCCTTGGGGACACCGCTCATGACCGGCCTCCACCTGGACCGGTGGACCTGGACCTGGACTACTATAGGTATGTAGTTACAGCTGCTTCATTTTTGTGTGCCAGTCAGATGCCTTACTCAGCTTGGCTGTTAGAAACACCACTACTGTCTGTCCCTGGGCTGTACATACACCACCACTCATCCCCCTTTCACCTCTTTATTTTAAGAAAGATATTTTAGGAAATGTGAGTGAGAGCAAGTCAGCTATTTCCTTAGCATTCTAAGGCTTGTACACTGCCCCAAATGCAGGAGGGAAAAGACAACTCTAAAGAAACACCTCAGAAATCCAGTACTGGCCTTCTCATCTCCTCCTCCCTCAGGTGAAATGCCCACCCTTGCTACACTCAGGCTCCCAGAAGGGGCCCAAGGCGAGGCATGCATTTGCATGGTACATAGAGAAAAGTGGGTTCTGCAAAGCGCTCTTTGTAACACTGTGCAGGAACTGTATGGAAGGATGTGTGCAACCCCAGTGTCTCATGAGCACATACATGGCTCCAGAAGGTGCTGCTGTTTGCCTAGGAAAAAAATTCTGGATGGTGGAGCTCAAGAACAGCTTCCTACGACCCAGCGCTCATTCCTTTAAAAGCAGGACAGTCTAAGGACATTCCCACCTCTCCTATGAGGGAATTCCTTCTCTGCCAGCCCTTTCCTAGCCCAGAGCATCAAACCCTTCCCTGCACCTTCCCTGTTGCTCTCTGGCAGGAAGCCTTGCACCTCTCATCCCTTAACTCCCAACTGGAGGAGTGGAGCTGCCGCCCCTCTGGCATCTTCCACAGCCAGAAGTGTGCATCCAGATTCCCTTGCTCTCGAGGGCTGAGACTCTTAGATCTGAGATTTTTATACAAAAAATTCAAGCCCCTGGGTTTCAGAATTGTACTGGGGACGGCTGCAGCAACCGCTCTTATTCATTCAGCAGGGGAAACGGAACGTGACAGTACCTGACTCTGCCTCCCGGAACAGCCGCGGCCTGCGCACAATGACAAAATCCTTCTCCCTTTCCTTCACCTTCAGCCGCTTCTGCGGCGTGCAGGACGCCACGAGCAGGTCCTGCGGGGTGTTCTCATTGCCCAGCCTGTCCTTCTTGAGCACCGACACCCCCATGCCCGACAGAAGCTCCGAGGTCTTGCTGGATTCCCAGTCCCAGGTGAAGCTGGTGGAGACGTTGCTGCTGGAGGACGGGATCTCCTGGAGATGTCTCCTGCAGGCACAGGGAACACACCACGTTCTCTAAGGCCACCGCCGGACCGACACCCAGCACGGAAAGGCGGCAGAGAGCCTCCTCGCGGAAACGCGTTTCTCAGCAACAACCCGCATCCCCACGCAGGCCAACAATCCCAGTTATTTTTTTTATTTTTTATTTTTTTCCCCTCGCGTTTCCCCCCTCAGAGGGGCAGATGGAGGCGGCCCCTCAGCCCGCCCCGCGCGGCTGCTGGGCGCCAGCGGCGCG
>VXAV01005470.1:53415-69711 GCA_013399715.1 Alectura lathami | reverse complement strand
ACTTGTCCCAGTTACATGGTTTTCTTATGGGACATAGAATGATTGCAATTAGAATAGCAGTTGTTAACAGAAGACTTTACTTAGGATATGTCTTGAAGTTGGAAGTTTTAAATCTTGAAATTTATCTCTTCTACTTGCAAATGAACTTATTCAGGCTGGAATAACCAGGTAAATGGCCAACAAATGTAAAGCAATAACATACTCACATGAGTACACATGTCAGACTAGCCAGTTTAGCTTGTTACATGTGCAGTAGTATTTTCTTGTGGAAGATTAATAATGTGGAGTCTAAAATGTTTAAAAGCAAAGAAGTTTTTTACTATCTGCTTTAAGCTTCCAGAAAGTTTTTGTCCTTTTGTTGATGTCTTTTTATATATTTTATGTATTCTTGTAAGCTAACAACAGGTGAGAAATGAAACTGAACAGCTGTGTGTGACAGGCTAAATGAAGTGATGCAAAGCTGATAAAAGTTTACTAAAAAAAAAAAAAAAGGGTGGAGATTCAAGGAAAAAGTGGGAGTGGGGGAAGCTTCGAACATACTTTAGAGACAGCTCTGGCAGATCTTTCTCCCACTTTTCACAACAGGTGGAAACCAAAATCTTCAGTGGTAGACAAACTGAAATTGTATTGAGTTATATTCTAATGTTAGCCACTTGAATGTGTAACATTCCAGGATCAAAACAAGCTATAGGCACTGATATACTGAAGGTGGCAGTGAATTGCCAGACAACTGTATTTTATTAATTCATGAGTTTTCCCCTTTTGAAACAAACTAACAGAAGAAGAACCAAAAAATGCTCCTGCTAAATTTTGCACATAGCTTTCTGTTGGCTAACTCAGTTAAAAGCTGAAAGTTGGGAAGAATGGATGCTTTATTTACTTATACACAAATGTTACTTTAAAAATGACTGTTTTAGTTTGCTTTGATTCTTTTCAAAATAGATCTCATCCTTCTTGAGGGGTAAAGGAAAAGTTGCAGTGATGTTGTTCTGGAGATTAAAAGAATATATATATATATCTCCAAAAAGACCAAAACTTTGAGCTTGTAGCCAGATTTGCTTTGATGTTGAATTTACTCTAAATAATCATGCTTATGCTTTAGATGGGTTACTATCAAATTATTATGCTATGCTTATAAGTTTGATGTGTCCACATGATCTGAGGTGTTCATAAACAATGTCTTTTCTTCCTTTTATCTACTTAGCGCTATCAAAGTACACCAGATCAAATGGTAGGACAGAAAGAGATAGAATAGAACTTCTTCAGGATGCAGAACCTTTGGATTTTAATGCAGACTCAATTAACGACGACCCTCTTGAATCGGACTCTGGAAGGTGAGGAATATTCTGTTGTATTTACAATAAAAGATCTTAGTAGCTGCTGTCTCCTGACCTGTGACAGCTATGCCAGATGGTTTTGTAATAGTTGCTATGTTATGTAAACAGCATTTGCCTCTCACCTAGCTCTTTTCCTTTCTTCCTTCTCCCTGATGATATGAAAAGTGCTTTAAAACCAAATGAAACCTGAGAGTTTTCTTAGTTTTTTTAGAAATGTCCGAGTAACGTTTGAGATGAACATAAATTTATATGTTGGCATAATCTGAAAAATGCTTTATATAAATACATAAGTGAAAGAGTGAAAGAATGACTTGCATATGTTCACTGTAAGGTTTTCTTTTAAATTCTTTCAGGGCTTCAGAAGGCTTATTTGGTTTCCCTATATAAAAACAATCATAAAGGATTGCAGAAAATGAAACTGAGTGTTATGGGGCCAGTAGTTGCAGGAATGCATCTGGGCATCAGATCTTGAGACTAGTGAAGTGAATGAAACTCTGAACCTATTCAACAAAGAAACTTAGACTGTGCAGTATAGCTTTGTATATGATAGAGAATTCTGTGATTCTGTGGGCATGGCTGCAATACCAAATGTCCTTTGTCATGAGGTGGGATATATTCTGAGATGCTAAGTTCTTCTTATATTAGGAAAGAAGTAATAAATTTAATAGGTACTTTTTTTATCTAGGCAGTTATGATTCAGAACCTTTTAATGATAAATCATCTTAAACATAGAGTTATAATCTGTATTTCATTTTTCAATTTAAAGTAGCATATCAAATCCAATAGAAAGTCAGAAGTGGTTTCTGTTGACTTAGATCTGTTACTTCAGCAAATAGATGCCATTTCAAAAACATGTGAAAAATGACACTGCCAGCTTCTACAGATTAATTCAGCAGTGTTAGTTTGTGCCAGCAAATAAATTGCCTAATCTAATGTCCCCACGTTTCAAAAGCTTGTTTTTTTTTTGTTTTTGTTTGCTTGTTTGTTTCTTAGCACAAGCTTAGAGAGGAACTAGCCTGGCAGATCTAGTTATTTTTCACTTCTGTGTAGCGTTTGAAAGGGATAACAGTCTACAAAATGGAAGTTGGCATATGTAATCATATTGAGTCAAATGCTCTGCAAGTATGGTAACTGAGTCTTCTGGCACCTATATGGTCTTGGCAGAGTAGAACATTCTGGTCTTTTCCTTTAAAAAGTGGACAGGGAGCCAGAGAGCTTAACTGAGCCTTCTTTTAGTAACCTTCATGTCATCTCACAGAGGTCATAAATCAAAAGTTATTCCATTTAAAATTTCAATTCAATTTAAAATAGCTTGTATAACATTTTGGGTTTCTTTTTTAATTTTTATTTGTATGTTTTTTAATGACAGCTCTTGGAACAGTTATGAGTATTCTAAGATGATGTAACAGTGCAAGGAGGCTAGGTTCTGGTTTTGTTTGTTTGGATTTTGCTAAGTACTATGGAGAGGAAGTACCTTGTGCTATTATCAGATTTTGTGCTTTTAAAATCCTTTTAAAATATGCTCAACCAATAATTTGTGAAGCTTCTTTTTTTTTTCCCAGTAAGTATGCAGCCATTTGTTTTAATCATCTTTGCTGTATTTCTCTTAAGAATATGAATAGTTCTGTTAATCATCCAAACAGAATGCTATGTGAAAAGAAATGTTTGTACTATTTAACAAAAACATTCTATCTCTTTAATTTGTAACAGGAAACAAAGTTCCTTAATACTCCCTATATTCATATTATTTTTTCATGGTCACATGAGATTTAATTTAATGACTGCCAAAAAAGTTCTCATGGAAACAGAAATTCAGTAGGACTTAATTCCTATAATGATCATTGAGACTTAAGGAGTAAAGAGTGCAGTGAGAGTTATGTATTCATAGGTATTTATTCTTCTTTTTTCATGTGACACCTTTTCATATTTACCATTCATTCTACAGGTACCAGCCTGGTGGAAGATACCTGTCAATGTCTCGAAGCAGAATATTTGAGGATGTCTAAACTCAAGCTAAAGAAAATTCATTGGGGATATATTAAATTGCTTAGAAAATAGTGTATTTATGATGTATCATTAAACCAGAAAAGACCATTTTTGTTTTATTTAAAAAAAAAAAGTCAAGGAGCAACTATATTTTGGAAATGCACCTGTATGATAACTACCATTTGTGACAAGAATATTCTTCTTCTATTGTAGATGTTATTGTGCATCCATATGAGCTTTTTATAATGACCAAAAGGAGAAAACTAACAAGTTAAATAGAGAATAAATTTCATAGATATATCTAGGTCTCAACTTGAACTGTAGTATGTAAGCTTTAGGGTGAACATTTTGTTTTTGGAAGGAATTTTTTTCTATAGAAGCAGATGCTATGAGAACGCCCTGATGCATCCAAAGTGCAGTTCTATCAGTTACAATAATAAACACTTCCTAAATTTTCTCTATTTAAACTTTTTTATGCCTACTCCAAAATCTACTCATTTAAATTAAGGCTTCTTTTGGCTTCAGTGGTCTTTGGATCTGACTGTATATAAGTATATTGAATGGCAGGCTGTCTTCATATATCTTCCTAGCATAAATTTTGGTGCAATGAGTCAAGAAAGGTAATTTNAGATTTGTGTTCAGTCAAGCTAGTCAACAGCAGTCTTAACTTTGCACGCAGCTTCGCACTACATCTAGGAAAAAGAAGTGAAAAGATTTCAGGTTTGGTTTTGCTTGGCTGGCTTGGATCGGGCCCTGAGCAGCCTAGTGGGTGGCAACCAGCCCACACGAGGGGTTTGAATCTGGTTGGTCCTTAAGGTCCCTTCCAGTCCAAGCTGTTTTATGATTCCTATGTATGATTAGTTAAATATGGATGAAGGTTACACTGTCATATGAACATGTGTGCAATAGCAAGAATACATCATCAAAGACATGAAGTCTGCGTAAGATTTCTACAGTTGTAACTGTTGAACTGTTTAAATCTTGGCACACTGAAATGTTTTTAGTTTTTTTTAAGCACAAAAGGAATCTAATGTGGATATGGAGTTAAATTCTCAAACATTTTTATTTGCATACACTTCAGACACAGCTTAACATTTTAGAGTATTTCTTTAGAAGAAGGGAAATAAGTAGCATGACTAGGTAATGATAAGCGCTGTTAATGTCCCAAATGCCTTGGCTGCATTACGTATCTGTTCTTAAGGTGCCTGTATTTTGCAGTAAGTTGTCGCAAAAAGAATAAATATGTATTCATTTAAATGCCATTCAAAAATGCCAATTATTAACTGTGGAAAAAATGCTTCTCTTCAATTTCATTGGTGTAGCTGCATCTTTAAACTGTAGTTAGTCAAAAGAACTATCAAATGTAATCATAAGGTAAAAGATGTGGTCATACTCATAATATCTTCAGAAATTTGATTAGCTTACAATGTTGCTTTATTGGAATTTGTCTTATATCTTTGCCGTTCGGGAGTTTTCTTTAAGTGTTTATTGCAAGATTATGATGAAAACTGAAAAAGAACGTACTTCCATCATAAATTCTTTATCATGCGTAAAAAGACAGGCATCCCTTCAAGTAGCTGAGACTGAGATATTCTGAAAAGTAAACTTTCGTAAACTACATGATCTACTAATTTTTAGAAGTAATCTTCATTTTCTGAAGTAACTGTTAATGGGGATCTAACTACCTCCTGTGATTTAGTACATTGTATGTTCTAACTGGTGGTAATTTGTACTGTATTGATCTGCCTGTTTTAAAACACTGTGTTGCTATTATGAAGGAGGAAAAATTCTTGTATAGAAATAATTATGTAAATAAGTGGACAGACATAAGGCAGCTGTCAGTTCTGAGGTGAATACACTGAATGACAGCCGTGCCCACGTGTATCCAAGCTCATGCAATTTCTACATTACCTGTAAGAAGGCACTTTTTTAGTTTGGCTGTTTTGTGTGTGGTAAAAGCTTGATCAAAATCTCATGGCTGTAGCAGGGACTGAAAGTTGAGAAAAAACCCCTTTTTTTTTTTTTTTTTTTTTTTTTATCAGACTGTTCTTTAGCAAATGTATTATATTACCTATTTAATTTTTGTTAGATACATTCAGAAGCGCTATTATGAATCCAGCCTTATCTGAAAGAGGCTGTATATGCTTTTGGACTTCCATCAACATGGATGTTTCTAGACTTCATATTTCTATTTTTATAACTTATATCTCATTTAATTGCCCAAAGGTTTATTTGTAAAAATCTGTGGTTGAAATAAGGTGCAAGTTCTTCAGTTAACTCTTGAAATGTCACTACAAAGGGATCTAATTCAGTGGTAATGGAAAGATCACAGAAGGTATGTTTGTTTTTATGACCACTCGTGAAGTATTCTTACCTATCTGGTGTTGACTTCAGAGCGTTAGATCAGCCTTCTGAGCGCGTGATTTTTCCACTCTCAGAAATCAGTAGTATCATTGCTAGCAGAATTTCCAGTTGAAACTTGGTCAGGATTTTTTATACGAAAGTTAACTAGTCCCTGGAATAAGCCCTCTGTACAGTTTTGAGGAGTTAACTGTATAAACTAATGGCAGTGGGAATTCCCTTGCTAATACAGAAACTCTAAGCTCGTTGAGGTGGGAATTCAGTGACTTTTTCTTGGATGTTGCAGTGGAGTAGCAGAATAACTAATGGCTGCTTTTCGAAGCACAGGAATGAGAGCTTCTAACATAGCTCGGGAGTTCTCTCCTGGATTGTGCTTGGAGATACCCAGTTATCACATACCCTCTGGGTACAGGGGGGTTAAACAGGGAGTTGGTGAGTGATGTCAGCATTTCATCTGTGTATTTGTTACTGACTAAAAGTTACTGTTGCACTAATTAACTGCAGTTCATGGGCTAGTCAGAGAGTTTCTGGAAGTGTGAGTTCATAGGGCTGAAACTGGAAAACCTTCAACAAAAAAAATACTGGTTACAACTGTAAAATAAATAAATGTTGCAGAAACAAGCTATATACCTGCAGAACATTTGCTAGTTATAGACTAAGTGCCTGAGAATTTACCCCTACTGCCAGCTAGACTGTGGCAACTCTCACTGAGTTCTTTGCCACTGTAATTCTACTCCTAACAGTAGCCAATCTCAAAAGATATATAAACAAATTAAAACCAGCCTTGGTATGTTTAAGCAGTGATTGCAATATGTGCTAATAGTTTTCTTGCAGCACATTTGATGCTCTGGATTAAATGATTTTATGTTTAACTGCCTTGCAAAGTGTGTGGAAAAATAATGTTAGTTTACTGATTCTGTTGGCATATGATTATATTTATTCATAACTAAAGAGTTAAAGGGACAATTATATCTTTCTTTACAATTTCACTTTTTGAATTACTGAGCAGCTAGCCTATACTTTCTACGCTGTGAACACCACACACACACACACGCGCGCGCGCGCGCGCCAGAACATCCAGCCGAGCTTTGTGTATCTTCATGTCAAAGTTGTAAACCAGTGGAAAGAATGTGTGAATTGTCATGAACTTTGAGGAGTGGGAATGGAAACAGTAACTAACACTCTGTTATTGCTGGATTTCTTAAAGAGTAGGAATAGCAAAAAGCTCTAGTCAAACTCACTGTTTCTGCTAAATTTGTGATTGTGCTTTCAGACATTTAAAAATATACATGTTCTGCTTACTGCATTGGGAAATTAGTCCTCTGCGCTTTACATTAGGTGCAGCTGTTAGTGATCTGAGTGAAGTGAGGAAGTCTTACCAGGGAATGTAAAGGACATTAAGCTTCTAGTCTGTACTAGTAGTGACAATGTGGGCATGCTGTGATTCATTTTCTCGTTTAGGTACGAAAACAAACTTTATACTACTGTAACCTACACTACTGGAAAAATCACAGTATATAATATCTCTTTGTTTTGCAATCAAGTACTTGTAAAATAAATTGTCATAAACAGTATTAATGGGAATGGTGGAAAGCTGCTATCTGTTCAATATTCCTGCTATTTTAAAACACAGTCATGATGACTTTTAGATACAAAGTATTAACAATCATTACTGTGATTTTCTGTGATTATGATAATTTGTATTTTACAAAATTCATCTCAGAATATTGTGAGCATTATATGAAAAAAAATACATTTTCTTCCAATTTCATTATTGCTTCTAATTACTTGCAATCCAAGGGGCATTCAAAATACCAGATACAGATCATTTTATGAATGAAAACTTTTTATGAGGCTTCTTAAGGAAATCTGCCAGTTCACAGCAGACAAGTGTTTGCATCTTCATTATTAAAAGACATACTACTCGTTGCATATATTGTCTCCTAACTTAATTTTCTCTTTAACATTCAGAAAATGGTTTTTACAGTGCAAGTTAATGGTGTATATTGTAAACCTTTTGAATTTTTTACATTCCTTTTCCCTAATGGGCTCTGCAGGAATATGTGCTGCTTCATGGCAGTTCTCTTAATACTATCTGTGCCTCTAATTAAGTAGTCTAATCTGAAGCTGAGACACTCCTACAACATTTGATTATCTCGATAGAAACCCAGCATTCCTAGCAGAATAGCACCTTGAACTAGATCCCTTTCTAGTGTATGGATTGCTGTCATTGATTATGTTGCATTACATTTGGTATCTTCTGTTTTAGCCATATGGTAATCCCAGTCAGGTTTGTTTTCTGTTTCTGTTACAATGCACTGGAATGTGTTCCTCAGCATGCTTAATTCTGTGTGCGTGTGTTTGAGTTGTAATTGACAGGCAATAATAATATGCAACTTCAGTTATTTCTTCAGGATAGTGTTGTATTTGACATTCCTGCGAATTATAATAATTTCAGTGCGATGGCTTAGTTGTCACTGTAGAAATTATTTTCTTTAGAGATAATTCCATATAAATTTAAGGTATCTGGAAGACAAGGGAAATTATTTCAAGTAGGGCTGTAGCAAGAGAGGATGTTTATTCTCCAGTGTGTATCAAGGATAGGCTGTAGGAGTGCTGCTTATGGATAGACTAGCTTCTTTTGCCTTATGATACAAGTATGTGTGCATAAAACCTTGTTTTAAAATTCACTGAATTACAAATTTTTCTGTGTAGTATTCTAAGTTATTGATGTATGGGGTATATTTTTGAAATGTATGTTAAAATATCTAGTCAAAAAGTTAAGTTGGCATGAAATAAATCATTTTTGCAACACATTTTTCCTTGGTGTATTTTAGATATTCAGACTTCTCTGAAATGTTTTTGATTGTGATCTTTCAGAGAAATTGTTTCGTCTTTCCAGCTAGAAAGTAAGCTTACTCAAGAAGACAATACAACCACATTTTGGTCACCTTTTTTGCATCTACTTCAAAGCAGATTAAAAAGGGAAGTTGCAAAGAAGCCTGCATGCCTGGACACAAACTGGCATTCTGGGTCTGATCCCTTTCCTGACAGCTCACCCAAGCTTCTGTGCGTGCAGGGAGACTGTAAGCTTCCCTCAGTGCCTGGAGAAACCCTGTGAAGAGCTTGTATGCTCCTAGGGCTGAGTGGGGCCATTGGTAGTTTTGGGGAGACAAAAGGTGGGGCAGAGGGCAGGGCTCCCTCCTTTTCCATCATCAGACTGGAACAGAATTCCTTGTAGATGTACTCAGCTGTTGGTGAGAAGTAAGAGGCAGTTTCCTGTGAGGAGAAAGACAAAGTGAGGAAGGAGTTAACTCTCTTCTTTCACTGCTTGTGTGTTTGTAATTTGTCTTCCCTATCTTAAAAAAACAAACAAACAAACAAAAAAAAAACCACGCTGTACAGCTATAGTGGCAAGACATGTTTAGATTTGTTTTTTCATTGTGATGAAGCATCATTTCTCTTGGGAGCTACAGAGATGTCTTCTGGATGTACTAAATTGAAAAGCCATACCCTGGAGCAAGCAATAATTAATTTTATTAGCACATCAGAACATTTGCAACAACTAAGATGAGGGTGACTGCTGTATCTGATTTGTTGGCTCTTACATTTAATCTACAGCTGCTGTTTTAAATTAGTTGCAGGAAACATTTTGCCCTCTCAAGATCAGTGTCTGCCATTGCTTCAGTAGGAATGACTCAGAACTGTTGGCAGAGACCTCACCTGTCACATCCCTTCTAGAATGTCACCCGTTCTTCCTCCTTGTTACTACATTACCAAATTTTTTTTATTTTTTATTTTTTCCCCCCCTAGTTGTTTTTATTTAACATTTTGTGTGTATGTGGGTTCAGGACAATGCAGTAGATGAACGGTGTGTGGAGATGTTATGAAAGATGAGTAACAAAGTTCACTGGACCAAAACGAGTAGTCTCATTTATTATATTCCAAGGGATGGCATTTCCTCTAGGGGTAGGAAAGAGATATGAGTAGCAGGATGATCATCTGTGCGTGGTGGTTGTTTGTTTGTTTGTTTGTTTGTTTTTTAATTCATTTTCAGACAGAAGTGAAAAACTCTATTCATCAGCCACACAGTCCCTCCAAACTTACCGTGATAAGTAGCTATTGGAAGTCTCAGTACAGAGTTCAGAGCTTGGGAGCTGCCCTGTATTCTACGCTAACTTTCCAATATTCACTGTCAGATTTTTATCTCCTTAGAGAGCAATATTGATTCTGTTGTTTAATTCTCAGTGGTTGCTAATGCAGCTATCTTGTGTACTCAGTGAATGGTATGTTTTTTGAAATAGCGTTGAAAGGGCAGTGAATTGTCTGGGTTGTGAATTAACCTGGCCAGCTCCGTTCACTTCCCTCTGCCTGCGCAGTGCTGTGCTGTGCCTGCCACAGCCTGGTGCTGGCTCATCCCAGTCTGCTCTGCATGCTATGTTGAAGACCTTGTCCCTTGCTTTTTGTAAGCATCTTTTGCATCATCTTGTCATGCTTTGGTTCACTAGGCACTGTTGCCATCAGGGTTTTTTTTTTTTTTTGAGAGCATTATTGAGCTGGTCAGGACCAGACTCAGACAAGACACAATTCTTCCCTTTACAGTGGATGCGACCAGAGCTGTGAAGACACATTCAGCTCAGAACCAGAAGCCAGGTATTGCTGCAATTGTGTGAACACAGGTTATGCACAAACCATAAGAAAAGCTCTTGTGTTCCTTCCACGAAAACAGCTTATCTGATTAGAGGTGTGTGCTTGAATAGCTCAGTCAGCATAGATGCAAATCTGAGGTTGTGCCAAGACATCCTCTGTGGAAACTTACATATTCTGTCCCTCAGAGTCTGGCTCCTTCCTCTTGCTGCTCACAGCCTCGCCTAGTGTTTTCGGGATGAAATGTGACAGCTGACAACTGGTTTAAAAGTATGTTGTTCTGTGACTGCAGAGCTGAAATGAAGGCCCATAGAGGACTTGGCACTGCGCAGACTTCCTTCAGATTTTGCTTTTACCTCATATCTAGCACAGCCCATGGAACGATGCTGAGAGTTTACCACTGCGCAACACTCACTGCTGTGCCTTAGGAGCTATGAGCTTGGTTCTACTCTATCAAAATGAACAAGACCATTGTCATTAGCAGATCAGACCATGTCTTACATGGTTATTTCTCTGGGAGGTGTTACAGAGATCCTCTGACTGCATTAACGTATTTGAATGTTTGAACATATTTCAGACCTGTTGGTCTCACTTCAGTGTCTGTTAAAACTATGGAGAAGATTGTTCTGGGAGTTACTGAAAAACACCTGAACAACGATGCAGTTCTTAGTCACAGCCAATGAAGATTCACAAGGGGAAAGTCCTGTTTAAGGAAGTTTTACGACAAGGTTACCAACCTAGTTGACCAAGGGAAGCCAGAAGGTGTGATGTTTTTGTATTTCAACAAAGCTTTTGATACTGTTTCTCACAGTATCCTTCTGAACAAAATGTCCAGCTTACAGCTAGACAAAAAGAAACAAAACAAAAAGAAACCCCCTGTGCTCTAGTGGGCGACTCCCTGTTAGAAGGTACCCAGGCTCCCCTCTGCTGGCCTGACAGGGAGTCACGAGAGGTCTGCTGCCTTTTGGGAGCCAAGATCCCTGATCTTGATGAGGGGTGCCACAGCTCGTAAGGAAAACAGACAACTACCTGCTTTTGACCTTTCATGTGGGCACCAATGATGCTGCAAAGCACAACATGGGCAGAATCAAAGAAGATTATAAAGTCCTGGGGAGATAAGTGAAAAACACTCATGCCCAAGTTATTTTTTAACCAATCTTGCCTGCTGGGGGAAGAGGGAAAGCCAAAAACAAACACATAATGCACATCAGCTCTTGGCTACATAGCTGGTATCAGCGTGAAGGTTTTGGGTTTTAGGATAACAGGACTTTCTATGCAGACTATAATCAATTAGGGAAGGATGGAATCCAGCTGTCTGGAAGAGGCAGGGTGGTCGTTGGCAACAAGCTGGCTAATCTGGTAGGGTAGGCTTTAAACTGAATAGGTCAGGGGATGGGGTCTGTAGTAACAAGGCTCAAGCCACTGCAGCTGACTGGGGGGTGGGTCAGGCCTGCCATAAGAGTAACAATTCAGTCACCTAGAGGCTGGGTGTAACTGCTGGAGATCCCCTTGCATCCCCCTGAGGATACCTGGATGCTCTATTTGTTTCTCCTCTCTTAAAGTGCCCGTATACCATTGCATGCAGCATGGGTAATAAACAGAAAGAAATTGAGGCTTGTGTGTGGTCACAGGGGTGTGGCCTTGTTGCCATCAGAGACATGGAGGGATGGCTCGCGTGATTGGAATGTTGTCATGGAGGGTTGTGTTCTCCATAAGAGGATATGGGTGAGAATTAAGGGGCAGGCTAGCAAAGGTGACACTGTAGGGGGTGTTTACTGTAGGCCACCTGATCAGGATGAGGAGGTTGATGAGGCCTTACAGGCACCTGGAAGTAGTAGACTCAAAACAGCAGGCCTGGTCCTTGTGGGGAGCTTCAATCATCCTGATATTTGCTGGAAAAGCAACATGGCCAGGCATGCCCAGTCCAAACAGTTCCTGCAACATGTAGAGGACAACTTCCTGACGCAGGTGGTGGAAGAGCCAACAAGGAGAGGTGTGGCTCTGGACCTTGTTCTTACTAACAAGGAAGGTCTGGTTGGGGATGCGGAGGTTGGGGGCAGCCTGAGGTGTGGCAGCCATGAGATGGTGGAGTTTAGGGTCTTAGATGGAAAGAGCAAGGCAATAAGCAGGATTGCAACCCTGGACTTCAGAACTTTGACCTCTTTGAAGACCTGCTTGGAGGTATCTCATGGGCTAGAGTGCTAGAAGGCAAGAGGGCCCAAAAGAGTTAGCTAACGTTCAAACACCACTTCTTCCAAGCCCAAGACCAGTGCATTCTTAAGAGGAAGAAATCAGGCAAAGGTGACAGGATTCCTGCTTGAATGAGCAAAGAGCTCATGGAAAAACTCAAAGAGAAGAAGAAGGCCTATGACATGTGGAAAAAGAGTCTATCCACTTGGGAGGAGTATATGAATTCTGTCAGGGATGCAACCAGAAAGGCCCTGCCCACACAGAACTTATTCTGGCAAAGAAGGTCAGGAACAACAAAACAACAAAGAAGGCTTTTTCAGGTGTATGNAGAAATCAGGCAAAGGTGACAGGATTCCTGCTTGAATGAGCAAAGAGCTCATGGAAAAACTCAAAGAGAAGAAGAAGGCCTATGACATGTGGAAAAAGAGTCTATCCACTTGGGAGGAGTATATGAATTCTGTCAGGACCTGCAGTGATGCGACCAGAAGGGCTAGGGCCCACACAGAACTTATTCTGGCAAAGGAGGTCAGGAACAACAAAACAACAAAGAAGGCTTTTTCAGGTGTATGAATAGCAAGAGGAATACCAGGGAAAATGTGGGCCCACTGTTGAACGAGGTGGGTGCCCTGGTGACAGGGGATGTTGGGNACAGGAGATGTTGGGAAGGTGGAGGTACTGCAAGCTTTCTTTGCTTTGTTCTTTGTGCCTAGAACTGCCCCTTGGGAATCCCAGATGCTAGAGGTAGGAGAGAGATTCTGTAGAGGGGATGACTTTCCCTTGGTTGAGGTGGAAAGGGTCAGAGAGGCTAGACAAAATCAGTGCTCATAAATCCATGGGCCCTGATGGGATGCACCTACAGGTGCTAAACAAGCTGGCGGAACTGTTAGCTACACCGCTTGCTATTATCTTTGAAAGGTCTTGGAAAATGGGAGAGGTACCTGAAGACTGGAGGATAGCCAGTGTCACTGCGGTCTTCAAGAAGAGCAAGAAGGAGGATCCAGGCAGCTATTGGCCAGTCAGCCTCACCTCTGTCCCTGGAAATGTGCTGGAATGCCCCCTGCCCAGGGACTGGAACATCTCCTGTACGAGGAAAGGCTGAAAGAATTTGGGGTCTAATCAAAATATATAAATATCTGAAAAGCGATAGCTGGACGGACGAGGCCGGGCTCTTTTCAGTGGTTCCCAGTGACATGATGAGGGGCAATGGGCAAAAACTGGGGCACAGGAGGTTCCACACAAATCTAAGAAAAAACTTTACTGTGAGGGTATTGGAGCACTGAAACAGGCTGCCCAGAGAGACTGTGGAGTCTCCTTCTCTGGAGGTAATCAAGACCTACCTGGATGCCTTCCTGTGCTATTTGCTGTAGAGAAACTGCTATTGCAAGGGAGTTGGACTAGATTTTCTCCTGAGATCCCTTCCAACCCCTACAATTCTGTGAGACACTGGTTCTGTAGTTCTGTGATTCTGTGAACAGTTGGCTGATGCGTTGGGCTCAAAGAGTTATGGTTAATGGGATTACAGCCAGTCACTGGTGGTGTTCTGCAGGGCTCCATTTTAGGGCCAGTTCCCTTCAATGTTTTCATCAATGATCTCGATTCAGGACTTGAATGTATACTACAGACGTTTGTGGATGACACTAAATTGGGAGGAGCTAGGAAGGACGGGTTAGCTGGTAACCTAGTTGAATTCAGGGAATGCTTAATGTCTTTTTGGAGGTGTCTATACAGAGAGTCAGATTTGCCTTGGATTTGACTTTTCCTTTTTTGCTGTCTTTCTGAATTTGGCATGGTTTTGACTTTCTGTCACAAAATTCTACATGACTCCAGAAGTCCACAGCTAAGTGACAGCGAAATACTGGGACATTGGATGTAGACTGGCCTGCTTGTGATTTGCTAGCAGTAGAGAACTGAGCTATGGAGCTCAGGCTTAATTTTTCTACAGCAAGGCAGGAAGGATTAAAATCATAAGTTGTGTTATGCCAAACTACTCCTTCAAGGAACTGAAGTCTTTTTGTATAATGTTGGTATAGCCCTTGATTCTTAAAACTCGGGGAATGGTTAAACATCTATTTTTACGGAATGGAAAGCAAGACTGTTTAGCTGGGTGCTATTGTTTTTAAGTGTTTTAACTACTATTTCTTTGTGGAATCAATAAATTGTGAATTCTCTAAATTTTAATGGTTTAGAAGTTAGCAAATTTGGTTAACTTTTCAATGAATCCTGTGGAAGGAGTATGACAACCGGTACTTAAAACAAACACACCAAAACAACAACAACAAAAAAAACACTTGTTCTTCTGGATTTAAAACAACAACAACAACAACAACAAAACTTGGTGCTTGTTACCACTGAAATCCATACTTGTTGGATTGGCTTACTTTTAGGGTATTCTTAAATAGAGGGAGTATGTACCTCGTTTCATTAGTGCCCTTGCCAGCTATGTGTTTGACTGGCCTACTTAAAAGCTGCTTTCAACTTGCACCACAGCAAACTCTTCTGGACTACTTACTGTTTTGCTCATGTTGACAGGAAACCATGTGTTGCTTTTCAAGAGAGTAGAATTAAGATAAACATTGCAGTGCTTGAAGTAGCCTCATTGTTCAAGAACAGCAAAGGGATGCCTCCTAGGAAAACACTAGCAGTCTTGAAAAATTCTAGAGAACAGACTGTGCTGGTACTTACAATCCATTTAAGTGTCTAACAGGCGAAGCATTTAGTGGGAAGCGTGTTCTTCATCATAGCTCCAAACACATCGAATCCCCTAATGATCCTTTCTTTTTGCTCAGCAACTGAAGAGACTGTTCCCAGAGCAGGCTCAGAAGTCTCATGCTGACTCTGGAGCAAACTTTGGTGACAACTGTAGCAACTCATCCAGCAGATTTCTCCCCTCCCTTACCTTGCAACAATGAAGGACTGGGTTGACCTCTCAGAGTTGGGCAGGAGGAGTTTGGTGTTTGCTGTAGATCCAAGTTGTAGCAGTTGGAGAATGGCCAAATGTCAGTAACCCCTGACTCAACACACTGTCTCTTTCCAGCAAGCTTCTGTGCTGGGAAAGTCCCTGGGCAAAGGCTAGAAAGTCGATAAATGTAAGAGTTTCATAAACTTTGCAAAGGAAACCTCATAGCCTCTACGAGTTCCCCCAGTGCACTGTCTGACTTCTGAGGAGTTGATCATTAAGGTGAGAGATGCCTCACCCTTGCCAGCCACAGAAGATTTCTGACACTGATGAGCAGGGATGTTCCAACCAAAAAGCCATAGCCTCGGCTAGAGAAAGTGTAACACTCTCTGCATAAGAGGTGCACTGCATTTAGTGCTTCCTTTTGTTTCTACATTTCTCGTTTTTAGTCTCAGTCCTACACTGAAGTGTTGATGATGAATCAAAAACTACACTGAGTCTCCTCAGTGTCATGTCTAGAATTGTTTTGTGTTTTATTCAAAGAAGAAGATCCACTGGGGAAATCCCTAGACTTTAAGTCTAGACAAGGGGCTGCAGGACTAAATTCTAAGCATCTGTGTTATCTTACAGCATTAGCTTTGCCTAAGAATAATGTGGTAAACAATGGTATGTGCATGGGGAAGGGAGAGAGAACTCCACTGATAGACTTTTACAACCTTACTTCATTATTTAATGCCTAGTATTTAACATAAATAATGCTAGCTGGGACCACGAGGAATGCTGATGGGCTTTGCAGATAATCCAAGCGACTTAAAGATCTGGACACAGAAATCACCAGGAATGTGTACCTGCCCTCTACAAACTTGTCTATGTGACTGG
>VXAV01005470.1:6694-53389 GCA_013399715.1 Alectura lathami | reverse complement strand
TATTTTATTTATTTATTTATTTATTTATTTATTTTTCCCAGGGGAGGACCGTTTTAACATACTGTCATTAACTCAGCCTCTTTTCTTTTCCCTCTGAACTCTTCAGAGGCTAAAATTAAACCTTTTTTTTTTTTTTTTTTTCAAAAATGAATTCAATTAAGGACTTCATTTTTCACAGCACTGAGGCAGCATTCGCTATTTATTTTGATTTGGATCCAAGATTTGGACAATGACAGAGCAGCTGGATGTCAGGAAGAAAATCTCCCAGAAAGATCCCCTAGCAAGGTTAAATCCTTGTGTCTAGTTTTCCATTGTGTCCCTAACTAAAAAATAGGCACTGATTTGTGCAATGCAATCACAAGTCCTCCAACATAAGCTGGGAGCTCAGAATTTTCCAAGGGTCAAGGGCTCCCTGTTTTAATTTTGGTGGTCTGGTTCTTTATAGGCAACCAGGCACTGGTGTGATAGTACAGTTAGGAGTGTTTACTTGGCATTCATGTTAAAATACCACTGAAAGCAGTAGTCAAAGGACTCTGCTCCCATCTTCTTTCCTGATGTTCCACACCATGCTGGTGGGGGGACGGGGCTGTCAGGTTGGGTGCGGATTAACACCAGCTCTGTCACAGGACCCTGCACAATGAAGTTGTTGCTCAGCAGAGCGCTCAATGAAGTAGGGCTGAGTCACATACCACGGACTGCAGCATAGCACTGCAGTCCCTGTCCTTGGCAGAGGCAATTGGTTCTGGATGAAATCCGCTTCTACTAGAGTTTGCATAACATTTACAGCAGTATGCTAATTAGCAGTGTAGGATTTGCATACTTGTAATTTTCTGTTCTGATAAATGTTTAGTTTTTGTTGTTACTGTGTGGGTCAAATTTTTTTGACATGTTTTTTTTTCTTTTTTGTTGGCATCATCAAAACAGCCATCTTGGGTGACATCCGGATCAAATGACTGTTTGTACAAAAGCCTGTGAGGTTTCATCCATCAGAAGATAGTGACTTCCTCCTGTAGATAACAAACATGCCGGATTATGCAATTTCTGGGTAGATAATGCTAACAAATTCTTGTTAGCATTATCTGTCCTGAAATGCAGGAACAGTATATCAGAAACACACTATTTGTAGTCCAGTTGCTTGTTCATATGGCTGAACTACATTTTCACCAGCATTATTCCATTTTATACAATTGGGCCAATTTGTTTGTAAAAAGAACGTGTCTTCAGGCAGAAAATCTGTTTTACAGACATTTAAATGCAGGCACATGCCATTATCCTAGGCCTGATGTTGTGTAAATGGCTGTTTTCTGGTTCCTGCTAGCAGCTTGTACAGAAGCAGGGTCCCAACCAACATCAGTGGCCGTAATGGAGATGCAGAGAGAGACATGTGGTGAGAACATCAGGTAGAGAAAATGGACATGGCCCAGGGGACAAACGTCAAGGAGAAGCATGGTGACAAGACACTGAATCCCTGTTGCATTTGTCCTAGCTGCATGTGTCAGACGCTGCATTTCTGTAATCAGCAGGAGCTTTGCAAGGGACTGAAATTAAGACTTGACTAGTGGGGAATATCTTAAAACAAGGGAGAGACTGTAACACACTATTAATTAGCATTTAGAGCTAGCAAAGCATCAGGGATCCTGCTACCATTTCTGATGGCAAGGGGCATGCCTACCTCTCTGCGCTCCCCTGTCATGTGTCCTCTCCAGCATGCACCCTCAGAACTGTGCCACCATTCAATGCCCACCACTTCCTTCCTGCACAAGACACGTAGACGTCTGCTGCTTTCTGCAGGGTGGGGCCTGGAAGCCCGGCCTCTGGTGCCACTCCCACCCAACCTTCAACTGGACAAGCACACCTGGGTTATGGAAGGAAAGCTTGTGTGCATGGAGACGAGGCCAGCACGGATTTTTAGAGGGCAGACAGAGGGAGAACAAAGCTTGCTGGGGTGAAGGTGAGAGTATGTCACAGACAGGGAGTATTTTGTTGGAAGCTGGACAGGAGGATAGCTGAAGGAAGATCTGGAAAACTGGTGCCAAATCTGCAGGACATAACCAATACCTGCTTTCATTTCTGTTTAAAATCATTCTATATTTTATGCTGAACACACAGCAGTGGACAAGAAGGTGATGTACGCAAAGACAACATTGCTCTGCAGCCAGTCTGGTAAAGGAAGGAAGAATAGGGTGAAAGACATCCCTGCGTAGCTTCCCAGTAATAACACCCCTAACATCCTGTTCCAAGGGAAACACGCAAAATGGTAAAACAGCAAAGAAATCTCACTGCTGGAGCTAAGAGAAGAGAAAAGAGTAAGAACAACTTACATGTAAGTAAAGCCAAGAATTTATTGGTACTATAATTGAGTCTAAAATTGTTAGTCCTGTTATAGAAAAAGAAAGAATATTAATGCAGTTAAAATACTTCAATACAGAGAAAAGTGTCAATAATAATAATAAAGTTAAAATTGTAACACATTTCTTAGTTTTTTAATCAATTTTCTTGGAATTATGCTCATCTTTCCATTCCATTGTTCCTCCAGATCATAAAGTCAGTATCTTTGACCTGCATAAACACAACACTGTAAATCCTCAGCTTCTGGTGTCTTTTGTTGGGAAGATCAATGCTGATGTTCATAGAATCATAGAATTGTCCAAATTGGCAGGTACCTTTATAGGCCATCTAGTCCAACTCCCCTGCAGTGAACAGGGACACCTACAGCTGGATCAGGTTGCTCAGAGCCCTGATCTGAGCAAGGTCCAGCCTGACCTTGAAGGTCTCCAGGGGCAGGGCATCCACCACCCCTCTGGGCAACCTGTGCCAGTGCTTCACCACCCTAATGGTAAAAAACATTTTCCTTATATCTAGTCTAAAACTCTCCTCTCTCAATTTGAAGTCATTTCCTGTAGTCCTATCACAGCCAGCAAGTTGCTGGGTTCTTCCTCATTCAAGGTCACACGTTTGTGTGTGCTTCCTGACATGCATTTACACCTTCCTCATTTTTCATTGGTCTCAGCTCCAGGTTACAAATGAATTCATTCTGTGTGGTGTATTTCACATATGTTAAAGGCTATTTCATTGTTCTCTTTGTTACCCCTGCACCCAGCATTGTCCAGCTCCAGATATGCACTTCTCTGGACACCAGTCAGAGCTGTGGGGTCTCCAGTACCCAGCTGTGTACCAGCCGTTACCATTCCATGCCTGCACTGGCCTGTGCTGCATCTTGCAACCCCACTCACTCCCCAGGGTCTCTGCAGTGTTATCAGGCTAGTATTTCTCTTTCCTGCCTGCATCCTGCTGTTTCAGGCATCTCATTATACTCCTTGTTACTTTTTTCAATATAAAATTGTGCTTGTACTGTACAAAAATAAACATTCTTAAAACCAGTAAGCCATAGGCAGCTGGTCAGTTACAGAAACTGCCGTCACAGGAAAATTAGCACAAAGCTACTGTCAGATGAAGGAAGGTTCAGATAACGCAAGCCTGACAGGCCTTACCCTGAAGCTTTGCAAGCTTGGCACAAAGCTGCTGGCCTGATTCTGGCCATGGTAATGGGAAGCTACAGGGCCAAGCAGCTGTGCACCCCAGCATTTCTTTCTAGAGATGAGGCATCCTCAGGTATTGGGTCCTCGTGTACATTTCTGTGATAGGCTATGTCCTGTGCAATCCATATCTGTCTAGCTGAGTGTTTGCCAACGAAAGAAAGGACCCAGAGACTGGAAGATTTTGAGATCAATAGCTATGAGCAGAGTAGCATTTTTTGGTATCTTTTTTTCCCCTCCCACATCATTCTGTGTCAAATTAAGCTTTTGGTGCCAAAAAATATCCCAGGACCTTTGCCTCTAACACTATGCTACCAGGCTGGAGTTGGAGGAGTGACTGAGTTCTGGAATCCTGTCTGTAAAAAAGGCCTGAGAAGATCCTGCTTGTAAGGTAATCCCCTCAGCATGATAACTGTGTTTCAACGATTTGTAAAATCCAGGGAGCAGTTATCCGGTGCAGCTAGTTTTATGTGCACTCCTTCATATGAATTCATTTTAAAAAGGACTTTTATAGAAGATAAGTTTGGCTGAAGACTTTCACACTGTCAACACAGAAAGAGACAGAACAGTACAGAAAACAACTACATGATTTCTGAAACTGCTGTATGGGAGAAATGAAGCCTTTAGTATTGTTATTTGGTGTAGCTACTGAAGAAAATTCTGCATATTTAATTCCATATTAAGGACAATGAAAAAACAAAACAAAACAAAAGAAAGCAGAATTTTAAAAAAAATAGAGTAGGTGTTTTGTTTTGCTTTTAATTTTGCTAATCTAATCCAAAGGGGAAAGAGAATCATCTTTGTGGTTCTTCAGATCAGTACTCCAGGCTGTGGTGGCCTTGTTCCCCTGGGAGCTTTGGGGTAAACAGGCACTGAACTCCCTTGTGCTCAGAGACATGTGTCCATTAGGTAGGGAACGCAAGCACCTATTCTGAGAGTCACTCTCCTGGAACCTAAAAATTAGAGGCTTATGAAGATGCTTATATCAAGCAGATTTAATTTCACCAAGCCTAGAAAATAGCATCCTTGGAGTACCATGTCTGACAACCTATGCTGGTATTACAAACCCTTAATTCTGACTTCAACATCATGCAATCAAGCAGATAGGCGAGGAGAACTCTACAGGCATACCCAATGCTTACACTCCAACCATGGCCGTTGGTCACTAGGTATTAAGATATGGGGCCAGCAAACCAATGGGCTCACACAAGCAAGCAATTTTTTAACTTAAATGTTCTTATGATGCTGTAGATCTATAGGAGGGAGAGCTAGAGGGTGATTCTGTTGCCTAAATGCCAGCATCTGGTACCACTGAGGGTCCTGTCATCTCAGGAGAGCTCAGGCAGGTTCTGCGTAGCTCTGTGCAGATATCCAGGGTGTCCATGGTGGCCAAAATGGCCTTAAGTGTGTGTGGCTGGGCTCCAACTCTTTCTGGAACCAGTCAGACTTAGTCATGGGGAAACCCTCTAACAACAGGGGTACTCTGAGAGGATTTGAATCTTCAAGTTCTGGTGGCCACAAGCTACATGGTTTTGAACACAGCAGAGTTAGGAGAGGATGAATGCATCAATGCAACTTTGCATTGATCTGTTTTGAGATCTGGCCCCAGGTCTGTAGTTCTGTCTGCTGGCTCATTCCTGTCAGGATTGCTCTGAAACAACAAGAACTCTTATGCAAAGATGTCATCATCTCGGTGCTCTGCATGTGCTGAGAAGCCTGACGGTAGCTAATCCTTCCATGTGACATAAGTCACTTCTGAAGGGAGCATGGAGAGAAGGAAATCTGAGACATCCCTTGGTGGTGTATCATCTGGGTGATGGTGAAAGAGAAGGTGTTTAATCATTCTGCCATGTCAAAGGAAACAGCGTTTGAACCACAGGCCACCAGCAAGCTTCTGGAGACAGACACCAAAAAAATCTCTCTGGCATCTTGGAGAAGAAGCTCCAGAGAACAACAATGAAAAACTGCATCACATCTATGGTTATTTTAGAAATTGTACCACACAGGCTGAAGTAACAGGTGCTGTCAGAAGTGCTGCACACATTTCCCTCATGGGCAACTGAAGCATCTTCTCCTCGCTGCAGCCACCAGCTGTTCCTTCAGCTGACACTTTGCCCATGCCCAGAAGAAAGAGCCTCTGCCCTTTCCTGTACAATGACCAAAATCACTTCCTCAGCACCTTTTTCCCTCAGGCCAAGCTGTGTCTCTATGATGCCATGTATCTGTAAAAATGCCCATCTCAGAGGATCATGAGGGACATAGAGTTTGCATGAAAGCTTTAAAATTCAAGTTTTCATTATTCTATGGTGTGGTGTAAAAATAATTGATTTTTGGTAAACATTTGTTGCTGAGATTCTCAAAAAGCTGAAGTACGTCGTGTTTGCATTTATCATTCTCCAGCTGAGAAAAGATTTGTAGTAGCAAGAAAAAAATATTTCCAAACAACTGTCCCCTTTTCTGGAATACTCCCCGTCTCAAATCATCTTAGAAAAGTTGTCAAGCAACACATGCCTTTAACAGCAGACATGGTGGTAAAGAAGCTATGCATCTGTTTGTGTATCCCCAGAGTGAGGGGTGAGTGACGCAGAAGGTAAGAAATGCCAAGGACACACTGCTGGGAGGTGTGTGCAGGCAGATAGCAGCTGCACCGGCGTGCCTGGGAGCTGAGCGTCGCTGCGCACCTGAAGGTCTCAGCTCCAGAGAGCAACTGTGGGCAGAACGTACTGCAGCCAATGGCCGTCAACCACATGGAGAGACAGTATTTCGGGATGTAAAATAGTTTTGCAGGTTGGGAGCTCAATTTAAATAGTTTATAATTTGGTTTAAAATGGGAATATTTTTTCCTTGGCAATATAATCTACCATGAGGGTTTCTTTTTTTGATGTGTGTGAAACTTTCTGGGTTTTAATGTCAGGAAAGAAAAACAAATGTTTATGCCTTATAAATAGTTATCTTTGGTGTATAGTGTTTTAATACTTCATGCTTTTTTTTTCTTTTTTTCAAACTTGTTGCAGTGAAAATGAAACCCTGCGCTGACTCTCCTACCAAGTGCAAATGGACATGCGTGTGCTCATACCTCATACCTGCACTTCTTACTGCTGGAGAACTTCTTGGCAGTGATGTTCACACATCAGAGCAGTGCACTCTCACTGAGAAAAAATACTGCTGCAGGTAAACTAACTATGGCAAAATACCCAGTAACTTCTCTCTTTTCTGTGAGACACCATGCATTTATTGTGCCTTTTCTCCTGCTGAAATTCAACAAGAAGTCTGGATTTTTGGAGACTGAACATCAAGTAGATCTCAGTCTCCTTTGTCATCTACGCTAGATCTCACAGATTGTTTTCAACTTAAACTCAGTCATGTTCCAAACCACAAACTGAGCAGAATGAAAAAAAAATGAAAATCAAATGACTGGTTATTCAGAGCTAAGTAGAAAATGAGGAGCAACAATTCCAGTGTTTTGGTGAAACCCTTATCTCCTTTCTGACGAACTCTGAATCCTTTGAGCTCTGCCTCAACTTCGTGCCCAGTAACAGACCAGATACCAGAAAATAATCTTAATCACAGCATGATGCAATCTGAGACACCCGAAAGCTCATTAACAATTGTTCAGATTCGTAACTTATTAACCAGACCAATCTATTTTTCAGAGGTGTGCTGAAGGTAGGCTGAATATCTGTATATGTACGATCAGACACACAAATTACTTCCAGCAGTTAGCAACCGAGGAACCAAGGGTCAAATTTACTTGCTTCTCTGTGTTCCAGAGCCTGGCCTTGCTGTGCCAACCTGCAGGCATCCACCTGAACACTGCACACTGTGCATGCAGAGCACTGCATCCCTCAGATGGGATGCTGCCTTGCAAGGATAAGGCTGTTGCTTGGGAACATGCTTTGCCCTGCAGCAGGTAGGTGGGGGTGGCACGCTGCCAGGAGGGCAATGGTTTTCAAATCAGTGAGTGATTAAACATGCATTGTTTCCTGGTTGTGCATTAATGTACAGCCAGTTGCCGGATGGCAGATATAACGAGTACGTGAAGTCTTGCACAAACTGCAGTTTGGTACCAGGAAGTACCTGTCGATGAAAGATAAGCAGCCTGCCAGGATGCAAATGTTATTACACTAGTAATGGCCTAAAATAATTTCCTGCTCTTACTTACTCTGGCCCATGGGCAGCACCAGGCCCTCTCCCCATTTCCCACGCACTCAGGAGCTGCCCTCGCCCTCAGCACTGTCCGTGAGCTCAGTGTGCTGCCTCAGGAGCAGCAGGCTGTTTGTCACCTCTGAGGAGTCTATTGAGACACAGGTTTCTTCTGCAAGTGCCACAGTATGTCGCTGCTGATGATGGTGACCTTTAGCAAGCAGAGTTGTTAATAGTGGTGTCTAGACAGGGAGAAATTTCCCATGATTAGATGGGTGTTTAACCTTTTCCAGTTTGCTTCTTGTTGCAGACCAGCGTGATCTCAGTGCCTCCCCAGAGGCTCTTGACACTGGCCAGTCTTCCAAACTGTAATTAACGAGCAAGAAAAAAATACACAGTCAACTTGTTGATAGTGAAACATAACTGTTAGGCTATTAATTACTTTCTCCTATTGTGCTTTGAGTAAAGGACTGAACCAGTAAGTCCTTTCGACCCTATCAACTATGGAGCAGAAAAGCTTCACAAAATATCACCATCGCCACAGTACCCACAGCAGCATCCCAGGCATCTGGGAAGGAGGTAGCACAAGGGTCCCCCAGCCCAAATCCCACTGATGGGTATGAGATTGATAGAATGGCTTGGGTTGGAAGGAACTTTAAAGTCCATCCCATTCCAACCCCCTGCCGTGGGCTGGTTGCCACCCACTGGATCAGGCTGCCCAGGGCCCACCCAGACTGGCCTTGAGCACCTTCAGGGATGGGGCATCCACAGCTTCTCTGGGCAGCCTGTGCCAGCGCCTCACCACCCTCTGAGTGAAAAATTTCCTCCTAACTCCAACCTGAATCTCCCCTCTTTTAGTTTAAAACCATTGCCTCTTATCCTATCACTATCTGCCTGTGTAAAAAGTCTGTATCTCTCCTGTTTACAAGATCTCTAAGTGCTGCAAGGCTGCATTGAGGTCACACCAGAGCCTTCTCTTCTCCAGGCTGAACAAACCCACCTCCCTCAGCTTTTGTCGTAGAAGTGTTTCAGCCTCTGAGCATCTTCATGGCCGTAAGTTCTCCCCTGCACAGCCCACCTGGGCAGGGAGGAGAAGGAGGGCTTCCATTTAAAATCACGTTGAATAAAAGGACGCTGGCAATTGCCTGGGGAAGCAGCGTCACTGCAGGTTGGGCCAGCCACAGCACCAGTGTCGCCCTGGAGACCAGCTGGTAAACTCCAGGCCTCCCAAAAAGGGGGGGGCAAGGCGGCTGGCTGTGTAAACAAGTAAAACGAGATGGACGAGGAAGCTTTGCAGTAAGCCTGGCTGTGCGTCCCCTCCACTCGCTGGACGAGA
Source organism: Alectura lathami (assembly GCA_013399715.1). NCBI lineage: Eukaryota > Metazoa > Chordata > Aves > Galliformes > Megapodiidae > Alectura > Alectura lathami. The sequence goes on along the minus strand of VXAV01005470.1, from coordinate 44,374 downwards.
GCCTGGGAGTAACTGAGGCCCCACGCGTTCCTGGCCCCAAAACCCAGGTGGGAACCTGTGTGCAGGCTAACAGTGCAGGTAAAGGATTTGCTCTTCATTTGCTGGCCTATGATCAGTTGATCTTGGTTCTCGGCAAACAGCAGTTTTTTTATATACATATTTATATTTATTATAATCTATATATGTAATATGTTTATTTTCTATATATACATATATACGTGCAGAATAACAATACCCCACCTACCAGAATGGAGCTGGGTGCTGCTGGGAATGGGGGAGAGGAGAGGGGAGGCTGCAGGCTGCTACAGAGTGATTGGTGGGGCTGGGAAGCCCAATTTTTAGTGAGATGTTCAGGTGGTTGCCAAACACTCAAGCGATTTTCATGGTTGTAATAATTTAATGAAATTGTTATGGGAAAAAAAAAAAACAACATGCAATTAGTTTAAGCCACTTAAATCAGTCATCAGATTCTGACATCTTTTCTCAGGTGTGTTGTATGGCTTGGGAGTTTGGCCAGGACAGATGCTTTCGGAGCTGACAATAATATCAGTGTGGCTTTGTGTCTGCCACACCTGGGTGTTTCTTGGGAAAATAGGGCCTGGATTTTCCAAGGAGGCTCTGGGGGTCAGCTGAAGGATATAGTGGTTCTGAGCCAGAAAGTAGTTCAGGTTAAATCTGGCTCTTTCCAGAGTTAAGCCTCAGGCTTAAAGGGATGTAAGGGTATCTGGGTGCTGAACAGCCTGAAAAAAACAACCCAAAATTTCAGGTTTCATTTCTGTTAAGAAATGCAGTCTTTACAGTTCAGCCAACACAACACAGCATCATCCGTGGAAACAAACAATGCTCAGGAGCTCTAATTGCTTGTAGTCCAGGCTGTAAGGCAGAACAAGGCTCTCAAGTGTGCAGAGCTAAATTAACCAGCCCCTATTTCATTTCAAAGGGGAGATGTCTGATGATCTTGGAAGGAAAAAGAATTAAAAACATGTAAAATTACAGTTATGACCTTTTCCTGCTTTATTAATGGTTACTAATGCAAAACACATTTGGAAGGTACACAGCAAATTGTTATAATCAACAAATCCTACCTGTATCTGTAGTTAATTCATGTTAGATCCAAAAGGGGGCCTAGTTACTGTAAAGTTAGTTTTTACAATCATTGTTGTGTAGGTGCCTGTTCCCTGGCACATGCTCTGCATGTTAGTTCCCTTATTCAGCACATGGGGTGGGGGCGGATACTCTAAAACCAACCTGTATGAAATGCTGCTTGGAGCTAGTAAACAAAGAAGAAACAGGACACAGGACAAGCCTTCAGACCCCCTGCAGAGCAGACAGTGACAAATCCCTTCCAAGGCATGCTGTTTTGTTCCCCTGCCAGAGCTGTGTGTTTTAGTTTATCTCCATTTCCCACAGCAGCCTGATGCCATTGCAGAGAGGTGACAAAATCCCAGCCTGCACCCAGCCTTGTCCTTCAGTGCAGAGCTGGGAGGGTTGGGACTACTTGTGGCCAAGATGTCTATTGCAGCACAGGGTCTCAGCAATCACCTTTACCTTCAGTGTCCGTACCTACAAGGCAATTTTAATCTGATGGTCTACTGTGGCCACCCAGAGGGTTCTTATCTCCCGTGGGGAGGTTCCTGTTGAAGATACTGATGTCCCGTGTTGAGTGGCCTCTTGGGTTGTAGGTGCCTGTCACCCTAAAGCGTGCTGCTGTTGTTTGAAGGATTATTATTATTATTATTATTTTTTTTTTAACCAGGATTTGTCCTATTATCCGAATTCTCGTAACATTGTTTGAACAGCTAGTGGGCCATCCTGCTTTAATAACCAAATGTGATCATTTTTCCAGGGTCACATCTTGATTCATCATGTTCAGGTTCTATAATTCCTGTCCTTTCAGAGACTGAGATCAGATCCTACTCCTACCAAGTAACGGGAGGTTTTTGCCACATGTTCATTGCACTGGAGATCAGCCTAGGAGGGGTGTGCCAGGGTCCAAGGGGAAACTGATAGCCCAGCTGAAGTGCCTCTATACGAATGCATGCAGCATGGGAAATAAGCAGGAGGAGCTGGAAACTGTGGTGCACTTGGGGAAATACGATCTTGTTGCTCTCACAGAAATGTGGTGGGATGATTCACACAACTGGAATACCACCATGGAGGGCTATAAGCTTCCTAGAAGGGGTAGGCAAGGTAGGAGGGGTGGGGGAGTTGCCCTCTGTGTTAAGAAGTGCACAGACTGAGAGGAGCTGCCCCTGAGTAACAGTCAGGAACTGGTTGAGAGCCTGTGGGTGAAAATTAAGGGTGGGACCAATAAAAGGCAGCTGGTGGTCAGGGTCTGCTACAGGCCACCTGATCAAGGGAAGCCTGTTGATGAGGCCTTCTTGCTTCAGCTGAAGGAACGGGCAGGCACAGGCTCTCATCCTCATGGGGGATTTCAACCACCCAGATATCTGCTGGGACAACAACACAGCAAGCTGCAACCGATCCAGGAGGCTGCTGGAGTCCGTCAGCGATAACTTTCTGGTTCAGGTCTTGGACAGACCGACCAGAGGGGATGCATTGCTGGACCTAGTGCTCACCAATGTGGAGGAGATGGTCAAAGAGGTGAAGATTGGAGGCAGCCTGGGCTGCAGTGACCATGCCCTGGTGGAGTTTGTGATCCTGAGGAGCGTGGGCCTGGCAAGGAGTGGAGTCAGGACACTGAACTTCAGGAAAGCAAACTTCAGGCTGTTTAAGGAGTTGTTGGAAGACATCTCCTGGGAAACTGTCCTTCTGGACAAGGGATCGGAGCAGAGCTGGCAGCACTTGAAGAGCATCTTTCTGAGAGCATAAGAGCTCTCCATCCCCCAGAATAAGAAATCAGGCAGGGGAGGCTGGAAACCAGCGTGGCTGAGCAAGGACCTGCTGGTCAAGTTGAGGGAAAAGAAGGCAAAGTATAGGCAGTGGAAGCAGGGATGGGTGGCCTGGGAGGATTACAGAGGTGCTGTCAGGATATGTAGGGATGGGATCAGGAAGGCCAAGGCGCAGGTAGAATTAAGCTTGGCAAGGGATGTAAAAAACAAGAAGGGTTTCTTTAGCTACATAGGGCAGAAGAGACAGGTGAAGGAGAGTGTTTCCCTCTAACGAATGGAAAGGGAAAACTGGCCTCCTCTGATGTGGAGAAGGCTGAGGTACTTAATGAGTTCTTTGCCTTGGTCTTCACTGTCTGTCAGGCTGCTCAGGTCTCTCGTGTTCCTGAAAATCCAAGTGGGGACTGGGGAAGATCTTTATTGATGATTTATGCTGTGGGATCGAGTGCACCCTCAGCAAGTTTGCTCATGACACCAAGCTGAGTGGTGCAGTTGATACCCCTGAAGGAAGGGATGCCCTCCAGAGGGACCTGGACAGGCTGGAAAAGTGGGCCCACGAGAACCTGATGAGGTTCAACATGGTTTTGCACTTGGGTCGGGGCAATGCCAGGTGTGTGTACAGACTGGGAGAAGAACTCCTTGAGAGCAGCCCTGAGGAAAAGGACTTGGGCGTTGTGATCGACGAAAAGCTGGCCATGAGCCGGCAGTGCGCTCTTGCAGCCAGGAAGGCCAATGGCATCCTGGGCTGCATCAAGAGAGGGGTGGCCAGCAGGGAGAGGGAGGGGATCGTCCCCCTCTCCTCTGCCCTTGGAAGGCCTCACCTGGAGTACTGTGTCCAGGCCTGGGGCCCCCAGGACAGAAGGGATGTGGAGTTGTTGGAATGGGTCCAGAGGAGGGCCACCAAAATGCTCAGAGGGCTGGAGCACCTCTCCTGTGAGGAAAGGTNTCAGAGGGCTGGAGCACCTCTCCTATGAGGAAAGGTTGAGGGAGTTGGGATTGTTTAGCTTGGAAAAGAGAAGGCTCCAGGGAGACCTCATTGCGGCCCTCCAGTACTTGAAAGGAGCTTACAGGCAGGAGGGGGACCGAATTTTACACGGGTGGATAATGGTAGGACAAGGGGGAATGGGCTAAAACTGAAAGAGGGGAGGTTTAGGTTGGACATCAGGAAGAAATTCTTCCCTGAGAGAGTGGTGAGGCGCTGGCACAGGCTGCCCAGAGAAGCTGTGGCTGCCCCATCCCTGGCTGTGTTCAAGGCCAGGCTGGATGGGTTCCTGGGCAGTTTGATGTAGTGAGCTAGTGGCTGGCAGCCCTGCACATGGCAGGGGGGTTGGAACTAGATGATCTCTGAGGTCCCTTCCAACCCAAGCCATTCTATGATTCTAGCAGAGACATGATCAGGAATTGCACTTGCTCGGGATTTCATATGAAAGCATCCAGAGAAAGGTTTGCTTAGAAGAAGCAGTTTATATGGAAAGCAAAATGAAAGCAAAAGAGAGAGTGTGTGAATCACTGTGAATACTCCATCCTTGCCATGATTCAGAGGCTGTTTTCTTACAATATTTCCTAAAATAATCTTTTAACAGCTTTGGAAGTGTTTATCTTCAGCTTAAAGCAGCTGTCAACAGAAACGGGGAAGTGACATAAATGCTACTGTAGACCATGCTCATGTTTACCGAGGTTTTTATTTTCTGTGTTAATTGCATGTAGAGCAAGGATTCTCAAAGTCGTGTTGTGTGACACATAAGTCAGTTCATGTTTAAGAAGCTTTAGTCTAATATGTCTTTTAAGTGCAACATCTTTAAGAACAGACTTTGCTGAGTGAGTTTGATATCACAGCATGGTGTTGGTGATTTTGTTACTGAGCGTTTCAGAGAATGTAGATTCTCAAAGAGAAGCAGAAATATTTGCTCTTACTCTTTTTAACCATTATGCATGGGTATGAAAATGGGGTTATTTTTGCCCATGTCATTAGATTATGAGTGCAGCGTCACTACCTCAAAAAGAATACTGGCAGAATATTGGAGAAGGTTGGGAACAACCACAGAATTATTTTGAATCTGGAAACTGGTTTTGTAGCAAGAGTCCTAAGCTCTGTCTAATTGCTTACCCAAGGAAAGTTTAAAGGGGGTCTTCAAATGTTTGTGTCTGGACAAATTTTGAACAGATATTTCTTTAACCTGGTTAAAGAAAATATTAACTGCATCTAACAAGGGGAAGAATCAGACTAAGATATTTTAAAATGACGATGATTCATTACTGGGACAACATAACCTAGAGAAAGCAAGTTCTCAGCTAGAAATATTTCTACGTGTAGAAGCAAATTATGTACTTGCTGCAGAGTTAATTGAGGACTGGCCAGTATCAGTGGCCTTTATTGAGGTATAGGAGATTATAGTAGATTTCATATCAGATGATCTCTCTGTAGCCTCAATTCATGAATCTCACTGCAGTGACTATTCGGTGCATGTTGCTTTACATGGGAAATGCCCCCAGTGAGACTGAGGCAAAGAGATGCTAAAGCCTTTACATGGTGTGTGTTTGTGTAGATTTCTGCAGTATGTGATGGAGATGAATTATCTCATCTCATCATTTGTCTCAGGTCATGTTAGCATAGTGTTTATATATCTAAATATAATATAGAGGCATATTACACGGTGCAAAGCATGTGTTTTTGTACACACTGTGCAGGTGTATAGACATAATATACACAAAGCTATAGTATATAAATGCAGAATGAAAACACAGCTTGCACAGTATTTATGTATGCTCACTTTGTTTTATACTCTTACTGGCTAGAAATTTCTCCTTGAGGACAGGTCATTTTCTGCAGAAGACGTTTTTGACTGCTGATTTCAGATAGCTGGAAGGTCTTGCTGGTCACTTGATAATGAGATCCTGGGAGAACTTTGCTCATTCTGGCTGAAGCAAAAACTGACAACAACCGCAATGGATTTCTGCGTTATGGTACTACTGAAAACCATTTGGAGGAACATAAATGTTTTCTCTTAACTTTTTTTTGAAGCCTAGCTAGTGTGATCTGAATATGTTGTAAAAGTCATCATATACAACACAACAAGTCACTGCAGCCAATGCTCTGTATACAGGAGTGGAGTAGTTGAGATGAAAGAGTTTAATCCACAGGTTCTTAGAAATTTCTCTGACTGTTTCTGTTTAATGGCACTGAGAGCTGAAGTGTAATGTGTGCTGACAGTGTCCCACAGAGCTTCCTGCCTTCCACATCTTCCCTCTCCTGGGCACCCTCAGCCAGGGCTCTGCTGTGGCTCGGCCTGGTCCAGCAATTGAACACTGCACTCTGCTCCCATGATGCTTTACAGGCTGGAAAATATGCTGCTGGCCTTGGTGACCTGCAGGCCCAGCAGCCAGGCCATGGAGCGGCAGTCATGGCTCTGAGCTGCTTCCGCACTCAGCTGTGACATGAGGACAGGGACCTGAGCTCACGTGTCTTCATTGTCCACACAGGCTTCAGATCCTCTCCCCAACATCAGCATGAGAACAATAGACAGAGGAGAGAAGAGGACAGTCCTCACCCAGGATAATATGGGTTGGGAATGCTGGCTGCTAGGCTGCAAGTCCAAGGAGGCCCAAGTGTGGCTGCTGGAGGTGCAGTGCAACTGCACTCCCCTGGCTGCATCAACCAGATCTCAGCAAGCTCATACATTGTAGGCCAAGCCAACTCATACACACGCTTTGCTATTTGCATCTGGGTTATGGTCGCAATGTGGTTGCCTGAGCTCTCCTTTCAGGTTTGGTGGCCCATAAAGCACAGGTCAAAGCAATCACTTTCACTCAGTGAAAATAAAATGTGTTGTTCCTCCAGCAATTTCCTCTTCTAAGAAAAGGATATAACGAAAAGGAAATTGAGGGTGAAAAGGTGTCCTTGTGAAAGTGCTGCTAGTAGCTTGTAAGTTAGGAGTTGGAGATGCTCTGTGTGCTAAGATAGGCTTAAATGCAATTTGCTGTGTGCATTATGTCTGCTCATTATGAAAGCCTTGGTCTTCCAGATGCCAGGTACAGCAAGACACGACCGAGAGATGGCAATCCAAGCCAAAAGAAACCTGTCAAAAACCACTGACCCCATAGAAAGACTTCGACTGAAGTGCTTAGCAAGAGGATCTGCAGGCATCAAAGGACTTGGCAAGTGAGTCTAAAAAGTCAATTCCATTGTCCAGCCCAACAGTTTTAGCTGCAGTAGGCCCAGCTGTAAGTATCGAAATGGTGGTTACAGGAAAAAGAGAGGGAGGGCCTTCATAGTGTGCCCAAGCATGGGATGAGAGTCAACAGCTCTAAGTTGTTGTGAAGAAAATTCCAGCTGAATATGTGGAAAAGCTACTTCACCATGAGGGTGGTTAAGCACTAGACGATATAACAGAATTTCCTTCTTCGGAGGTTTTCAAAAGCCAGCTGGACAAAACACTGACAAGCATGTCTTTGCATTGAATTTAACAATGTTTTGAGTGAAAGGTTGCATGAGACACCTCCAGAGATCATGCTCAACCTAAGTTACTCTCTGTTTCTAAATGCAAAGGTGCAAAATCTCATCTCTTGTAATTCTTCCCTCAGAGTTGTGCAATACTTGAAAGGAGTTTGCAGGCAGGAGGGGAACCAACTTTTTACACGGGTGGATAATGGTAGGACAAGGGGGAATGGGCTAAAACTGAAAGAGGGGAGGTTTAGGTTGGACATCAGGAAGAAATTCTTCCCTGAGAGAGTGGTGAGGCGCTGGCACAGGCTGCCCAGCGAAGCTGTGGCTGCCCCATCCCTGGCTGTGTTCAAGGCCAGGCTGGATGGGTTCCTGGGCAGTTTGATGTAGTGAGCTAGTGTCTGGCAGCCCTGTCCATGGCAGGGGGGTTGGAACTAGATGATCTCTGAGGTCCCTTCCAACCCAAGCCCTTCTATGATTCTATGAGTAAGAATCCCCACTTCTCCCATCAAGCACAGCTGTGCTTTGCAAGCCTTGTGCAGTTCTTTGCACCTGGAAAGTGCAGCATACTCCCCGATGTCTTGTTTCAAGAGGAAAGTGAATAACCAAGACACTCTGGACTAGACTCAGAGAAGGAATTAGAACTTTTAATTCCATTCAGTTTTAGCTGCCTGTGCCCAGATTTTTGGTCCTTAAAACTCCCCACTCAATTGTCATCTGTCCGAGGAAAGGTTTTAATTCAATTATTTGCTTTTGTGACAGGTAATCCTTAACCATTTATTTACCTATTCCTGGGACAAACCTTGCACTTTGGCCAGCAGCAGGCTAAGCAGGGTCTAAACCCTTTGTTTCCCACTTCTGATGTAAATGCCACAACCCACAGAGCCTGTTTTGAGACAAGACTGACCTGCTCACCTGGTAAAGCAATATGGAACCAAGAATCCCTCAGAGGAAGGTGCTTCCCCAAGACCCAGATCTCCTGCTGGGGAGAAAGGGGGAATGTAAAATGTCCCTCTCCACTTGGCATTTTCTGTAATTAGTTTAACCATCTCAGCACTGGGGATTTTGTCATGCTTTCCTTGGGAGTACTTGGGGTCTGACTTCACTTGTTTAATGGTCTGCCAGACACCTAGCTTATGGGGGGCACCCAGACCCCTCTGCAGGCACCCCAACCCAGGGAGAGAGAGCTATGCCATGCCCTGAAACCTCTCCTTGTCCCACTTAACCACAAGGGGATCTTAGAAGACCATCTGAAACTTCATTGACGAGCACAACTCTTAGACACCGCAGAATATAATGAATAGGAAGACTCCCTCAGTTAAGGAAGACTTTGCCTCATTTAACTTCAGCTGTGTAAAATTCAGGCACTCAATCTAAACAAATCATCTCTTCTGTCGATTGATTTAGTGGTTTTTTTTTCTTTTTTTTTTTTTTTTTATCTNATCATTCCTTTTGTCGATTTATTTATTGGTTTTTTTTTTTTTTTTTTTTTTTTTTTTATCTCAGAAGACTGAAAAGGGGAAGTGGTATCTCAGAAATGTGGCCCTGCTCTCTAGCTCTGTGCTAAACCTCTGCAGCATGCTCTATGTTGTCCTTTCCATTCTCTCAATTTGCGTGTTTTCCACAGAGTATTTCGGATTATGGATGATGACAACAGCAGGACCCTTGATTTCAAAGAATTTGTGAAAGGATTAAATGATTACGCTATGATGATAGACAAGGAAGAAGCACAAGAGATTTTCCAGATATTTGATAAAGATGGCAGTGGAACAATAGATTTTGATGAGTTTCTTATTACATTGAGAGTAAGTCTGGAAATTTATGTTATTACTGCATTAAAAGGAGAAAGACCCCTGATTCATCATTGGCTAAACTTGATCAGGACTAATGAAACACAGTACTGTTTTTAAATAGCAATTAGTAAAATCTACAGCTGTACCATACATATCTGTAACTGTAGAGAAGATAAAATACTACATTTCCATTGAAGTATGCTAAAGGGAAAATCACCCCAAATAACCACTCTATGGATTGCAGAACCTTACATATCACTGCAGCTTATTGGCAAAGGCTCCTAGTAAGGAAGCTCTTATGATGGATTTTTATGAATTTCTATCTTGATTTAGGTACCTTAGTTCCTCTGTTGCAGTCTGGGTACCTATCTATTTTAGCCCATTAATCTCACTTCTCTGTCCTTCATCTTACACTGTATCTCCTCATAACATGAGCTAGTCCAGTGGGGGCTTTCTCTAATCAGCCACAGTGTGATTGATTCTGGTTAAAGCCTCTGCTCTGCTGAAGTCATAACTGTTAAGAAAGAAAACAATTAGTGCTAACTAATGATGCAAATATTTAAAATTGATATAATAGAAGTGGTCTAGAACACATTTTCTCTCTTTTTTTTGTCCATTTACTCTCCTACTGATAGACACTAATTAGAATCTACCACATCCCTTTTTGATGATATATTTCTCTTCCTGTGTCATGGACAGTGTAGACTGTCAGTGCTGTACTATCCTGTGTGTCTTGAATTTTTTTTTTTTTTTTTTTTTTTTTTTTTACGATTACTTTACTATTAACAACAGAAGTTACTTGAATTTGGAACTGCATATTTGGTAGAAAATTAACTTGTTGATATTTCTTTACAGCCTCCCATGTCAAATGCCAGAAAAGAGATCATCATGCAGGCATTTAGGAAGTTAGATAAAACTGGAGATGGTGTCATCACAATTGAAGATCTGCGGGGGGTGTACAATGCAAAGCACCATCCCAAATATCAGAATGGAGACTGGACAGAAGATCAGGTGTTTAGGGCCTTTCTCGATAATTTTGATTCACCCTATGACAAAGATGGGAAGGTAAGTGAAACATCTGATGTTAGGCCACGAAGTCACTGTTTGACTCACAATTTGAGTTAAATTATTAAATGTAGGTAGGACAGTTTGTGCAGCTTGCCTAGGCATTAAGAGGCAAAGAGGCTCTGCAGGAGGTGCAAAAAGGGGGTGTGAGATTGTATTTATGGGCTTGTAGACTTCATGGGTCTGCTTTCGTAGTTCATACATTCAAACTAACCCACTCAATGGTTAATTTTCAAAAACCACATCTATTGGAGGATTTTTAACTTCTTAGGGGGATAAAAACCAGGATCTAGCTCAAAAGCACGTTCCCTAACAGGTAAAATACTTTACAGACAGCAGTTCTAGTATTTGTAACTGTTGAGATGCTTTACTTGGAAGTCACCCTGTAATAGGAACAGGTTTATCCACAGCACGTCAACGAGAGGAAGAGGTTTGGGCAGAGCAGGTGGAAAGCCGAGAGCTGCATCTGGAGTGGTGGCTGCAAGGGGGCAGCTGAGGGACCTGGGGCTGCCAGCAGATGTCCCCTAGGAGCCAACTGCTTGGACAAGCCTAGGATGCCCTCTGGCCCTCTCCAGGGGAGGTACAAAGCCTGGGCACTCTGTGAAGGGCTTCTCATGCACTGAGTTTGCAACCATCTGTGAGCCAGGCTCGCTTCTTTCCTCTCATTATGTGTCTGCAAAGTTGTTTGGTCTGAACTTACACCAATTTGACCAATGTTGAGTAACCTCTGCTGTTCACATGTCTATATTCTTGGTCCAATCTGTTCATAATAACAAATTGGATAAAGTTTAATCAACTCTTGGTGCAATGTTGTTAACATTTCACTGTCTCTTCCCAAACAGTCTTTCTAGTGTTGCACCTGGGTTTTCAGGGCTGCACTATGCTGGTAACTCCTGCCTGTCTAATTACTGGTTACTATACCAAATCTGCCATGTTTTGTTTCCAGCAGGCAGGGTCTCAGCTGGCAGAGAGGTGATTGCTATTATTTCCCTTGGGTGTGACTTTGCATTTGGTAGAGCTAAATTTCATCCCTTTTTTCTGTTGTGGCACCCTCAGAGATACTGGCTGTGAGAGTTGTTCCTCTTCTGCAGCAGTGGTGATGTATAGCAAACCTCAGCAAAACACCTTTTTGTGCTGAGGTCATAAATAAACACATTTAACAAAATGAGTCCACAAATATTTGATAAATTGAGTGCCTCTGATAGGCCTCACCAATGCCTTGTTCCTCATGAGTACTGCAGTATTATACCTTATGGTGAAGTCACTCTGACACCCCACTGGTCTAGTTCAGCAGTCCTGATGCTAGCTCATTAGACCGTGGTTTCTTCTGATAACGGCCTGTGACTTCCTTGTGCTGAAATCACAGGTAACTAATGGTCCTGCTATAAACTGAGGACACCTAAATGCTTTCAGCTGAAATGTCTCAAGGCAAAATATCTGCCAGTAATTGTGATCTCACTGGGCGCCTCTGAAACAGGCAGGGTCAGGTAAGCTTGTGATGAGGTGGTAATGGTAGGATGGGTGTAGGATACATTCCATTTGCAATGTTTGCTTAGCTCTGAAGTGCACACTATATGAGCAAATATTTTTCTGTGTGATATTTTATTTGAAGAATGACCTATTTAGTTCAAGAGTTCAGGTATCACGAGAGAGGTATGCACTATTTTCACCCTCAGAAATACTCATTAAAGACATTGAAAACTCTTTGGTATTTGAAATAATTTTTTCTTCTTTAAGTGAGATCTGTGTGGAACACTGATGCTTTCTTTCTGGTGAAGGGCTATAAAGCTCCTGTCTGTCCCTGGGTTGCACCAGAAATGCCATCCATTTTCATTACTGATAATGCAAAGAACCAGATGATAGCGTTATTGGGAGAAAAAAAAAAAAAGGTTAAAACATTTGTCTTTCTGGGCAGCACTGATTTTAATTTCAGTTTAACTATGCACATTTAATTTCCATTGAAGTGTTCTTGGAGGACAAAAGCTCTTAATTCTGGTAAATAAGTGAACTCTGCAAATTTTCACTGTCTTCCTTCTTCCTGTTGGGTTCCTTTTCACTAGCAATAATGAGAAATAGCAGGTGGTGGTGTTTCATTTAGAGTCTTTCAAATCGTTTTTGGCTTACTATAACATTAAAAAAAAAAAAAAAAAAAAAGTTTACTTTTCCATTTCAAATTCTTCCTTCAGGTCACCACAGAAGAATTCATGAACTATTATGCAGGAGTCAGCGCCTCAATAGACACCGATGTCTATTTTATCATCATGATGAAGAATGCTTGGAAACTCTGATTGTGCAATTAAATGAGCGAGACTTTACCTTCCACCTTTTGTAGGTTCCCATGATTAATTGTATGCACAACAACATGCTCATTTCCCGTAACAGCCACTTCCAGTAACTGTGCTGATCACAGTCAAGCTATAGAAGTAATTCCCAGATGCTTTGGTAGGCTGAGCCTTAGGGGATGGGCAGCACGATCAGTGAGCAGATCTGTCTTTCCTGAGAGGAGCTGCCCTTCTCTTCCCACACATCTGCAGAAGATTCCCTGGCTCTTGAATGTTTTCCTCCTCCAGCTCTGTTGAGTAGAGGATGCAAAAAGAGGAAAATAAAATGTTTTAGAAGGGTGATGGCCTGGGGCAGGCTGTTACAAACATGAGAGTGTCCCAGCAGGGACTGGCCTCCTCAAGGCAGGCTGGAGGGCCACGCATCCCTCTTTTCTGGAGCACTGCAACATCTCCCGGCTACTTGGGTCTCACTGCAGGATGGAGCAGCTGCCTGAGTGCCCACCTTGGTGTACTGGGGGGACAAATTAAGCAGACGAGGCACAGACCAATGCAAATGTTGAAGACTCTTTAAAACGTTGAAATTCCCACAGCTTACAACTGACAATGCGTCAGCATGCAGGCCTCTTTCATGCACTGTGGCTTGCTTCAGACCTCTGTGGGTCTGCTGATTGCTTCCCCCTCTCTCTTCAGTTTCTTTCTTTTTGTGCTCTGAAAGCATCTCACTAATGGTTTTCTTTAAGGGTCACACACATGTGTTACTGCATCTTCTTCCCTCTGTTCCTGGAACATTTAGGACAGGGTAGCTGTTGGCTGTGTACACTGACACCGAAAATTGCTTACTGCTTTTTGTGTTCAAATTAGTTTATGACCAAGCTATGACTTCAGAGAACTTTCTGGGAACTCAAGAGCTTAGAATTTTCTTGCCTTGTCACCAGAGGCAGGAAGGATTGGAACTCACCTTTCTCCCTGCCGCGCTGGCCACACCAATGGGACTGCCTCTGTTCTGACACCTGACAGTCCCTGCCCATGCAGGGAGCAAGCCAATGGTGCAAGGCAGATTTTTTTTTTTAAGAAGAGCAGTGGGGGACATGTAGCATATCTAATTATTCCTGTATTGGTTCCTTTTCCTCTTGTTTTCTCTCTGTTTTTCTCACATTGTCCTGATGTTCGCCCAGACTGAGTTGCTGCTGCTGTGACAAAGATTAAATGGCTTGTGCATGGCAGCATTTGCTCCATTTCAGGTTGGCAGCCAGCTAAAAGCAGCATACAATCGTAGCCTGTACTTTCAAGCAAGCCTGACTGAAGTCTCTGCTTGTACTTAGCCCAGACTGCTGAAAGTTTAAGCACTGCAGTCCTGAGTGGTTGCTGCTCTAGTTATGTGCAAGCTCTGCTCGTATTTTTTCCAGCCATGATCTCAGTACAAGCTATACCAATTTGAAGTTCCTTAGTAAAGGCTGTACAGATTCAATTATTTTCTTTGATATGTAAATCTCCAGAAACTTGCATACTGGCTGACACTGGAAACTGTTGGAAAGAGTCTCTTTTTGATTGCCATTGATCACAGGAGGTGTCTTTACTTTCTGCTATACTAGTGAGGTCCCAGCATGCCTTATATGAAAAACAAGCTTGGTGTAAAATAGAGGATTTACACATCCTGGCATCTTGTGTACAATCCATTTCTTTTTTTTTTTTTTTTTTTATTTGTTAACTGCCTCCAGAACAGGGTGTCATGTTAGATATCTTCTCTTTCAAATAAAAAGAAAGTAATGTTAGCAGACTGTGGTCATCACAAAGTGAAGAAATGATTTCCTGCTCACACTCTAGCTCATGGTTTCAGACTTGATAGTGTGCTGACATTTAATCAAGGACAGCAGAAATTTAAATCTGAGTAATTGTAAACCCTAACATGCTTATCTTCTCAGCACTAACCCTATCCAATTTTACTTTCTCCCAAATGCAAAATGCCTTTCTAGAAGAGGGGATTTAGTGGGAGGAAGAACAACAGAGCCAAACAGCAGAACTAGAGAGAGCAACGCTTTTTTTTCAAAGCATCCCACCTTGCTCTCTCACCTGTCTGCTCATCACCCCTGGGTCGCATTCCTCAGCACTTTCAGGAAGATGCTCTTCATGTTTTTGCCAATTCACACAGCTACAGGTTGCTGTGTGCTGGGTACAGATGCTGGAGATAGGCAGTGTGCAGGCTGTCCTGGGGCTGCACGGTGCACATGGCAGATGCTGGGTGATAGGTGGCAATGCACACGACCATATCGGGCGCTGCCATCAAGATTGTCAGATCTCGGTCGGTTCTTCGTGCTCGAACATTTTATTTCTTCTTTCTGATTGTGCAACAGATGCTAAACAGGATGGCATAAACCATAAGAACATCTGAGTCTGCAGGGCTGCACGGCAACACCAGAGGTGAAAGTTTCGGCTGCCTGACCCCGCTGGTTCTGAAGAGGGAGAAAATGCTCCCCCCATCCTTACCCAAGCCATCAGAGCATCTCCATGACCCCCCAGGCCAGCATAAAGCACAGAAGATAGGTGGGACACAGACTCTCCCTTTAGCCCTGTCCCTGGGAAGAGGCTGCTCCAGCCTGCTGAGCCTTTACTTAGTGTTAGTTTTGCCCTGGTGCAGTTTTGTGGCTTTGTGTTTTTGTTCCTGGAGGGGACGTTTTGGGCTCAATCTGGTCCAGAAATACTTGGGT
Source organism: Alectura lathami (assembly GCA_013399715.1). NCBI lineage: Eukaryota > Metazoa > Chordata > Aves > Galliformes > Megapodiidae > Alectura > Alectura lathami. The sequence continues at coordinate 29,239 of VXAV01005470.1, read as the reverse complement.
CATGTTTCCCTCCTGCAGCATGAGTTTCTTTTACATGCAACCAGAACACGCTCTGGTTGCTCTCGCTGAGCATATATTCTTGAAATCAGGCTGCAAAATGCACTCACTGAGCTGGCAGGCATCGCCGGTGCCCTGCACAAAGCTGCAGGAGCTGATGGAAGCAGCTGAGGTTTCTGCAGATGAAACCAGCTGCTCATGTTGCTAAATGAAAACCCCTGTGGCAGCAACTGCACAGCCCTCAAACCCCGGCATGCGTGGGCAGAGCAGAGCTTTGGCACTGTGCTAAGGAAGGAGTGAGACGGGTGATTTTGGCTGGTTTTGCCCCTGACCTCTGTGTCAGGAGCATCAGCATCAGCAGCACGCTCAGCTGTCTGTGGTAGAACAGAAATTATTGAGAGCCGCCTAATGCCGTCATCAGCTGCCCACTTTCCGTGACTTGTGCTACGATTACAGCCTCCTAGAGAAGCTCTGACCCTATGGCATAAATTTATTCCTTTAGTCTCACCAATGAATTTCTGCACTGGTTTTCATTTTTAATTGCTTGGCTAACCTTTGGGGCTTTTCACATTCATCCGTTGATGATGGTAATGTTGGAACAATCTGTTTGCATCACAGCACCTAAGTTGTGCAGTCAATATTTAGCAATAGCTGGAATAACCTTTCTTACATTCATGTTTCCAGGACATAAGAACAGGTTTGTTTCCGAATGCAGGAAACTCAATCCATTGACCCCAGTCATTGCACTAAATGCAATGTCAGCTCTTGCTGGGGCAGCGCATCCTGTTGTTAGATTAGGGCAGTCTGACCAAAGCATCACAATTCTCTGACAATTTTTTCTGCAAGGTATGGGAATGTGTTACATAAACACCTTGCTGTGGGCTGCAGTCTAGAGCCACCATGCATTTTAAGCTCTGCTTTTCTCATTCCTAGGTTACAAAAGATGAATTTTTGAACTACTACTCTGGAGTTAGTGCCTTTTGTGGACAGCAATGCCTACTTTGCTTTAAAGATGGAGAAATCCTGGAAATTTTGGCTTTTGTTTCTGTTTGCCCCAACTTGTGTGGAAGCAGGGGGTATAAAGATGTGAAACGCTGCTGAGTTTGTTCTGGGTCTGTTCTTTCCCTGTTTCAGTCTGAGCAGAATTCCCAAGCTGCGGGAAGCAGTGACACCAGCAGCATCCTGGACACATCCCCATGGCTTCGCGTTCCAATAGGTGATACTTGGAAGCCAGGGAACAGCAGAGGAAGGGCACAACCTCTGGAAAGCAGCACCTGCATTTCCCAGCATCATCACTTGTTTTTCTGTGTGTCAGTGTATTCAACTTATTTTGCCAATGTCCTGTTACACGCAGCAGTGCTAATTCAGGATGCTTTGTGATCACAGTAGTAACAAGCTCTTTGACCCTAAAATAATGCTTTCAGAGAGACAGCCTCTCCTTTATGTTACATTAGCGGCTTTGAAAAGACAACTTCAGAAACCCAAAACCGAAGTGATAACTAGCTCAAGTTGAAAGCACAGTTGAGTACAACCCTGCTGCAACTCACCGCTGCACAGCAGCATTACTGTATAAATGCAGGCAACACACTCATGCTGAGAAGCACAGGAGGAACAAGGCTGCTGCCCTCAGACATCCCTCAGCATCCCCATGTCCCTTCCTGCAGGGGCGGCTTCATGGGCAGCTTGTGCCTGCCTCTGCCTCATGGCACAGACTTCACTGCAGTTGCTTGCATTTAATCTGTCCTTTGCCCTGACAGTCTTTCCCTCTGCCTCCCCATGCTTAGTCGGTCCTTTACTGCCCTCCAAGCAGTGTTTTTGTGTGTCTTACCGGCATTATTAATGAACAAGAGGAGGAGATCTGGTAAACAAACTAATAAACCCAGCAGGAGGCAAGTACCATCTTGGGAGATCATTAACATTTTTTGGCATCATTAAAATTAGGCTGTGACTCTATTGGAACTGAGAAAAGATATTTTATTTCAGGGGTGATCATTTGTGTGCTAGTAGGAGATATTTGCATTATGCAAATGAGTTGTGGAAAGATGAGGGAAGAAATGAGGATGGCTGTGGCATACCATCAGCACAGGAATGCGTCAGAGACTGGAGTGCCCAGCAGCAGCTGCCAGGCACCCCAACATGCAGAGCAGGGCTGCCTGGCTCTTTGCAGACAGCACGATCTTGTGCGCAGCTGAGTTTGAGTGCAGGATGTAGAAGGTGTGGGTGAGGAAGGCTGTGCTAGAGAGAAGAAGGGGCATGCAGGATGTGAAAGCAGAGCAGGACTGCATGCAGATGTTGAGATGGAGCTGGGAGCAGCAATGGGGGAAATGCTGTCTTGTAGAGTAAGGAAACTGTTCAGATCTGACCCTAGCTTCATGTATGTTCTGTGTGTCTAAAAGGTGACCGTGAACCAGAAGTGTCTATGGTGAAACTTGTTTTAGTGCCTATTTGGATTTCTCCTTTGTTTTGAAAAGAAACTCTAAGTTAATCAGTGGCTTTGTACCTATATACACACATCATATTTACCTTTATGAATACAAAATTCCATATGATGTTCAAGAATGGTGAAACAGGGAGTGCTGAAATATCACTACGCAACATGTACAGAACAGTTACTGATTTTTGCAAGAGATTCAGGTCCCATAGCTCAGGCCAGACTGCCAAAGCTGAAGAACTGCTAGTCTCTCCATGCTGCAGAGAGAGCTAATCCCAAATAGCATTACCCCGGAGGACCTCAGTGCTGGTGAAACCTCAGCCTGACAAGACTTGCCCAAACACCGCTGCAATGACCAGGTAGTTGGCACTGACTTGGCAGTAGCTGGATGTGGTTCAGTGAACAGGTTTCAGGGCTGTTTCTGAGAGCCTGGGTCCTTTAGAAACCTTATGAATAACCTTTAACCCTCATCAGTTTGGCTGTGCACATTGCTGCTCTCCTGAAAATATGCTCTATTGGGTAGACTTCATCATATGCTCAGGAGCATGAAGAAAGTAACCCTCGTATTTGGCAGCAATCAGCTTATAGCCTTTATGAGGAAAAGTTGTAGTGGAATGAATGCATTGAACAGAAGGTTGCTTTGTTTTTATCAGCTGCGTATTTGTCAGAATTCAGCAGCATGTTACTGAGGTACCATCTCTGAGGGCACATCCTGTGTGTCCTTTATGCATGTGTACCCACACCATCACCTCTGATCTGTCTGGACTTGTTTGGGATATATCCTGGCTGAAGCTGCGTAGATCCCAAGGAGTTGCCCTAATTTCAGTGATGTCAGAGTAAGCCATGTGCTAACAGATATGAATAAGGAGACTGAAAACAGCATAAAAATGTCACGCAATTAGCCATGTCCTTTTAATACAGTAAAAACATTTTAAAACCAAGGTTACCAGTTATCTAGTTAAATAAAATAATAAGACATAGAGAATAGAATGAAAGTTTAAAAATCAGCAGCTATGCAAAAATATGACTACTACATAGGAAAAAATACAAGTATTTCAGAGTGATTAAAGTAAATAAACATCAGGGTGCTAGTACTCTTCCCATAGACGAACAGAAAGACTGTTACATGTGGGTACCTTACTGTTTAGATAGTGCAGATACACGTGGGTGATAGCCCTTCTATTCATTATAAATGTATGTCTGAGTTCAGAACAAGCACAGCACATACCGTTCAGGATTTTATGATGCACTTTTGCTTGTTCCTCTATCCCCTCTTCGTTTGCCACTGTGTTACTGGAAGAGAGTATCTTTCCAGCACAGTCTGTCTGCATCTACAGTTGCACTGTGCAAGCCTGCAGAGTATGAGCATTACAAGCAGCTACTTATTTTAACGAAATACAAGCATTATAAAGGAAATGAATGCCCAGGGTTTCCATCTTCTTCTACTGCACTAATCAACTTGTTGTTCAATGAAAAACTATGATAAAAACAATTCTGCAGAATGTCACTGGACTACCACAAGCCAAAGCCTGCGTCACTGTGCATGCACAGTCCTGGGACCGGTGCAGACCTGTCTTGGAAGTGTTGGTTTTCTTCATCAGATGATGTCAAATATAATAAATTCTAAGTGGTTATTATCAGTCAGAAAAAGTTTGAAGAGCTCTGAGAATGATGGAGGACTCTTTTTACCTTATGCTCAGGGAACATGAACATGTGTCGATAAAGGAGAAATTCAAGCAGCTAGAGGAACTGACTGAGGTGAACCCCGATCCCAGAGAGCAGCAGGGCAGCTTGGATTTCCCATGGCCACACTGCTCCATGGTCATGCAGCCACGTGGCTGTAGCAGCTTTGTCTCCAAGCATGTGCTCTGCAGTGTGCAGTGTCCCGCAGGGGCAGTGGAGTGGATCAGTCCTCTTGGGGGCAGCATGTGGGGAGTCCCTCAGAGATGAGCGCAGAGTCCAGAAAGGTGAATGGGAAGGGGCAGGATGTCTTCCTCAGTCCTAACATTAAAGACTTCTTCTATGTTACCTCCAGGCAATTTACAAGCAACTATTTCTGAAATACGAGTCTTCGGGTTGGAGGCAAGATTCATCATGCTTCATCCATATTCCAGGCCAGAAGCCACATCAGAAATGTGCTTGGTAAAATCATAAGTATTCTCACGAAGCCACAACCATCAGGGATATTTCTACTGAGCAAACATTGCCTGCTCAGTCCTTCTGTCCTTGACAGTACTTGCTACTTTCTAGTAATGCTTTTAAAAAGCTGCAGAAGACAGCAACATGCATTTTACAGCCTCAATTCAGTTATAGAAAGAGCTAGGACTTTGCTTTTCAGTGATTTCGTTTTGTTTTCTTAGCTGAAAATTGCTAATATATGAAGAACTGAGGGTCTCTAATATAGATATAGATGCTGACGGTTTCTAATATATAACACTAGCAGAAATAACAATGGATGCTGAATTTGGCTCTGGGGTACATTTGTACCAACAGCAAAAGGTAGTGGTATGTTGGTTTCTGTGTTATTTTAGTCTCTCCAAAAACATCTTTTTGAGAAAACGTATTCCTAAAGTGATTCCATGTGCCTTTTTCCTGGGGGTTCAGCAAACTCCCTTTGCAGTGGGCTTGCCCCTGAATCCCCAGGTGACTAATGCTTGATAGCAACTCTCATATACTGTTATTTTGCAGACTTGTGGACCTCCACTATCTGTAGAGAATTTACTCTTGACCTACTGTAAAAGAGACCAGATTCTATTTGACCTGAGTTTGTTGCTGTATTTCTTGCTTGGGCATTAACAAGAGCTTAACAAAAGTTGTCACTTTGATAAGACATGCTGTCATCCTCAGCTAGAAGTGAAGCATCATTGCTCTGGATTAATCACATTTGAAGATGAAAGTCAGACTACATTAAATTTCTTTTCTGCTGCAGTGGAGATTTCTGCTGTCACCCTGAGAGCAGAGGTCAGGCCACTCATCACTGAAAGGCAGAAGAACCCTCTTTGTACACACAGCATTGCACTGTGAGCAGGGTGTGTGGTGGAGGTGGGAACTCGCTGACACAGGTCACAGGAGAACGAAACAGAAAGCTTCAGTATCCTGCTTGTGTTAGAGAAAAAGCAGCGTTTTGTACAATCTGTAAGGTCTACTGACTTTTGTAAAAGCTCGACATGGTGACATAGGCTTCTTCATTGTTTGGTGACCTAGGCTCACTGTTAGGTGGCACTGTGTCACTGTTCAGGGGCTCTTGTCCAGGTTGGCTCAGGGGATCCAGGGGAGGAGCAGAGGGAAGATCAAAGCCATTGTCACACAGAGGAACTCCGCTGCTGTGGCACACCTCATAGGTGCTGGAACCACGGACACCATCAGTACCTGGAGACTGGCTGCTACCCAGAAGTCCATGAAGAGCCTCTGCTGACCAGATTCCTCCATAACTCACGGACAGGTTCATGTTGCTTTCGCCTGTCTTTGCAGGGCTCCTCTTCAGGTCTGATCCACTTCTAAACTTTGCTGGAACATCCGTCTCTGGAGTACTTGGAGGTTGCAGAAAATTTTCCAGCTCCGCTTTTGCACGAATGCCTTCCACTTTATGGATAAAAACGTAACCAAAACTCTCTGGGTTAAAGCTTATATCAAAATTCTGTGTGGCAAAGGGAACAGTATGGTAAGTTAATGGTGGCCACCTGCTTCATAGAAAAGATGCTTTGATAGCTTATCTGATTTTAGAAGGGTGTTTATCATTTCTTTATCTCTGAAAGTAACCCTGAACAGGCTGAACAATAGGTTAGCAGAGTATTAACTATCACACAGCCCAAAATCCTCTTGCATATTAATCTGAATCTATTCTGTGGTCTCCTGCAGGCAGCATCACGAGAGTGTTTTATGCTCTGCACAATGTGGTGTTGAGTCACGTATCTATTGCACACTATCCATTCCACAGGAACGAGTCTGCCAGCCCAGGTGGTTCCTTTCACTTTTATGTTCCTAAGTTAGCAATCTAAGAAATCAAATTTGGTCACAATTTCTTGAAATACAATAGGAATCCATGCACTAGGGAGCACAGGAGGTGGGAGAAAATTAAGAAACTTGCTGATAAACCACCAACTGGAGCATTGACAAGACAGTATTGATTAATTTCTTAGTGAAAAAAATGCAGTAGGCATAGTTTTAAGGTAACTGGTTAATTCTACACATTACAGTTAGTAGTTTTTGGCATTGCACTTTTATCTGGTAAAGACTGGTTCATGTGCTGTATGAACTATGAGTAATTCTATTTGCCACATATGGGTACATGGTCATCACCAGCAATGTTTGCAAAGAGCTCCCACCCAGCTTCGTGATCAGTTTGACAGAAGTACAGAAATATACTGGTTGGAGAGGACCTCAGGAATCCACCTGGTCCAACCTTCTACCAGAAGCAGGTCCTTACACTGGGTTATCCAGGGCCCTATCAGAGACTTGAACATTTTTAGGTAGGGATATTCTACCACGTCTCTGGGCAACATACACAAAGTTTAAGTGTTCTCATGAAGATAAATTGTTTTCTTATATCCACATGAAATTTCCCCTGAAGATTCACCTGCCTGTTTTTTCTTGTCCTATCACCATGAATCCTTGTGAAGTGGGCATCTCACCTTCCCACTGCCTGAGCTCTTTTCTGCAAACATACTCAATTTCTTCAATCTTTCCTCATATATCAAGTTTTCCAGCCCTCTATAGTTACCTTGCACAAGCCAAAAGCTCAGGCACTACTTGGATTGGCTGTTATATCCATATCCTCCACTAGCATCTGCCTGAGCAGATATTAGCTCTTTTGAATGGAGCGTAGATGTCATTTCTGAAAGACAAATCGGCTTGTGCAGAAAATGCATGTACCTTCTGTCATGACTGTCAGTTTGCTCCCGCTAGTCTCTAATCAAGTGAAAAAGACAGTGGAAATACATACGTTTTTTGGCTTCTTGCACAGTTGCTCCAGGGTTATTTTATGATCAGGAAGGTTTGGCCACACAGCAGGCTTTATCCTGAAAGGGTACCAGCAGACAAAATAAAAGGGGTTCAGCAGCAGTACAAGTGAGACATGTTGACATATCAGAGGTTCATACAGTGTAATTTGTACTAATTCTCGCAAAGGCTTAGGGGTGGCCTGCGTTACCCAGAATAATGACAGAGAAGTTCCAGAATAAAACAAAGACAGGAGACGAAGGAAGATATAAAGGTCACCTAACAGTCATTGTTCTTCTGAGTGTACAAATCATCTCACTTAAAGTAAGACACTTCAGCAACTACCGTGAAAGCAGCAAATTGTGCTGGTGAAGATCTCATTTGCATCTAGCTGAGTTAACTGGGTTTTTCATGATGAAAAAAAAAAAAAAAAAGAGGCTGTGGTTAAAGTGCAAATTTACAGAAATTTGCTTCTGCATATTTACATTAGTCAAAGACTTGTGTATTTTCCCATTCCTTGACCATTTCTCTGTCTTCAAGTTTCTGTAGTATAGCATTGTCCCACAGGTCTCATTTTACTTTTAGCAAAGTTCTCATGCTGTGCTGCTGTGATACCCTCAGCCGTGATGTATCTAGAGAGTATAGCCTGACTGAAATTCAACACTACAGTGATAAAAGTATAGCTAATATTTTTTGTATTATTAGCAACCTTATATCATATATATATATGAATCCGTTTTTCTGTTTTTCTGTTCATATTTATATTTTTGTGTGTGTGTATGTATAACAAATGCATAAAACCCCTCCTTGAACCTCCTTGAACCTCAGGGTTCAAAAGGTCTAAAACACTGCCTTTTCAGTAGTTTTATGTATTAAGAAATTCTAGCTAAACTGGAGAACTGCAGGTACTCAGCAACATGGAAAAGAAAGAGCCTAAATGTCAAGCTACATCCATACTTGTGAATTAAACAGCCCCAGGGAGCATGCCATGGCAGACAATTCAGGTGTCTAAAATATTTAATTATTAAAAATATTCTTGACATGCTTTGACTGAGGACACCTAACATATTGCTAGGCAATTCCCACACATCAAATCAGGAGTTAGCACAGCCCAAATATTGTCCCCAAGACCAGGCGTCCTTCTGGACATCAGTGGAGCTGCATGCTACAGGCAGGGTCTGCCCTGAATGCCGCCAAGCAGCCCTAGGTTTCTTACCTTTTAGGTGGCTCATCTCCTCTGGCTGATCTCAGTAGTTTTTCACTTCAGATTCTGGTCTCACTAGATTATCTATGTATTTCTTTATTTCCTTAAAAATGTCTACTAGCTATCTATTCTATATAAGTATACATAGCCACATATTTAAAAATATGTTTACAGGTACCTATCTACAGCTGGTAGCCAATATATAAAAAAAAAGCCAGCACAGGCTAAGGACTGCCTGTGCAGGCAACGTATCTCCAGTTCTGCCTCTGTCTTGATAGCTTTGGAGGGGGCCACGGAGCCTGCTTTTGCCACACAGGCAGATGTGGATCCAGCTGGGCTTGTGGCTGACACCATCAGGCCCTTTCTGCAGAGAGCACTGCCCCATCGCTTCTGAAAGCAGCACCCTGCTGACTCAGACTGTGACAGGAAAAGAGGCATTCTCCCCACTATGCAGTTTCCAGACCTCTTGGGACTTTACTAAAACCTGCAGTTTGCTTTCTTTTCTGGGTCACGTCTGAAGCTTTAAGACAAATGTGTCTCTAGTGAGACACTGACTATCTAAGTGTTTCATGATGGCTGCAGATCCCCAAGGCCCTCCGTGTTTCCAGCCCAAGACTAAAGTCTGACTGAAGAACCACCAGCAGCATCTGCTGGTCATCTACTGCCATCCAGTACTGCCTCTTGTATGGCCCACTTCTGCTCTTTGCCTTCGGCTTGGTAGAGGGGCCCAGAGGTGGAAAGTGAATAGTTCACAGTACAAGGAAAGCAACATGGCTATCAGAAGAGGGCTGGCTTGCAGCTCTCTTTCTCATATAAAGAGATCTAGATTACCTGCTTTCCCAAAATGTTAGGATCACGACAATCATGACAACTGACAGAATGAATCCCGGGATGGAGAGTATAATCATGAACGTGCTGCTATCTAAAGGCAAACACAGAACATCTGTCAGTGCATATAAATGCCCCACTGCTAGCCACTGTAACTGTAATCCCACCTCAGACAACGTGCCCAGCGTTGCACCTTCCTACCCCTGGCCTGGTGCAGCAGTGCATTTCTCCCACTTCATGAAGGGGAGTTTGGGCAGCCCTGGCTGCAGCCTTAGCTGAGTTTCAGGCTGGTTCCCGGCTGCAGTAAAGCACCATGAGGTTTGCTCTCACTTCCATCCATGGGCAGCTGGTGCTCACTGCATCTTTGCAGCAGTATTGAGGTAATTTCCACCACATGCCGTGCCTAGATGCCCCTGAAGGCTGGCCCTGCTGCAGCCACTGGCTCATACCTCCCCATGCCCTTGTCACTGCTGCTGGTGAGACAAAATAGGCTGCGACCCAGGCGCCCCTTAACTCTCTTAGACCAAAGAGTTTTTTGCCCTTACAGCTCTCTGTGGAGTGCTCTCCTGCAGTCCTAAAGCTCTTGGAAGTGCTCCATTCGCTCCATGTGCCCTTAAAGTAATCTCCGTTGGGATGAGAACGTACTTTCACCTCATACAATGCATCAGTTTTGAGGTTTTTCCCCAGTAATTTCACCTGAAGGTATGGCGACTCTATGGTCTAAACAAAAACAAGAATGCAATTACTGTCTAACAGGCACAGAAGATTAAGAGCAAAACCACCACAGCAAACATCCTTACTGCTACACTTATGATTTGTTTATTCATGATTTTATGTCCTCTTTTTCCATGGCAAAGCCCATGCACCAATAAGTGAAAGTTTGGTAGCCCAGAGAACTACCAAACAAGAGTGCTGTTGGACCGGAATTGTTTTGACCAACAAAATTTCCAAATGCCAAATATTACTACTTTCCAAGTTATCAGCTGGAGAACTGCAGAAATGCAGACCTGATGGTTTTTGCATGATAGTGGTATTTCTGATAATATTTAATCTCAGAATTTAGGTAAGGTAACCAATGTATACTTACCTTCCAAGCGCTTTCTTCCTGCCGATAGGCTATTTGGTGTATTAGTTTGTCCTTTAAGTATTTCTTCCATGAGTGTGGTGTACTATAGTGAATAAGATATTCATTTGCCTCCTTTTGGTATGTTATGTTTATGTTGAATGGCACCTCAGGCTTAACTGTAAATGATAACAAGTCAAGATATAACAGAGTCCATTTCAAGTTAAAACCCCTGTAGGATGATTTGTCTGGGGTGAGGGCTGGCCTGTGCTGGGTGAGCTTCATGCTGAGGCCAGCTCATCATTACACGTTGGTCCCAAGTGGTGCTGATCAGCTGAAGTAGGGCTGTGACCAGCACTTCCACAGAATGTGACATCCGGTCTTGGAAAGCAGTTTCTGAGCTTAGGTAGATCCCTAGGATGGCTTTGATGAGCCCATTCTTGGCTCTTGTTGACCCTTCTAAACCATAGGCTGTCTGAGCACCTCATTCAGACCACAGGCTCCACCAAGAAGCACGGTGTGAAAAAGTGACATCTTGCAACCCTGTGTGAGACTTTGATGTGCTGCTGAGCTCACGCTCTAGCTGAACTGGTCAGCTCTGAAACTGCACAAGCCCTAGTAAGAGACGAGCAAAATATCCCTGCCTGATAGTTCATCCAGGCCCAGGATTAGTTGCTTTGATCATCTGCATGATTCAGTCCAGGTCCAGGACTGAACAAACCGTTACAAGCCACAATTTATCTGCACATTTTACATGGGGGTTTGTCATGTTAGGCTTTGAAGCATCAGACTCTACCAACACCCAAATCTAGACCCCATTCCTCCTTGGACACTATTTTATACTGCCTCTATGTTATCCAGAATGACCTTAAGGTTTTGGCCTGGGCAATACTATTTCACCCCACTAAAGTCTATACTTTAATAATGTCCAAAATGTTCGGTGTCTTACCAATGTCAGTTACAACCAGACTCCTGCAGACCTTCCTCTTTATCTCATATTCCATGCAAATGTGTTTATTTGAGAGTATGTCCGTGAATTGCAAGAAATAAACATCTTCCTGTTTCTCCATATTGAAACACACGTAACTGCTGTCTTCCTTGGTACTGTTGACCAAAGTGACACAACATTAGTTTCTTCTCAGTCTTACTATAAAATTGTAAGGGACAAATCCTGGTTGCTCATTTCACATTAAGTGAGACACCATACGAAATATGAAAAAATACCATGCAAGTAAAGAGACTAAAAGATTGACAACGTTTTCTCCTGGTAGTCTTTGAGCACAATAATCAAGTGATATGACTTACAATAAGAGTCCTGGAGCTCTCCAAGACAAAACTAATGCAATTATTATATTGGAAATGCATGTGTTAAAAACCTTTATATCTTTAAAAATGATCTAACTGCTGCCATTTTCAAATACAAGACGATATATATGTATGCTCCCTGAAGGTAATGAGGAATTTCTTATTGATCTAAGTGGCAGCAAATACAGGGTCAATGGTTAGCCAGGCCATGAGGGAGTCATATAGTACTGTTCCAGAGGTGGAAACGTGTTTGTGTGTTCTTACATCTGTGCGTCTCCGGTATTTGAGGACTGTGATAAAACTTCAGCTGAAATCCAGAAGAAAACACATGAAAAAAAAAAAAACATAATAAACTAGATGGAAAATAAATTTTAGTGGTGATCAGAACAGCAAGGTGCAAAAAAAAATCCATGTGTTTTCCTGGCTGCCTCAGTACTTTTAGTTTCAGGAGAATCAGACAAAGTGAAAGAAGAAGTATGCTAAAGAAACAAAATCTAAGCTTCTTCATTTAGGTGCATCATTAAAAAAAAAAAAAAAAACACATGGAAGAGCTTCATGGCCTCAGCTAGAAGTGGAAATGACTAATATGTTTGCAGTTCATGCTCAGCTTCACCGTAACTAACAGATGTTCCAAAGCAACAAGAGCAGGATAAGGAGTATTGGAGATGTTGATTGCCTTTACAGATCCAGCTGATTTTTTTTATGCTGGGGGTTAGATTCTGTTTCAGTAAGCTCTTCTTCTTTTCTAAATATAGTATTCAAACTTGGTAAAATACTCTGAAATAGAGTTTAGTTCAGCTTCTCTGCTCCTGCCTCCCAGCATCTGGCAGTGTTATTCACTGGCACTTATCATTTATCTTCCTAGAATTTTACAAAAGGACAGACTGACAACACTTACCACATAGCCAGGGTATAATTAGTGTTGTGAGGAGGCAGCTCTGTAAAATTGCAGGTCAGGCTGCTGTAGGAATCCTTAAATTCCAGCTGGCTGAAGCAGTCAATGTCAAAATTGTCTGGTTCGTCATCTCCAAAAGTCCCTAGGGGGAGATCGACAGGATGTTACTGAAGTAAAGCATTGCGTGTATTCAATTTGCAGCTCCATCGTAAAGAATGTTGCTTCTTTGTGTGGTTGCCAAGAAGGAAGAGGATCAGCATACCTGTTTTGTAAGAAGCAAAGACAGCTTGCTTAAAATGAAATTAAAAGCCACTTGCACCTTTCAAGATTGCTGTGCATGCACGCCAATGAAGCCCACTCAGTTAACACATGCTAAGGTACACATTGCATCATCGATCTGTGAGCTACGAAAAAACATTGCATCACAGACAGTTGGATGTAAACTATGTGTACCCTATGTCTGTACTGTTCTGTTACCCATGGGCAAAAAGGGGTACTAATGTTGTCCTTGAAAACTCTGTGAAATAGACCCAGCTTCAGATGCAATGCCAGAAAACACACTGTCCACTCTGCAACCTAATTCTTCCAAAGTCTGAGCGAGGGACACTGGAATTCTCTCTGTATAGGTTGTGGGTGACCTTTATACACAGAAAAAAAAGCAGGATCTCCTTCATCTGAAAATTGCCTCAGAACTTTCTCAAACAGGTTTTTCTATTAGAAAACACAGAATGCTGCTATCCTTGGACACGCAAAGGGGAGCAACATACATTCACCATGCCTGTTGTAAAGCAAAATGGTCACGTATGATCAAAACACTCTCAAAGATAAACAGCGCAGAAACATGCACTGGGGAATAGGCTCTCTACAGATGATGCCAGAGGTGTCTGGGGCTGATGCTCAAGGCTAATATCTGCTCAATAACTTCAAGAGGAGTTATTCGTATGGGAATTTCAGCTCAGGACTACCTGAAAGGACATCAAATACCCCCTAGCTCTGAATCTGTAGCCCCACAGCTGAGGGTGCACAGCATTGCCATCATTGTGCCTGCACCACGACCAGCCATGCTGCAGATGGCCAAGGGTCCCCGAGCAGCCCTGAGAAGCCTCCTGCCCTGGGCCGCCCCTACCTTGTCACCAGGTTCCTAAGAAGGCTGGAAAATTATATGTGAGTTTTTAGGAAAATAAGCGTATTTTGTTGTCACGAGGCAATTGACTCTCACAGCACATTTTGACTGTACTATAGTTTTCTGAAATGTCACAGATTCGTGCTGAGGAGGGAAAGCTCAGACATTCTGCCAGAATATGTGTCTTCCTGCAAATTTGCTTTGATGACTCATAAAACAATTGCGATTTGACTAGCCGCATATGTCTCATGTCCTACACTTGCCATGCATGATGTCAGTGAAGGAAAAGCTGATGTTTCTGAGAGGACTCCTCTCTGGCAGAACTTGCCAATTCAGCCTGATTTCATTAAATTTTACCTACTGTAGCCAAGTGGACAGCAAAAGGGTTATTGCAAGCCCTTGTGCATTGCCTCAGAACAGGAGCGCCTCTATTCCCTTCCAGAAGTGGTTAAAGATAGCTGTGATGATATACGACCCTCTCCCCCATGTCCAGGGACTATTTCTGATTCCCTTCTTGGACCTCTCCCACCCATTCCTCCTACATGTCCTTCCCATTCTGGACATCTGCTGCAGTGAGATCAAGACCTGGGCTGCTTCAGGGATATCAACGATTTATGTATTTGTATGAACACTGCTGGGAAATGTCCATGGAAACATTTCCAATGGAAAATCCCTCACAGAAAAAAAAAAAACAGTCATCCCTGCTGTTGCCCAGGGGACTCAGATCATTGAAAGGTGACCAACTACTTGGACACTATGATTCATAGTGCTGCCAGTGGTGTTCCATCATCCCCAGCCAACCCTGCTGGGGAAACCCAGACCTTCTCCAGAGTGGGATTCAAAACAGTGTAATAGAAGGGATAAAACAGGCGAGAGTTTTTTGATTGCATTAAAATTTAAGTGGGAACATCACCCCTAAATTCCCTTTCAGCCAGTACTTCCTACTGATCTCAGTGCTGAAATACATCTCTAGTCAGGGTTTGAGTATGAGAAGTAGTTCTGAACTTATTGAGCAACGCAGAAAAAAAAAGGCAAAAGCAGAGCAGGCAGGGGCTGGGAAGGGTATTGCTGCCACTAGCACCAGTGGTGGGCAGCAGGAGCAATGGAGCATCTGACGATGCTGATTCAGAAGCCAGACCTATCCCCTGAGCTATGGGTGGCTGTTTGCCACTGTGAGCAGCAGGTGCTGAGAAGCTGCTTCAGTCTTCCCTTCTCACTGCAATTCTGGTGTAACCTGTCCCAGTGTGAGCTCAGGTCTCCTGAAGGATACGGACATGGGACATCTTCCACCAACTCTGCAGGTTTGAGGGGACAACCTGTTCAGCACAGACAGCACAGTACCGCTTTCTTTGACTACCGCATTAAAGAGAGACAGTACAGCTTTTTTTGAATTAAAGAGCTCAGTATAGCTCCAGAACAAGCCCTGCAGCAGTTTCACACTGTAAAAAGCCTGACCAACAGAGCTCTGAGCCATCTAGGCAGACATGTATCTACAAAAATGTATATTACATACAATTATATACTTGAGCGTAAGAATGTGTGCATATATATATATCTATATTCAAAATTCAAGGGACAACAAGTGAGCTGAAATGAATCTGTATAAAAAGAAAAACAAACAAACATTTTTTAGATAGATACACCCAAAGCTCACATGCACAGATATGTTAGATGCACAGATATGTTAGAAGATTTCTTCTACAATGATCTGGCAGATTGGCTTATTTATACTTGTGGCTACCTCAAGACAGCATTAAAACTTATGAATTAGAATGACTGATCTTCCTTTACATAACAGAGAGAGGCTGCTTGGTGTTTCCTGTGTATAAAAATTACATATACCATATTCTGTATAAACACAAACCTAATTAATATCATTTTAATAAATACTGCATCAGAAATAATTTTTCAGCTGTCTGGTACCACTTTGCTGAAAAGTGACAGAAATTTTAAGTCAGTCTCTGCCAAGTTGACTGCAAAATCACACAGTTCCAACAGCCATTTAATGTTTAACTAGCTTAGAGTGCCTTCTGTGCCTGAGAAGAATGAAAACTAACTTTACCTTTTTGACACTGAACATTCACATTGTTGATAACATGGTTTCTTATTCATTAAAATAACATCCTAATCTTTGAATATGAGATAATTAAACCTTATGAATGGCCTGAAGTATGCAATCTGAAATGCTTTCCATGGCACAGTTCCTCCATGGACTGCGTAATTCTTTTCTATCTGATCTATATACGTGTGGACCCATTTGCACTTCTAACCTAAACCTCCAAAACGCCACACACAAATGCGTCCACTACATGAACAACTTTGGTAACTCCAACACAAACCACATTGCTAATAACTCTCTACACAATCAGAAGTTTACAAGATTATATTTTTTTTTCTCCTTGAGAAGCTCAAACCAGACACCCCAAACTTGTGCCTGGCAATGTTGAAATCAAGGCAGTGCTTGAGACGTAGCAATTCCAGCGTGAGAAAAACTGCTCTTCACAGAAATGATCATCCCTTGGGTTTGGCCAACACCCAGCAGAACAGTTCAAACCACATTAGGAGTCTCATAAGCCTTTATCAAGAGAAGAATGTTAGCAGATGCTATGTTTATGCCTCAGCTTTATGCTTTGAAGCCACCAGGACGAACCACAATTTTTAAAAATGCCTGCAGGATCAGTGACCGAATTTGTGAAGTCAATGAAGTGACCATCTCCAAGGTCAGAGCCAAGAAATCTCTGCTGATGGCAGCAGACAGCCTATCATCCATATTTAGGACTGATTTGATTCAGGGGGGCTTGTTTTCATCACAAAGTTCTGATGTGTGTTGGACTAACTGTGCAAGCCTGGGGAAGAGGGCCACTGATGCTGGCCATCCTACTCATTGCACCCTGCCCCTGCCTGTGGCCACCTGCAGCTTCATCATAGTTCTGCCTGGGGCTGTCCTAGGTCTTTTGCGGTCACCGCTGCTCTGCTGGGCCAGGAACAGAGCTGAGGAGGCACAGCCGAGGAGGCAGCCTGTCGCTCACCAAAGAGGAGAAAATGAAGGCAAGTGCCGCAATGTGCTTTTCCCCTCCTCTGCCCATAAGAACAGGTGAGATCATGCCTGCATTGCCTGGACGCACTTTGTCAGGAGGCAGGGCGAGTCTCAGGGGCAAAGAGAGAAATCCAAACACCTGCCATGGCTGATTTTACCCTGGAGTGGGGCAAACACATGAGACTCATAAAAAAGTCATAAACTGTGGCAATTACTCAGTGGGGATTTTCTGAACCTCTTCAATTCTAAGCAAAGGATTAGTTACAGCTTACTGGAAGCTAGTGATGAAACCAAGGAACATCTCTCATCTGCTGTTGGGAAGCCCTAAGGATGCCAGTGACATCAGCTACAAACCACTGGCATTGACTGTTCACCACTGCAGCTGCTTGTAAAACCTGGTTGTAAGCAGCTGCAAATTGTACAAACAAAAGGTAAACAGAAGAAAAGCAGGTTTGATAGATGCAGTTTTGAGCTCTGTTTTCCTCAAAAGTAAAATCTTATAATGCATACCCTATCTATGCCTATGTGTGTATGCTCATATGTATGTGTACTTGCTATATAATACATGAAAACTAGGAGAGGAAGAGATTCCTTGCCTTTAAATCTGTGAGGCAGAGCAAGTCCACAGACATCATCTTCCTAAAATCCAGAAAACTCTTTAGGTTCCAAACAATGAAATTCTGGTGCCCTGAAGCTATCAGTAACTGAGTAACTATCCACTTCATTTATGCACAATGCAACAACCTCTATCACTGCTGCTTCTTTAGCATTAGACAACT
Organism: Alectura lathami; assembly: GCA_013399715.1. Lineage (NCBI taxonomy): Eukaryota > Metazoa > Chordata > Aves > Galliformes > Megapodiidae > Alectura > Alectura lathami. The sequence goes on along the minus strand of VXAV01005470.1, from coordinate 11,639 downwards.
AAGGGTTTAACAGATTTGAGACTTAAATGCAGTTTTTCACATCCCTTATGAGAAAAAGGATAGCATATTGAAAGACAGTGGTTTTTATCATTGCTGTTTATGTTTTGCTTTTTGATTTTGATGTAGCTAAACAATTATCACTTGTCCAAATGAGATAATGCAATAAGCCTGAATTTAAACTGAGTTGATTTATAATTATTCAGCATGTTAAGTGATTAATGTTCTTAGCGATGGGCTGTGAAAAGACCCTGGTTGAGTTGCTGCCTGAGCCAGACTATGAGAGAGACTGAGACTATCCCCAGATACAATTTTCACAACTATTTAAATAAAAAAGAAAATTTTGCTTTTGAAGTGGAAAAGGTTGGGTTTATTAAGGTGTATTAAAACATTTTCTTTGGAGGAAATTTGCAAGAGCAAGACAAGCCAAACCCTCAGCTTTCTCTGATGGCAGCTCAGTGATCCTAAACTGCAGAACAGTGAAGTAGGTCCTCTACTCACAGCAGCAACTTCTCACACAAACACAACATGCAGCAGGAAAAGATGGACAGGTCTGATCTTGCATGCCCTGTACATATACAGCTATCTTCTGCCTCATTTCTTACAAGTGTGGACATTACAAGGATAGCAGACTTGGGAATGAAATAGATAATCCTTCAGCTCCACCTACACCTCTGGTACCAGCGCTAAAAGAAATAAGGATGGAGGCTAAAACATTAACACATTTAACCCAGCAGTTGCATTTGTGAGCTCTTAGTTCAGGTTTTCAAGATGATACAGGAGTGGAAAGCTGAACATGAAATGACTCACCGTCACCATCTGCTGAGGTGCAACAACTTTCCCCAAAAGCAGTATGAAGAAAGAAGATGAAAATGCTCAATACCATACTCGTCCGTGTCATCCTGAGCACGCTGCATGTGTGCAGGACGTGCGTGTGCGCAACCCTTTCTCACTGACTTTATACTAGACGCAGAACAAACCCATTGCCAGATAAAGAGACCGCAGGCAAGGGGAAATGTAAACATGCCAGCAAGGATGACTAGTGGCGGAGAGCAGGAAGCTAGAGAGAAAATATTTGTAGAGCTTTTACTTTGAAACATGCTTCTCATTTCAGAACTAAGGACCTTCTGGATCAGGCCCACTGAACTCACTGGTCTGAATCTGATCAAGTCCAGTGGGTCCACAGCAAGCTTTTTTGGACCATGCTCCTGCCTGAGCCAGCGGAACTTTCACTGCTGATTTTCCTGAGAAAATGTTTCAGACTTCACATCCACTTTCCACTAAGTGGAGATACGCAGGTCTAAGAGAGAAAAATATTTCAGCTATGAAATGTATGTACACTTGCTGTTACTTGTTCTTGAAGTGTTGGCGTCGTACAAATCCCAAATAAGGCAATGCTGACCCAGAAAAGTTGTGATCTAGAGGCCTATTCCTGCAAAACTTGGCTCTGAGAACAGAAGTCGTACTTCTCACATTTTTTTCAGGCTTTAGACAAAGCAGAGACAGAAAGGGGAAGATAAAGTGTTGTTAAATATTTCCTTTGCACACTTGGTGTGGCTGTATACACCAGCACATGCTGGCATGTAATGCAGGGCCTTGCTCACAGCTGACTGATGTGGCTAACTACAAGTGAGCAGAAGACCTGAAAGAAGAGAGCAAAGCTCCAGCTTAGCACCGGCTGCACCAAAAAAGCTTTATGTCACAGGCGTAAAGGAAACTGAGGGCAAAATTGGTAACAATGCCCGAGCAAACAGAAAAGTGATGATGCTATTAAAAACTGCAACATGCAACCCACAGTGGCTTTTGCATCTCATTTTCAAAGAATTTATACCACTCACCAAAACGATGAAAGCCCACCAGCCCTTGTGTCTAGCACAGTGTCCTTCTCAGTAGGGTGCTGGGGACTTTCCTCCAGTGTCGCTCGCTGCCCTTGATGAGGGGTACTGGGGGTGTTTCTGGGCTGCCCTGCTCTGCTGCAATGGGAAGAAATGGCCCCTGTCCATGACAGCTCTGCCAGGTTGCCCACAAGTTGGAAGTCTCTCACAAGCATATAAAATCCCTCCTTGAGATGGGACCCTCAGCCATCCTGCCAAAGGCAGGATGTCCCTGAAGGCACACTAAGCCTGGATAAACACAGAAAAATGGGCTTGACAAAATGTAGGTATTTGCAGTGTATGTTCCTACGCTAGAACTGCTAGTGCTTAACGCCTGTATAGCCAGCAGACAGCATGATTCATCTCATCCTAACACAGGCATTCAAAAGACAAAATTTAAACCTCTGAAGATACTCATTTCTCTCCGCTAAGCCCAAAAAGAACCCAAAGTGCAGATGTCTGCCTGGCAGGCCTCTACAACACATCCCACCCACAGGCATGTGAGGGACCTTCTAGGCCACATCCACCTTCCGTGCAGAGTGGAGAAGAAACTGGATGCAGGGGCAAGGAGCCACCGCAGTGCCTTGGCCTAACCAGGCCTGATCAAGAGGAACTTACAGAATTATTTAGGGCCTTCCCCATTCCTAAAATACCCCTTCAAGAAATATCCCCCTTCAGAGGTCTTAGTCAACTGACAGGACTTCAGGAGCAGTTAGCCTCTCACCTCTCCCTCCTGAACTTCCTATACTTGACTCCAAGCTCATCAATCCCAAATGCAAGCCAGAGATCGGTTTCGGTGACTTCATGTCCCTACCCTGTCTTGATTCTGAAAACATTATTTCAAGACTTCAGCACCCAGATTAGTAATACTTACTACCTTATTCTTCTAGAAATCCTGAGGCCCATTTATGCTGCATTTTCAGCCAGAAATATCAATAAAAGAGGGTTCTCATGTGCAAACTGATTGCTGTCCGGAAATGACACCTTTTCACTTTAAATTTGTCTTGTTTATAATTGAGTGGGCTATCACTTTGATCTTTTTTTTTTTTTCTTTTTTTCCTGTTTCAGCTGAGCCAAACTAAAAGAAAAAGACTTTTCAGAAATAATATTTTGTCTGAACCTCAAACAATCTTATTATCAGAGCTGTGCTGCTGAGGGGATTTCCATGTTGTCATAGCTGCATTTTGTCTGGGTGGGACAAAATGAGGGACCACGATGAGAAAAAAAAAAAAAAAAAAGAAAAAGTAGTATAAAGAAAAAGCCAGAAGCAAAAGTACATTTTGTTTTACTTTTGCATCTCTTCTTCAAAAGTTACTTGATTTCTGAGAGGTATTTGAATCCATCAGTCTCACTTCGTTGTCTTTCTCCAATGTACAGGTGATAGGAAACCTAATTTGTGAGAGTACAAATTTTAGGATAGCTGAAGTGTTAGCACCCAGAGGAGGCTGAAAAGAGACTGGATTAATCTTTTCTTGCTATGAATTTACCCTGCTATGAGTTTACTCTGTATCTACCTCCTCATTCAGGGTTCCACAAAAAAGAAAAAGACATTTTCCTGAACATAGGCTTCAAATTTGAGCAGATGGCTGTATTTGTTCATTCTGTTGTGACAGTCTTATGACTTCTGGAAAGCTGATGGATCAGGTAAACAAGTTTATCAATAGCACAGGTTAAGGCTATTACAGTTTAAACAGGTAAGACTTCCGATGGTACAGTGAAAATCTACCAGTCCCTCATTGGTGTGCCAGTCTTCATTGGGTCCCAACACTGCTTAGAGCTTTTGAGCTACCCCAAGCCTTCTGACATTTTTGTCTATGAGTAAAGTCCAGGTTACAAACCCATTGTGGAAAAGAATTTTTCTGCACCCTGTGGTTCACAAGTGCGTGTCATCCATGTGGTGTGACAGCTCCTCAGCACTTCCCACTGACTGCTCCACACGATCTGGTAGTTTCTTATGTTATTGCTTGCATTTCAGCTATTGATTATGACTAATCAAGCAAGTCATTTACAAATTAGAATTTCTGTTCACTTCTTTATACAGTTTGTGAACTTATTTTTTGATTACACTGAGGACACAAATGTCTGTTTCAATATTGTTTTGGCTCCAAAATATGGAAGTGGCACCTGTATGTGCTCTAAACTTCAGTTTACCATCAGTACCTGTTACAAAAATGAAGATGTTAGATTTCATAATTTTACCATTTACCCTCTTCAAACATGTCAGTTCAGGGAGATTCCAGAGCACCTGTGAGATCCAAGTGAAGCAGGTCCTCCAGACACATCCCATTGTGGAGACAGGACATGTAGACAGTGGTGGCCAGAAGATATAGGCATCCTGGAGTACGAGCAACTCAGCTGGTGTATCCTGGTTAGATACCTGCAGGTAAATTTGTGACCGAGCTTGGGATTGGGAGGGGATATTTCTCATATTGGTAAGATTTGTTGGGAGTTGTTGGGCTTCTTAGCTCTTTCTATGGCACATGAGGAAGTTGTCCTCTGCTCCTTGGGCTATTAATAAATTACATCTTTTTATCACAGAACAAGGATGCGGGTCCCTCTGTCTGATCTGAGCTGTCCTGCTCTGCCCTCCTCAAGGAGATGATGGGCTGTAGGAGATGATGGCACAACTTCCTTTCCCTTTTATGGGCCACAGGTGCTTATTCAAGACGGATTTTTAGCACTGTTTTAGGTCCATCTTCCTTCAGTACAGTATTTACATTTATGCATACCTTTAACTTCTAAATCTCCTTAAATTAAAGCTTCAACACTCTGTAAATATCTGTCATAAAGTGTTTCTTCAGATTACCGACAAGAAGAAAAATTGAGGAATTCATGCAGCTCTGAAACAAAATTTACAAAATTAAATAAACACAGAATCCAGATGCCAGCAAATAACCATATTTGTAACTTACAGTTACGGATTGATGCCTGAGACTAAACACATGGTCATTATTATTTTGCAGTTGTTACTAGGAAAGAGTTTAGTAAAACTGAAGCAAGTAATAAAATTGACTCTTGCCAGAATTTGTATTACATATATACTCAAACATAATTTATACTTAGATAACTTTTTT